>CM062623.1:28483176-28804468 GCA_025617555.3 Puccinia polysora
CCCTCCAGAATGAATGATGGAGGGTTAAAACCCCTCCAGAATGAATGATGGAGGGTTAAAACCCCTCCAGAATGAATGATGGAGGGTTAAAACCCCTCCAGAATGAATGATGGAGGGTTAAAACCCCTCCAGAATGAATGATGGAGGGTTAAAACCCCTCCAGAATGAATGATGGAGGGTTAAAACCCCTCCAGAATGAATGATGGAGGGTTAAAACCCCTCCAGAATGAATGATGGAGGGTTAAAACCCCTCCAGAATGAATGATGGAGGGTTAAAACCCCTCCAGAATGAATGATGGAGGGTTAAAACCCCTCCAGAATGAATGATGGAGGGTTAAAACCCCTCCAGAATGAATGATGGAGGGTTAAAACCCCTCCAGAATGAATGATGGAGGTTTAAAACCCCTCCAGAATGGATGATGGAGGTTTAAAACCCCTCCAGAATGGATGATGGAGGGTTAAAACCCCTCCAGAATGGATGATGGAGGGTTAAAACCCCTCCAGAATGGATGATGGAGGCTTAAAACCCCTCCAGAATGGATGATGAAGGGTTAACAGTCACTGCGCACCATGCACAAGGACTGTGCATTGTGCACGGTTGCTGTGCATTGTGCACAGTTGCTGTGCATTGTGCACAGTTGCCATGCATTGTGCACAGTTGCGGTGCATTGTGCGCAGTTGCTGTGCATTGTGCGCAGTTGCTGTGCATGGTGCACAGCGGCTATGCATGGTGCACAGTTGCTGTGCATTGTGCACAGTTGCTGTGCATTGTACACAGTTGCTGTGCATTGTACACAGTTGCTGTGCATTGTGCACAGTTGCTGTGCATTGTGCACAGTTGCTGTGCATTGTGCACAGTTGCTGTGCATTGTGCACAGTTGCTGTGCATTGTGCACAGTTGCTGTGCATTGTGCACAGTTGCTGTGCATTGTGCACAGTTGCTGTGCATTGTGCACAGTTGCTGTGCATTGTGCACAGTTGCTGTGCATTGTGCACAGTTGCTGTGCATTGTGCACAGTTGCTGTGCATTGTGCACAGTTGTTGTGCATTGTGCACAGTTACTGTGGATTTTGCACAGTTACTGTGGATTCTGCACAGTTGCTGTGCATTTGGCACAGTTTCTGTGCATTTTGCACAGTCACTCGCATTGTGCACAGTCACTCTGCATTTTGCACAGTCACTGTGAACCAAAAACATGTTAGAGAATGCAAACACCTTCAACTAGAGATTGGACAGAGCTTCAACCAGAGCTTCCTTGATGGCACTTGCTAGCATGTGCCACTACTTTTTTTGTGGTGTATAAAGATTTATTTTTCAAGGGTTGGCAAATACCAAGGTGAACCTCCTTGAAAAATTCATTGAGTAGAGGGTGTCAATGTGTCTGAAACTGGTGTTCTCTGAAATCTTGGGGTATCCCTCTGGAAACTCTGAAGCATTTGATTGGCCCTAACCTGAATGTACGTACACTCTGTTGAGTATGTACTTTTTTGGGGGGGCTTCCATTAATTCCTTTCCAGACACATGTACATACATAAAACCAACTCCTACATATGATAAACTTTAAATTCATTGAGATATGTACTTTCAAACAAATCAGCTCTGTTTTACATGTAATAGAGAAGAGACATAAAACATCTATTTCCTTCTGATGGAATTTAAACGTTTGAGAAACTTGCTTGTTTGAAACCTTTCAATCCTTTTCAACATAGAAATTTAGCATTTAAACTCTCTGTTATTTCAATTTTTCATACTCCCCCTTCCACTCAGAAATCAACACTTTCAATTTATCAGTCCTAGTTTTACATTCAAAAAAAACATGAGTTAATTGCCAAGTTCATCACACAAATTGAGATCCTCACTCTCATCCTTTTTGATTCCAAATTGATCCCATCACTCAAAATATTGTCATTACCATTACCTGAAAAATGGAACAAGATCCTATCATGATAAACCTAAAAATCACCATCAACATAGAAGAAAAAGTTCCTCCCCAGACCACCACAGGTCAACAAACTTTCATTACCCAGCTCCCCTCCCACATATCAAAATAAATCATCATTCTCATACATGCCCAGGCCCTGGGAATTAAAATCAATCCTATAAACTTTAATACCTATCACATCATTCCCTTAATCAAAATCATTTCACTAATTTTTGAATTTCCAAAATTCCTATCTCTGTTGAAGCTCATAAAGAATACTTTCAAAAAATTCATTGTACAAATATCACCCGTGAGAATGGAAATGGTTCCAAAATCAATGCCCATGGTTCCAATATTTCTATTTCTGTTGAAAATCATCACCAATTTTATCAATCAAACAATGACTATGGTGCCAATATTCCTATTTCTGTTGAAACCAATCCCAAAATTCTTCTTAACAAAACTATTCATTTTGAAACTCATTTTCAATACTTCCAAAAAAATGATATAAATATTGATTTTGAATCATTGAAAATCAACCAAAATCTGACTGATGAACACATCCAACAATTGAAACATTAGAATGATTATGGTTCACCAAAATTGGCTTATCTGGAGCTCAGAATACATTTTTCAAGAGGGATATCTTATGAATTTCACCACCTTTTGAAACTCTCCTATAATTTTTGAAACTGAAGCTGATGAAAAAATTCCAAATGCAAACATTTTAGATCCTATTTCCTGTGGTTGGAATGATCCTCAATAATTCAAACCTTTAATTTTAAGTCCAACAACACTCTTCAGAAATTTCCAAGAAATACTTTTCTGAAACAAGACAAGCTCCCTATGCCGTAGCAATGGACAGGTTTTTGTACCACAGAAAAGACCACCGCTGTGGTATACCAAACCTTACCTGTAGCCATCAGACCAAATTTTCTATTATAAATATGATCCAAATCAAAAAATATAACCTCAGAAATGGATGTTACACCAAAAATAAACTATAGTTAACCAGTCAAACTACCCCTTTATCTCTCATGGTTTAGAATATACAGTCAAAAATCAATTATGGCCAGATCATATCCCACCCAGGTATCACAAACCAATAAAAGGCAATATGGGTATACCTTGGAAATCCCAAGTGTATATTAGTGAAAGGTTATCACAAAACCTGGACCCAACATACAAGAAACCATTTAACCAATGGCTATCCAAACAATATACATACTTAATATATATATATAATCTACCAAGCAAACCACTAATACAGGTCACCACAGCACCACACAACAAAGTATGCAGCCAATAGCAGGTGTAACCAAACAATCACTGGTCAAAGTAACACAGAAATAACCAGAAATATGTACAGGAAGTCTGGACTATAGAGTACCAAACAACCCAGCAGTACAAGTACCACATTGTTACCCAGAAATTTATGCAGGAAGCCAAGAGCATGTAGTACCAAAACAACCCCAGCACCACCCAGAAATATAAGCAGCCCATCAGGACCATGTGTAACCAAACACCCACCATTAAAAGTCACCACAGAACTACCCAGAAATATATGCAGGCATTCTGGACCATGTGTAACCAAACAAACACCAGTAAAAGGCATCACAGAACTACCCAGCAATATATGCAGGCAGCTAGGACCATGAAGATCCAAAACAACCCACAAGTAAAATTTCACCACAGTACAAACTCAAACCAGCACTACACAGCAACATATGTAGTCAGGAACATGTGGTAACAAACAAACCACCAGCAGTAACCCACCTCAGCTCTTCATAGTACCATAGGCAAGGCTTTGCATGCATGAAACCATTTTACAAACTTTTTCCCAACCAGCAGAAATGACTGATTTAATTGTACAAGCTTTTTCCCAACCAGCAGAAATGCCTCATGTAACTTTAAAAAAATTTTCCAAAAAGCAGAGATGCCTCCTGTAACTGTATCTCACTGTTACTCACCAGAACAGGGGAGCCTCAGTGGCAGCCTTGAGAACCCCTTGGGGCAGGATTTTTCTATTTAAGGATGGCCTCTCTGCCCTATCAAGCTTTTATCCTCCACCAATCAACAACCATCACCCCTCCCACATCCCACTCATCACTAGCTTATTGGACATTCCCCACCTAGCCATCTGTGGTCCTACCCAGATATAAAAAACAAGAGAGATAGTCAGTGTACTAATAAAAAAAAGGAAAGGAAATCAAAAACCAATTTTATAGCCTCATTCACCATTGAAACCACCCCATTAGGTGCTTAAATAAGGGTTCTTCAGTGACCTGAACTATTCAGCATCAAATTAAAGAAAAACCACCCATTACTCAATAATTAACCCTTAAAAATAAAGAGAGCATAACAAAATGGAACTTCCAACCTTTGTTTCTAACCAGAGCCCCTGTGGGTAAACCCATCCTTGGGTCCTCTCCTGAACCACCCCTTTAATAAAACCCTTGAAACCTTTAAAAATTGGGGTATTGATTGAGATCACACATATCTGATCAAAAACTAACCAATAACCCAATAAATCTGGTCCATTCTTCAACAAAGCTACCAATAACAATTAATAAATAATCTAGGCCTTATCTGAGACCAATTTTAAGTCTCAAAGAAACCATCCATTAATTTTAAAAAGTTACTGTGCAGAATTACTATAGTACTAGAAAAAATTACTGTGCAGAATTACTATAGTACTAGAAGAGAAGGCAATTCAAAACCCCCCTAGTTTTTACTAATACTCTAAAGGAGTAGAATTAATAATAAAGTACCCTTCAAGTGAATTCCAGAAAGCTATTTGCTAAATTATTTATATAATTCCACAGGAGTATCTACACCACATGATTTGCTTCATATGTTCAAGATTTCTACTAGGGATTTTAATTCCCATCATCATCAACAGCTCCCCAAAATCAGGCTGATAAACTCAATCTTTTCCTTAACATCAATTGGTGTTAACCAAAATACTTGCAATACCCTCAATTTCAAGAAAATGTGCATATACAAATTTAGGGTGAATGATAATATTCACCATAAAATTTGAAGTCTTGATCCCACAGGTGGAAAGCACCCATAATTCCTCCAATTGCATAAATTTTACATTTAAAATTAATTACACAATTTGCACAGATGGGGCTCACATGTGGCACAGGATGTTTTACTCATAATTTAAGACATTCTACACCAAAATAATTTTTCAATATATATTTCTCAAAGATTTTCTACTGAGTTAGGTCCAGATCAATCCATCAGTCTTTCTGATCCATTTTCACAAAATATGGATAAAATATTTTACAACCTACCAACAGGAGACCAAATAGCTGCAATAAGGCTGAAAGGTATGGTTTTTTTTTCTTCTTATTATGAAAGTGAAAATTTTCTAATATATTTTTATTGCACACAGGTAATAATCCCTCTTAATTGACTGATAGAGATGTTTTTATCAGGCACTCAGATGGCTTTGTGAGGAGAATCAGTCAAATGAGCCAATTGTATGGCCCTGTGCACTATGTTATTTTTAATACCCATGGTTAATTTGGTTTTTTTCCTGACTTGAAATAAGAACCAGGAAAAAATATTTTCACTTCCATGAAGTATTTTTCAAATCATCTTGCATTTCATTCTTCTGATTATTCACTTTTGCATTGGGTTGGTTGAATGTTCCAACAATATTTTGTTGTCCAATACATAAAAATTGAGGCAGAAATATTATCCTATATCTTTCATCATTAAAATAATCTAAGGATTTATCAGTTCTGTGGTGTTTTGATTGAAACCAACCATGATTTTTAGATGGTTCAGGGAACAGGTAAGATGGTCTCTCTTCAATTTTAAATGTGAGAGTTATGTCTATCTTCTACCAATACTTATGCATAACTTGGAATCAACTTATTCTTGAGTTTTTGTTTTATCCCTCCCCAATAATTTATAGGTGGCCCAAGGGACATGAAGGCTTGAAATCAAGCTTCTATGCAAATTTATCAGCATATTTGAAATACTTATCTTTTTATAACAGTCACATTTAACCCAGAATGGCCAGAAATTCTAAACAATCTTTTTCCAGGTCAAACAGCACAGGAAAGGATAGGCCAGATATTGTGAAACTTGTTTTCAACTAAAAATTTAAAAGAATCTGTGATGAAATATTTGAGGATGGAATGTTTGGAACCACAATGGAACACACTCATTTCATGGAATTACAGAAGAGAGGCCTTCCAAATTTTCACATATTGGTGATCCTGCATCATGACCACAAGCCCAGAAAATATGAACACATTGCAATGATTTTTTGTGAATAGATTACTGATGAAATTACTCAAAATCATTTTTTTGAAGAATTAAAGATACAAATGATACATGTACCATGTGTTATTTTCAACCTTGAATCCCCTTGCATTGATAATGGTGCATGCAGAAAGAGATAACCCAAAGCCTTCTGCCCTGAAACCATCATGGGTAAAAATTCCTATCCTGTCTATCAAAGAAATCAAGAAAGAGTTAAAATATCACACTCCCAGTAAAAAACAAGACCTCTCATTGATAATCCCTGGTTTTTAACTTACAATCTCTATCTCTTTGAAAAGTACCAATGTCACATTAATGTAAAAATATGTGCAGGTATCTCAACTTTCAAATATCTCTACAAAAATTTTAATAAGGGTCATGACCCTGTTACTATAGATTTTGGTGGAAACTTGGATGAAATAAAAAATTTTTATGGATTCAAGATGGGTTTCTGCACCTGAGGCATGCTGGATAATTTTTTTCTTTAAATTGTCTGCTATCTCACCTGGTCTTGTAAAACTGGAAATTTGCCTGCCTGACCAACAAAAATTCATTTTTGAACCTGATTAATCCTTGGATGAAGTTTTTCAAAGATCAAATAACTCAAAATATATGCTTACAGAGTATTCCAAAATTAATTCAATTAACCATCAATCAAGGACCATCAAATATTCTGAATTTCCATAAAATTTCATATGGCATTGCCATAGAAGAGAATGGAGGCCAAGAAAGAGAGGCTTTTCAATTGGAATTATTTATACTGTTTATTCTGCAGATTCTGAGAGGTGGTTTTTCAAATTTTTTTTGAATAATTATTTTTGTGAAAATTATTTTGATAACCTAAAGCAGGTGAATGAAATTTCATATAAAAATTTCATAGAGGCTGCCTTGGAAAAGGGTCTCATTGAGTATGATCATCATTTTGAAACAAAAATTGAAGAATCTCAGGAATATCTTTTAACTTCTGAGCTAAGGAGGTTTTTTGGAATTATTTTAGTACCTTTTCAGTCTGAAAAACCACAAAAACCTATAGAAGGTTTCATTCAATTTTATGATTCACAATTTAAATCATTCTGTAATTACAGATCAAAGAGTTCTCAAAAATGAATCATCAAGATCAATAACCCCTATCCAATTTCAAAATTGTGGGAAAATTGTTCCAGAAGATTTTTCTGATCTTCCAAGACTTTATCAATCAGTGGAGGCTACAAGGGAAAACAGGAACTTTATCCTTGAGGAGGAAAAAATGCTGTAATAAATCAATCAGACTTGCAAAACATTTCTCTTCTGAATCATAGATGGAAGGAAACTTTTGATCCAATAATGAATGCAAGAAATTCTTCTCAACCCTATTACATTTTTATTGATGGAACTGGTGATTCTGGAAAATCATTAATATATAAATGCTTTCTGGCTTCAATCAGATGATCTGGAAAAATAGCTATGAAATGTGCTGGGAGTGGAATATGTGTCATTAATCTATCAAATTGAAGAAAAGCTCATCTCAACTTTCAAATTCCCTTGAGTTGAATCCCTCATCTGTGTCAAGAATATCAAGAAATTCTCAAAAGGTTGAAGATCTCAAAAAGGATTCTTTGATAATCTGGGATGAAGCACCTATGAGTCATAGGCATGCTCTTGAGTTGGTTGACAGGCTACTTCAAGATCTCATGGATTCCAACCTAACTTTTGGAGGAAAATTAATGGTTCTTGGTAGAGACTTTAGGCAAATTTTACCTGTGTTTCAAAAAGGTACACATTCCAAAATTTTTGATGCAGTTTTTGTTAATCCTGCTTGCTAAAGATATTTCCAATTTTTGCAACTTAGTTTAAATATGGTTGCTTCAGGGGATCCTGATGAAAAGAATTTCTTAATATTTTGGAGATTTTCTGAATAATATACAGGGTTCAAAAAGAAATTGCTTCCTGAAAACATTGTAGTTCATGGATATTGCAAAGATAAATCTTTGGATAGATTAATCAAGAATTTTTTTCCAAAATATCACCATTGCTATCTTGAAAATTGTAATCTAATGTAAAAAATTTTTTTATGTTTCAAAAATACAGCAGTTTACAACATAAATATATTTCTACTGGATTCTCTTCCTGGAAATGATGGAAAGCAAACTATGAAGGCTTATAAAAGCCATTAATCTTTTGAAGATGATCCTCAAAATCTATATCAACAAGAGTTCCTCAACAAATTATTTCTTCTCAACTCTCCTCTTCATATCTTGAATCTGAAATTTGATTCCCCTATAATTATTTTGAGGAACATGTACCATATTATTGGGCTTTTCAATGGAACTTGCTTGATTTTTGTCATATTTGGTAGCCATTTTATATTTGAAAAGATTGCAACTGTTGATTCAATAGGAAGGCTTTTTTTATTCCCTGCATCCCCTTGGTTACTGAACAAAATAAAAATGGCCTCCCTTTCAATTTGATTTTTGAAAATTTTCAAGTAAATTTGGATTTTTAATTTACAATAAAAAAATCTCAAGTTCAGAAAATTTCAAATTTTTTTCTTTATCTGCAAGATCCAGTTTTCAGCCATGTTGAGTTGTATGTAGCATTTTCAAGGAGTAGTTCCAGTCAACAAACAATGTAGCAGTCACACACAGAAATGACAACCATATTTCATTTGAAACTGATAACATTGTTTACAATGAGGTTTAAATTCTATACATCCAAGAAACTGATTCATTTTCAATTAATATTTTGTTTGATTTAATCCTATATCAATCAATTGACATGTAATTTTTAGCTTAATCCTGATTTAATTTAAAATTAAAAATGACACACTTTTTTTTGGCTCAATACTGATTCAATTTAAAAATAAAAAATTGTACTCCAATCAGCCCCCCAAATTTTTCATTCATAATCCACATTATCAAATCCAAATCAGTCCCCAAAATTGGGAGTAATACTCTATTATATATATATCAAATTTTTCTGGTTTAGAATTATAAAGCAAACAAAAAAAAGAAAAACAATGTCCTGACCCCAGATATCTGGTGCAAGGAATTAGGGCTCAAAATAAATTTTCTGGATCCTACTCCACTTCTGTCCTGAATCTGATCCTCTTAATTCTCCATTCTTATTTCTTTCTCAAAAAACCCAACCTTCTTCCAAAATTATTTCAAACTAGATCCCCATGAGCTTATCTTCAAAACAAAGCTATTTGCTGATGAAATTCTACACTAAAAATCAAATCAGATTATGTTAAAATTTCAAGCTCAAAGAATATCCCCAAAAAGCTTATTAGGGTGTATCAGAGTTAAACAAACCCACCATCAAAAATCAAAAAAACACACTTATTTCACATCAGACATCAGAGTTACCTGAAAATGAATGATTTTTTTCAGATGTATTATTTAAATGATTTCACGGCCTCAACCACAAATAAGTCCACATCACAAAACCCTGTTTTCCAACCTCACATCCTTCTACCTCCAACCTCATCAGAAAAATCTGATTCATCACTCTCATAACTTCATCACTCTCATCACTTCATTGCTCTTGTCACTTCATCACTCTCATCACTTGATTTCTCCCATCACTTCATCACTATCATCACTTCATCACTCTCATCACTTTATTTCTCTCATAACTTCATCAATATCATCACTTCATCAGTCTAATCATTTCATTGCTCTTACTCTTTCCAAATGGCCCCTGAGAAAATATACCCCTTCAAGTCTACTGTCATGCTCCAAGGTTAAGGGTCATTGTCTTCTTCACTTTGACATATCCTTTTCCTCAGTACCATCTACCTCAGTCCATAAGCATGACACAAATAAAGCACAACGTCAATTGTGCCTTCTGCTTACCACCTTTGGCTTGTGTAACAACCTTCCAATCTTGGAAACTAATTATATACTTTCAAATCTTTGCAGTTGAGTCTAATTCCAATCAACCATCCATTTGAGCCTTGATCTTCCAACCAGGGGTATCATCAACCCTTGGAATTCCATTTATGGTCACACATCCACACTAGCTTGCACTCATTCCTAGATAGCCTCATCAACTGTATAGTTTGCAAATGGACTAGTCCCTTACCCTGCATAAACTAAATCTTCATATTGGCATTTTACTCAAATTTTATTCCTTCCTGTCTCATCTGTTACATCCTTGTAAACTCATATTCTATTTTCTAACATCTAAGCTACAACCTTGGAAACAATTGTACTGTTATTTAATTTTCACATTCCATTCCTGTCATTCATTGCCTCATCCCTCCCTAGCTGTAGTTTACCATCCATCAGGTTGTATCTAGTCACCTTTGGATTACCTTATAAAGGCTGTGTTGCCTTCCTGAAGATTGTCTCCTCAGTTAGTTAATTTCATACATTCTTGAATCTTGCTAAATCCAGTCATCACATTGGGCTTGGGTTTAGTTCCCTTCCATTCAAACTCTTCATCCCCCTTGCTGTTTGTGGAGCCATTGAAACTCAGTTTGCACTTTGCAGTTAGCCTTTCTATCTTACATTTTCCCTTGCACTCATTTTCTGCCTTTGTGCTCAAAATCATCTAAGATTGCCCTATAGTACGTGGGGTGGTTGTGTGACAGTAAATTAACTAACTTGGCTCCTCTATTTCATTTTGCCAACCTATAGTAGATTTTCTTTATGATTTCACATACTTGCTCAACCGGGAACACTTCCCTCACCCCTTATAATGATGATTTTCATTGGTTAGGGAGATCCAGCGTTTTGCGGGCCCAACAAACCTTAGAACCAGTCCCTTCTTCCAAATATCCTTTGCTTGAACCTCTTGACAATCCCATTTCTCCTCAACAGGAAGCTTCAGTTGATCTTCTTGAGGAAATCAAAGACTCCAAACATTCCTCTGATGAAACCTTGACCTACAGTAGATCCAGGGTTTTTCACCAGTTCAAGACTGAAGCTTTGACCCTTCTCTTGACTTTGATCCAGGCTCTTAACCAGAATTCCTTTCAATATAGCCCAAGCGTTCGCAGATTCTATAATCTGGGCATGAAGCAGTCTGACCACTTTACAGGGGAACACTCCCATAAGCTTAGATCCTACCTACAGTCCTGTAAAATAATCTTCTCAAACAACCCCAATAAATTCCCTTCTGATAGACATAAAGTTATGTATGCATCTTTCTTCTTAGGAGGAAGAGCCTTTCAGTGGTTCAAACCATATCTCAAACTATTATCATGTTTTTATCACCTATCAATTCCTGTTTGCACCTGTCCATTCTCAACTTCCACTCAACCATCCTAGGCAATTTCCCAGTGCAGACTCTCCCAATCTAAAGTATCCAACCACATGCAACTGACTCCTGTCAACCAGATCATCCTTCAATGCTATCCCATTTGATTCTCTTCCAATTCTTCTTTCTCATCAAACTTCTCTTCTTCCATTTTCTCACCCTCCCTCAACCATTCAACCGCTAATCTTGCCTCTGTTAAAATACGTACGCACTTACGCGGGTGCTACGTATAAGTGTAATCCAAATGGGATGCACAAATGGGCCTCTAAGGCCAATTGGACACACACACGGACCATACGGGCCCATGTGGATGTTACAGAGTTGGGGAAACTGGCCTCAAAACGCGTGAAATAGACCCATTGGTACACGGGCCCTAACGGGCCCAATGGGGTATATGGTCAAATACGGCCAGATGGGCTTGTATGGGCATAATTGGGCCCAAGGTTTATTTTGGACATACTTGGCCAGACGGGCTGGCCCGCAAAAGTAGTCTTTTCTCACAATTCGGGCTTGGGGCGGCCCATTAGGGTTGCCGCCCGTGTCGCGGCCCGCTTGGGGCCGCTGCTCGCGTCGCGGCCCGTTCGGGGCCGCCTGTGTTCCTCGGCACGGCCCGCGCGGGGCTGTTGCGCGGCCGAGGGATCCCGCGCGGTGCGATGCCGCGCGGGCCCGGCTGGTCGCGACCGGCGACCAGCGCCGCGGAGCCGGGGCTCGCGGCCCCGGCTCGCTCCCCCTCCCCTCGCTCGCCGTCGCAAGGGGGAGGGGGCAGGCTGGCTGGGTTGAACCAGCCAGCGACCGACCGCGACAGCGCGGTTGGCCAGGGCAGGGGGGACCTGACCACCCCCTTGCCCAATGAGGTGGCGGCGCCGGCCGCAAGGGTAGCGACCGGCAGGTGGGGGGGAATTCATCACCCCCCCACCATCAATCGTTCAAGGCGACCGAGCAGGGCAGGGACGCTCTCCCCCCCCCACTTTACCAAGGGGGAGGAGCGATGGGCCTGGGGGGACCTGATCACCTCCCAGGCCAACGTACTTGACGACGCCCTGGAGGTATCGACCCCCAGGGCCCCTGGTGAGGGGATTTGACCGCCCCCACCAGGGATTTGAGAGAAAAAGGGGGGGGGACAACATGTCCGCTGGTCACCCCCCCCCCCCATGTGAGTCTGAGACCGGACCCAGGTGTGCCCTGGGTCCCACCTGGCCCATTTGAGGGGCCAGGGGCTGGCTGCATGAGGCAACCAGCCCGTAAACAAGGCAATAAAGGTCATCATGGCTGGTTGTAAAGGACAACCAGCCAAGGGGATTGAACAGTTAAGGGGCTGGTTCAGCCCCATTGAGGTGGAAACACCAGAAATAACCAGAATAGGCTGGTTGTAAGGGTACAGGGACTGATGCCATGTGGGCTGATTTAGTCCAAACCAAGTAACAAGGCCAGTAGAGCCTGTAGAGCCCTTTTGGGGCGGAAAATTTGCCTTTTGGCTTGTTGTATCATGGGCTCACAAGAGGCCAATCTTTTGTACTTAAGGAGCCCTTCTCCCTGCTGTTTTCCATCCATTCATTCATCATCCAATCGAATTCATCCAACATATTGCCCCAGTGTGAGAGCCCCATTAGCCATTATTGACACACAGTGTCCAGCATTTCTTTTGCTTTAAATACTGCTCATTTGCCTAAGCCAATTGCTGGCCATAATTATAACAGCCTCATCCTCACCTCAATCATCTGATTTCTCAATAACCCAACTCCCGCTACTGCATTCCATTCAATCCAGCTTAACTCTATCATCAACTCACAATTCCGCTTGACCTCACTTCCAGTCCCATCAAGCTCAACTAATCACTTGATTAGATGTGAGGTGTTCTTCTGTGATCTTGTTTGACTCTGAACTCCTTACCAACTACTCTTCTTGTTGCAAATCCGCTTTCTTCCTTTCTTTCATTCCTTGCCTTGTTTCTTTTCTTTCCTCCTGTCTTGATCTGTTCCTTCAAATCAAAGGATTCAGGTTAAGGCTCCTCCATCTCATTATACGCGCTGTCAAACCAAACTTCTAAACCCTACTGTTTCCATTGCTGTGTTGTCAGACCATTTGTCTTTGCTTGAAATAGAATTTAGTTTTTTTGAGTTCAGCTTCTCATGGTTAAAAGCCAAAAGCTTTATCAACCAAGGACCAATGGAATCCACGCAATCCCTGCTGACATTGACAGACTCAATTCCCAGTTTATCCAACTCCAATTTTTTGCTTTGGAGGTCCAAGATTCAAACCATCCTGTCAATCAAAGGGATAGCCCACTGGCTAAATTTGTCAGAACCCAGTAAATGTCCTCCCAAAGTCAACCTTGAGATTGTTGCATATATCCTTGCCAAGTTATACAACCAAACCTACATCAATTGCATGAAGTACCATCACCTCTCAAATGGAATTGAGCTGTGGAAGTCAATTAATGAATACTAAGCCTCTTCACAAACCGCAAATTGATCAAGAGTTTCCTTCAACTTTCTTAACATTCAATTTGATCCCAAGAGGGTCAAAAAATTTATAAACAATGCCAGGGCCTGTCTTCTCCAAATTGCTGAGATCAGAATCCAAATGGACAACAAGATTTTGCCTATCTTCTACTCTATAAATTTCTGCCCCAACTGGATCATCTCAAAACCACCATCACCCACTCATTGGGCAAAGCTAAGATTGACACTGACCTAGTTCTTTGACATCTCAATCAGATCAAGAACAAATTTTTGGCCGGATCATACGCCTTGGCCCTTGTAACTAGGAGCAATTCAATCAAGTCTAGAGCAACATGGCACAATCCTCAAGCTAACCACAATCAAAGCAAATTTTGGTGGCTTTATCCTCATCTGCAACCTAACTCTGGAAACTACCAAGGATCCAGAACAGAGCCTGACACAACCTCTCCAAACCCTAAAAAAATCCTCCTCAACTCACCTAGCTTATAAATTTGCCATGGCTGCATCACCAACCCTAGATTTTAATCAAGCACTGCTTGACTCCAGCGCTTCAAACAGCATGTTCAAAAATCCTGATTTCTTTCCCCATCTCAATTGCAAAAAAACTGAAATCCAAACCGGCAATCCCAATACTCCCATCTTGTCTCTGGGTAGTCGAACCACTGTCCTGAAAACCTCCCTTGCAACTCTGAATCTCAACAGCTCCCTCTATGTCCCCAATCTTGCCATCAACCTGGTTTCACTTGGCAAAGTCATCCAGAAGGGCTGCTCTCTGGTCCTCCTGACTTTGAATAAGTTTGCCATTCTCTATCAAAATTTTTGAGTCCTTTCCGGGGTAATTGAGGAAAATCTCTTTTTTTATCAATGACGGGCTTAATTGTATTCCTCCCACATCCTTCTCCTTCATATCTCTATCCACAATCCACAAATGCTTCTGTCACCCTCACCTTGAGAAGACCCATCTCCTGTCAAAAGAATTTCCCAATCTAAAATGGGATTGGATTGAGTGCGTCTCATGCGCAAAAGGCAAAATTCATTGTCAACCCTTCCTTGGTCACCTCCCAACAAGGAAAAATCTTTTTGAGCTCATTCACACCAACGTGTGCGGTTCTATCAACCCTCCTTCTCTCTCTGGCTGCCAATACTTTCTACTCCTCACCCATGACATGTCCCAATTCAGAATGTGCATACCAATACAACTCAAACCCAATGTCACTGACAAAGCAATCAAGTTCATTAAGTTTCATGCTAATCAGAAAGGAAGAATGTTGAAAGTCTTTAACTCAGATAATGGCGGTGAATTTGTCAACCACCGTGTCAGCCATGAGACAGTTAGACTTGTCCAAATGTCTGGAAACTCATATGTCCTGCTGGTATAGTGGCTAAGTACTAGGCTCACTTCCCAGTATCTGATACCAAGGTCACTGGTTCAAACCACAATGGAGACAATAATGAAAATGTTGAATAGTTTTGTAATTATATATTAAATCTTAATAATATTATATAATGTTGTATAAGTATGTTTTTATAAGTATGGATTATGGAATTAAAACCTTGATAATTTATATTATCAAGAAGGGGACCCAATATAACTTTAAATTAAGTTATTAGGACTCAGATTCGTCCCAATTCTTGATATAGAAGTTCCCAAATTGTTTCCTCTCTTTGGGAAGGAGTTACAGTAATCATATTAACCCATACTCTCTATACTGTATAAATTAATTACACATTATCCTTCTTTGGGATGTAATTATAAGTAATAATCCCTCTGTACACTTAATACACCTTACTGAGCCTTGAGAGCGTTCACTCAGAGGCTTTAGAACTTAATTGTAAGCTATGAACCTTCTAGTAGCACTGCCAAGAGTATATACCCCTTATAGGTATAGTATAATTATAAATTAATTACTTATTTAATACTATCCCCTTTTGGATGTAATAATGCTTTAATATACTTCACTGAGCCTTGAGTGCGTCCACTCAGAGGGCTCAGAGTTCATCTGTAGGCTGTAAACCTTTTAATAAACATTGCAAAGAGTATACATACTCTATGTGTATAGTATGAGCTAAGATACTTATAATTAAAATTAAATTATTTGCCAAGGTATTAAGCTACATTAAATAAATATAAATAATCATTATGATGGAATCTAAGGCTTCTATACCGTCCATCTGAGTGATGTATAAGTCCTAAGACCCTGTAAGTAATCTTTTAGTAAGTAAAATGAAAACTTTACCTTGAAAATCCTTCCCAATGGGTACTAGTTCTTCATTACCCATTGAGAATGATGTAATGATGTCTTGGGCCTTTGAGGACGAAACCAAGGAGAGCCTGACACTCCCCTGGTGATTACTAGAGTCCCCTGAGGGCTCCTGTTACCTTAAAATAGCAGGGTCTTTACCCTATAGCCCTTTCATCATCCATTATATATTATTATTTGAACAAGAATACAAGCAAGAGTTAACAAGACCATTAACCTTAATCTCAAGAAGAAGATTGACTGGGGCTATAAACTTTGGTATTATATTCAATCAATAACCTATCTGGCAACACTAATTTCGAGTGGAAGGTCTCACTTGGATAAGTAACCCCTGTGTGTTACTCTTTAAAGGGTGTGAGCTTATTTATAAGCAAATCTCCTTTTGTTCTTACTCCTTTAAGACTAAGGCCCCTTAACTATTATAAAGGTTTAAGGTGTGGCTATTTACTCATAATACCTTGGTATCATTCGAGTCTGTAAACTTTTAAAGTTTCTGTTTGGAATATATAAGTCAAAACTAATTTAAATATTGGTTTGTCTTTATTCTTTTGCAGGTTTAACCACAGCTAGGTATAGCAATAGAGGTTAAATCCCTGACACACTGTCTTACCAATTTCTTTGCCAAACACGGAATCCAGCACACTACGTCAGAGCCATACACTCCCCAACATAATCCGGTTGCTGAAAGAGGCAATTGCACTCTGATTGAGGCCGCTAGAACCTCCATAATCAACATGAAAATTCCAACCTTCCTTTGGGACAAAATCCTGGATTGTGCTTTCACTATTATCAATCTACTTCCCTCACTCAAGTCTAAAGTCTTGGCCTAAAAAATATGGACCAAGAAACCCCCAAAATTTCATTTCATTCAAACCCTTGTTTCTAAGACTATTGTCCTGAACCAAATTTCCTCTCCTGGAAAACTTGACAAAAAGGTCCTAGATGGCATCCTGGTTGGATTTGACCTCAATCTGCAATCTTATATGATTTACTGTCCCAAAACCAGACATATTTTTTGTTCAAAACATGTCAAAATTTTTGAAAAATCCCCTTTCTCTCTCAACTCCACAGATGACTCTCTACCTTTCAAAATCTGTCTTGACACCCTTCTTACTGATGACTCCCTTCTCATTGAAACCCTCAAATCCAACACCACTCCTTCCTCCACTGTCAATACACCATCCCCTGCCAAAGACTCATCCTCCACTCAAAACTCCTCCTTCAACAAAAAAAACACCATCCTCTCAATGCTCTCTCCATGATGAAACCTCTCTCCTGGCTCTGGTTTCTGTCACCAAACTGCAGTCAGACACCAGTTCCAAATCCGCAACCTCTGATTCCAATGACAACTCTGAAGTTTCCAAGCAACTTCAAGCCTCCTCAACTCCAACCCTCTGCAATTGGTCCACCCTGCAGAAACCGCAGCAATATGGATTCATTGCTTGAGCCGTGCCTAAGAGCTTTTTTGAAGCCATCAATTGTGACAAAAAAGAAAAATGGATCAAGTCAATGAAGTCCAAACTTGATGGTATTGACCTCATGAAGGTCTGGGAAGGATTCCATTTTCTTCCCAATGGCAAAACCACCTTGACCACCGTGTGGTTTTATCAAATCAAGGAAGGAACCAACAAGACCGGCATCTCCTTCAAGTTCAGATGGTGCTTTCAGGGCTTCAAACAAATCAAATTCTTTGACTATGGCCAAACCTACGCTGCAACCAGCTCAATCACCACTCTTTGCGTACTACTTGTCTATGCCCTCTTCCACAAGCTCACACTCTGGCAAATGGACATCAAATACGCCTTCTTACATGCCCCACTTGACAAGGACATCTACATCAAGACTCCCCTTGGCTATTGATTGGCATATCCTTTTCTAAAACTAAACAAAGCCCTTCATTGTCTAAAGCAAGCGCCAATAAGTTGGTAAAAAAAGCTTAATAATTGGCTGCTTGAAGAATACTTCACCACATCAAGTGCCAATCCATGCCTTTACATCAGCTCAACCAAACAAGTCTAGGTCTTTGTGTATGTTGATGACCTGCTGATAATGGGAAAATTTGATTGAGTTCAGAAACCAATTGAAGAATAAATTCAAGATCTTGAAGGATGGCCCCTTAAGCAAGATCCTTGGAAATCAACTTGTGAACAACAAAGATGGCCTTGGCCTCTTACAATCTAGTCAAATCAAAACTGCTCTCCTCAAACTTGGCCTCACCAATAGCAAGCCAATAAGCACTCCAATCACGCCCAATATAAAGCTCACTTCCGCCACTGAAGACAAGCACAAATCCTTCCTAGAATTAAAAATGAACTATTGATCCTCAACCGGTTTCCTCAACTTTATAGCAATTTGAACCCAACCCAATCTCTCCTATGCCGTCTCCAACCTCTCTTGCTTCAAAAACAAACCTGGGATTCACCATTTTACTGATTTGAAACACGCCTGGTGCTACCTAAATGCATCTAAAGAATTGGCCTTACAACTTCAGAACTCATCCTTCTAGTACAACATGGAAGTCTACAGCGACTCCAATGGCAGGAATGACCCAAAATCCAGAAGAAGCCACACAGGATATTTGATCCTCCTCTACGTCTTCCCTGTTTCCTGGCATAGCAAGCTTCAGTCAACAATCTCTCTTTCCTCCACTGAAAACAAACTCAAGTCTCTTGTTCTTGCAACACAAGAAAAAATTTGGCTCTCTCAACTTCTCTCCAAAATGAATCCTAATAAGAAACTCACTCACTGTGCTTTCAATGATAACAAGGCGTTAAATGACCTAGTAAATCAAGACTCACACCATGGTGCTCTTAAACATTTCAACATGCAAAAAATGAGACAATCATTCCCTCATCACTCACCTCATTCCCTCAAATCAAATGCTGGCAGATTCCCTCAAAAAAGCTGCCCTTTGCTCCTCTGTTGCTCATCTCACCTCAGTCATCATGTCACCTCACATATGATCACGGCGGTGTGTTGTTATCACCTATCAATTCCTGTTGGCACCTTTCCATTCTCAGCTTCCACTCAACCATCCTAGGCAATTTCCCAGTGCAGACTCTCCCAATCTAAAGTATCCAACCACGCGCAACTGACTCCTGTCAACCAGATCATCCTTCACTTCTCTCCCATTTGATTCTCTTCCAATTCTTCTTTCTCATCCAACTCCTCTTCTTCCGTTTTCTCACCCTCCCTCAACCATTCAACCACTAATCTTGCCTCATCCTCACCTCAATCATCTGATTTCTCAATAACCCAACTCCCGCTACTGCATTCCATTCAATCCAGCTTAACTCTATCATCAACTCACAATTCCGCTTGACCTCACTTCCAGTCCCATCAAGCTCAACTAATCACTTGATTAGATGTGAGGTGTTCTTGTGTGATCTTGTTTGACTCTGAACTCCTTACCAACTAATCTCCTTGTTGCAAATCTGCTTTCTTCCTTTCTTTCTTTCCTTGCCTTGTTTCTTTTATTTCCTCCTGTCTTGATCTGTTCCTTCAAATCAAAGGATTCAGGTTAAGGCTGCTCCATCTCATTATACTCTCTTTCAAACCAAACTTCTAAACCCTACTGTTTCCATTGCTGTGTTGTCAGAACATTGGTCTTTTCTTGAAATACAATTTAGTTTTTTTGAGTTCAGCTTCTCATATCAAACACTAGTCCCACCTGTATTCTAAATAATTGGGAAAATTTGGAGAAACAACTGCTCACCCTGTTTTGCAACCTCAACAAAGTCCAAAACACCAAATACAAACTTAACAATCTAGTTATGAAGGAGAATAGTATGGTTTCTGTTTATATCTCTCATTTCCAAACTCTGCAGTCTTGCACTCAATGGAACAAGGAAGCACTCTTATTTTGTTTTTGAAAGGGTTTAACAGCACTCCTAATCAAACAAATTGCAGTTGTTGGACATAAGACAACCTCCCTTCAGCAGCTAATCAATTGGGTGATTGAGCTTGATAATGGCTATCACAACAAGAACCGCTTTCAAAAAAACAAACATGGATTGTCAGCCTTGGATCCAAAGGCAGAGGAATCTTCAAAGAAACATTTGAAGAATCCAAAACAATCCAAACCAAATCCAACTTCAAAATCCAACTCAAAATGGAAAGCCATTGCCAAAACTCCAAATTTTCTGGAAAAAGAAACCAGGATGCTTTGGAAAGAGGAAAAGCAGAGGAGGGAGAAAGAAGGGTTATGTATGTATTGGGGGGGAAATGATGTCAATATTTTTACAAAGTGGCTAGCGCATGAAGTGGCTAGACAGCCAAAAAATTATCTTGTGGTTTTTTTGATACTCACAAGGAGAACTAAACATTATTTAAAGTATAGTGAGTCAATCTTTGCACTTGCAAGTCACTTGATGCTTCAAGTTCAAGATTTTTCCTCTTCCATTCCAACAATACTCCTTATTGTGTTTTACTCAATTCCAATGCTAATTTTTCTTTTATAAGTTCATCTTTTGCCACTTCCAAAAATCTTACATGTTCCAAGATAGATAAGTTTCCCATCTATTTATTAATGAGTGAAACCAAAAATTCTCATTGGGTTTCCCAAAAGGCAAAATTGACCTTTTCATTTTCCAATTTCCCCAGCTTCAAATGGGATTTATTTTTTTTGGATATCCCTGGAATGGACAACACCATTCTAAGTCATGACTTCTTAGTTAATCGGAATTGGGATGTGAATTGGCAAGAAGGAGTAATTAACCTTCAAATGTTGCAACCCCAGGACACCAACCTTTCTGTCAAAAATTATCAAACAGCCTACCTGACACTGTCATTGAGTTGGATGACAAATTTCTGCCAGGAGATTTTCAATATCCTGACCTCCATTCCCAAGTTCCCTCTTCAGATTTAGGAGTTATTGCTTATTTTTCCAACTTAACTCTTCCTTCTTTCTTTGAAGAGAAACAGGGGCCTACCAAAAGGTGTATTTTGAGCTCCCTAATCCTTTTTCATTGTGTAAGCACTTCAAATCCATGCTCAAAGACAAAAAGACTGAAGACCTAGAAATAATTCAAGAGTATTTACCTTTGGTTTACCATGACTTTTCTGATGTCTTTTCAGCTGCCAAGGCAGATAAACTACCTCCTTCCCCTTCTTATGACCACAGGATTGAACTCACTTGATCACCTCTGGCACCTGGAACAGTCTACAATCCCTCAAAGCAAGAAGCAACCACACTTCAAGAATAAATTGCAGAAAATGTATCAAATTGATTTCTTCAACCCAGCAATTCAAATAACCGCTTTCCTGTACTATTTTTTCCCAAGAAAGACAGCTGCCTTTTCCTTTGTGTTGACTACAGGAAATTGAACCAGGTAACCCTGAAGAATGCCTATCTAATACCGCCTATGTTACACCTCCTTACCCTCTTCCATGGAGCTGCTTATTTCTTGAAGTTAGACCTTTGGGGCACCTGTAACGTAATTTGCATTGCAAAAGGCCATGAGTATTTGACTGCAATGAGAACCCATTTTGGCAGATATGAGTATAACTTCATGCCTTTTGGCCTCTGTCTTGCTCCTTCCACTTTTAAACATTTTTTCAACAACATTTTTCCCAATCTTTTAGATAAATACCTTGTGGTGTATCTTTATGGCCTACTTGTCTAATCAAAAGCTTTTAAAGATAATATTGCACATTTTCAAGAGTTTCTGCAGCAACTTTGAAAGAATAAACTGTTTTCAAAGGCCTCTAAGTGCAAATTTCATACTCATTCTCTTCATTTTTTAGGTGTCATAGTCGGTCAGCAAGACCTATCAATGGACCCAGCCAAAAGCCAATCCATATTGAACTGGCCCGCACCTTCTTTGGTCAAATCCCTTCAAATCTTCCTTGGTTTCAGTAATATTTACCAGAGGTTCATTGAGCATTATTCCAAGAAGACCATGAATCTTACTAACCTTCTTCAAAAAAACTTATTTTTTTTTACAGAACAAGATTCTTGGGATTTTACAGCTCTGAAGAAAGCCTTCACTACTGTCCCAGTACTAGCTCATTTTAACAAGCTAGCTTGCACTATTTTGGAAAAGGATGCAAGCAACTATGAAATTGCAGGATTAATGTCACAGTTTTCTTCCTCTTCTTCTCTCTTTCATCCCGTAGCCTTCAAGTCTTGCAAATTGCTTGCTGCTGAGCTTAATTACAAGATTCATGACAAGGAAATTCTTGCAATTGTTTACTTCTGGAAGAAATTTTTGAGTCTTATGGAACCCTTTGAGTTCTTAAATGATCACAATTCTCTTAAATACTTCATGAGATCAAAAGTCCTTACATGCAGACAGGCACGTTGGGCCAAATACCTCTCCAAGTTCAACTTTAGGATCATGTAACGCCCTGGGAAAAAATTGTTAGTCCCTGATGCTTTATCACGTTGGGACAACATTTACCCAGGGGGGGGAGCACCTCTGCCAATAACAACCCTGAAAAGGTTAGGAAACTCCTCTCCAACCAGTCTGCCCAACTCAGTTCAATCATCACCCCCCTTCAAGAAAATTCTTCCAAACTTTTACAAGCTCAAATTGATGACCCCAAGTGTAACAAACTTTGCAAGAGTGAAAAATTATTACATAATGACTACAGTATTGACAAAAATGGTTATTTAGTTTATAAAGATTGCATAGTAGTACCTGATAATCCTTGCATTAAGTGAGATATTTTCAAGTCTTGGAATGACTCTCTCCTTTTTGGTCATCATGGACAGGATAAAACCTACAAATTGATTGCACAAGACATCTATTGGCCTGGTATGACCAAGGAAGTTAAAGACTATGTTAGCACATGATATGATTGCAATTGTAAAAAGTCCTCAAAACACCAGAAGTATGGGCTGCTCCAGCCACTTACTATTCTGCCTATTCCTTGGCACTGGTTTTCTATGTATTTCATTTCAAAATTACCTATTTCTAGTGGTTATGGTGCAATTTTAGTAGTAGTAGATTGCTTCTCAAAGATGGATTTATTTCTTTGCAGTACTGTGACAGCCTCTTTGGAAGACCCAGCTAATTTATTCATAGGATATTTATTTTCAAAAAATGGCCTCCCTGATGATATAGTTAGTGATTGTGGATCATTTTTTTTCTCTAGCTTCTGTTCCTTGCTATGCCAGCATTTGAATATCACTTGAAACTTATCAATGGCTTACCACCCAGAAACAGATGAGAAAACCAAGGAATTTGATAAGATCCTCAAACAGTATCTTTAAATTTATTTTGCCTATCAACAGTAAAAATGGTTGCAATGGCTCCCATTAGCAAAGGTTTCTACAACAACTTCACTCATTCCTCCCCCAAACAGTTGCCCTTCCAGACTCTTTATGGTAGAAATCCAACTTTTGCCTCCATTCACATAGCACCTCCTCAACCCGCTACCAATTATCTTACTCACATCCAATCCCTTCAATTGCAATTCCAATCCAAAATTCAAGCAGAAAATCAGTGCTGCAAGGAGCAAGCAGGCCAACTTTTCACTATGGCACCAATCTTTGCAGTAGGGTATTAGGTATGGCTTGATTCTTGCAAAATTTGAAGTACTTGCCCAACCCAAAAACTCTCTGAAAGAAAACTTGGCCCCTTCAATGTTGAATAATTCATCTCTCCCAATGCCTTCAAACTTTCCTTACCTGCAAAATGAGAAGGTATCCACCCATTCTTTCATGTGTCTCTCCTAGAGCCAGCTTTAGTCCTATACCCCGTAAAGACTCATCCCCCTCCTTAAATGGTCAATTTCCATGATCATTTAGAATTGGAAGTAAGCCGTATTCTGGATTCTAGGTTATGCAAAGGAAAAATTTAATACCTTTTTGAATGGACTGGCTTCCAGTCCAAAACTTCCAGTCCAAAAAAAATTGCACCTTGTGGGAACCAGCCCATCACCTTTACAACTCTCCCAACTTGGTCTGAGATTTTCATGCAAACTACCCTTGCAAACCTTTCCAAGGATAACTCCATCCCATCCAATCCCATTCTATATTTTCATCCCGTTCCATTTCCATTCTATTCCATCACATCCAACTCCATTGTATTCCTTATTCCAACCCATCCTATCTCATCTTCATTTCATAAATTTGTTTCTTCTTCTTTTCAGTGCAAACCTTTTATTTCTATTTTTATTTTAAGATCTTTCTATTCCTCAAGAAAAAAAAAATGAAAATAAAATACATAAATAAAAACATTAAAAATTACAAATTTCCTTTTATTTCCTTTTCTGCTTCTTCCCAGTTCTCATTTTAACTCCTGTACCATCAATTTGAATTTTTCAAGTTCTTTTTCATTTATCAAACCCAAAATCTTTTGCAAAACAAGAACTTGTGCCACCAAAGCCCTCTATAATACTTCCTTGCACCTTGCAGTTTGAGCCGTCTTTGGCTGGGAATTCCATTCATCTGCCTCCAGAGTTCCTTGTGGGCTCTCTTCCTTTTACTTTGCAAAAAACCTTCACCAACATTGCCAGTTAGCCACATTACATCAGTCTTGACCAGCACCACCACTCACACTTGGTTCCCCTTTCCTTGGTCTCCCAACCCATTTCCTTCTGTTCTATCTCTCTCCACTTCATTCCTTCCTTCCTGTCCCGTCTTGTTTCCTTCTCCCTTTCCATTTCCTCCATTTCCTTCTTCCTTTCCCTTTCCAATTCTTCCCTCTGTTTCATCCCATCCTTCCCTAGTTTCCTCAGAGATTTCCTCAACCTGTTCTTTTTTTTGCACTTCACTTTGCACCTTGGTACCCATCTGACTTGTTTTAAATTAGTTTTAAAGCCCAAAATAAGGTGGAGGTGGAGGTGGTGTATTAGTGGTGTATCTACAAAATTTTGGCAATACTACAAAGGATAATAATTAAATTATATTATCTTTATCTCATTGATTTAGTTATTCTCCAACACTCACCTGGGTTCCAAACTCTGAGAAATTCAATCTCTGGTACTGGTGGAATGTGATAATTCAAACGTGTAGCAGAACTTTTACTTCAGACTTCAATTGTGGACACCTCTGGGGTATCAAACAACTGCTCACTATTTAAGTGGAATGTAAAAGCTACTTTTCAAATAAAAAAATGTTTTCACTTGAGGAAAAGACCACGGGAAGCAGTCCTTGGAAGACATCTCTTGTTGTGGCAGATACAGTTTTTGAAATGGCACAACAAGGATGATGACATAATTAATTTTTTCAAAAAATCCATAAAATATTAGCATAACAAAAAGTGTATACAGTAGTTAAAAACTTTTTTAATCAATGGGAAAATAATCTAGACCCTTGCAGGAGCTTGCATCTTTATACCTGGGCAACTGTCAGGCTCCAAGCTTAAGGTTATTGTCTTCTTCACTTTGACATATCCTTTTCCTCAGTAAAATCTACCTCAGTCCATAAGTGTGACACAAATAAAGCACAACATCAATGGTGCCTTCTGCTTACTGAAAGAAATGAGATGGCTAATCACCAGAACCACTGATGTATATATATTTCAAATAAGAAGAAATGAGAAAGGTTTAGCTCAGTGAAAAATAGGTGGAGCATAAAGGTCATAACATCATATGAGATTCTTAACCAACAGGAATGAGAATGATATCAATTGAAATATCAGCACAACATTGGATCCAACATGTTAAAGAAGACAGGCTTTATGGCGTTGATCTTCAGCGCTATAACAAAGCAACCTTGACACAGTTGATTGACTTGAGTGGGGTGATCTGTTGATCCTGAGTGTCAGTTAAGGTCTAAAGCATCAAGCGCCTTGAATCACAAATTACTGGATTGTAGTCCTTTGTGGTTATTTTCAATGAGTTGTAGATGGAGATTAGGATTGATGTAGAGGATTATTCAAGTGAAAGTATAATGAGATGATGAGAGAAGTAAGGAAGAATCATTGACAGATGAGTTGACCTAAGTGGATTCAACTTCCTTCTCATCACAAGCCAGAGTGTTGTAGAGCATGCACTCAGATGTTGGCTCATACAGAATTGGATTATCTCCATTGCTGTCATGATGTTGTGGACTACAATCTGGTGTAACAGAGTATACTCACCACTTACCACCTTTGGCTTTCATAAAAACCTTCCAATCTTAGAAACTCAGTATATACTTGCAAATCTTTGCAGTTAACTCTAATTCCAATCAAACATCAATTCAAGCCTTTCTCTTCCACCCTGTTTATCATCATCCCTTGGACTTCCATTCCCAGTCAGGCACTCATGTCTAGATAGCCAAATCAACTGTATAGTTTTCAAATTGACTAGTACCTTACCCTGCATAAACCACATCTTCATATTTGCATTGTCCCAACATGCAATTCCTTCCTGTCTCATCCATTAAGTCCTTTTCCACTTGTATTCTATTTTCTGGCACCTATGCTGCAACCTTGGAAACAATTTTAGTGCCATTTCATTTTCCCATTCTGTTCCTGTCATTCATTGCCTCATCCCTCCCTAGCTGTAGTTTACCATCCATCAGGTTGTATCTAGTCACCTTTAGATTACCTTATAAAGGCTGTGTTGCCTGCCTAAAGATTTTCTCCTCAGTTATTTAATTTAATATGTTCTTTCATCTTGCTAAATTCAGTCATCACATTGGGCTTGGGTTTAGTTCCCTTCCATTGTAACACTTCATCCCTCTTGCTGTTTTTGGATCCATCAAACCACAGTTTGCACTTTGCACTTAGCCTTGCTATCTCAGACTTTCCCTTGCACTCAGTTTCTCCCTTTGCACTCACAATCATCTAAGATTGCCCTGTAGTACGTGGGGTGGTTGTGTGACATATACACAAAAATCAAATACACCAAAGCAAAAATTGCCAAGGAAATCTACAACAAAGTTTTCCCATCAGCTTCCAAAGGCTCAAGTCAGCTCAAGAGATCTGATCACATTTTTCTGGTAAACTGCCTCAATATTGCCTCCAACTATGACACTTGATTTGGCATCAAAAATGAAACACCATTTTGCCAACCACCATCCTCTAAGTTTCATGTTTATCTCCTGATGGCTGAAGAATAAAACAAAAGTTAGGATGGATCTTTCAGAAAAACAGATGAGGGAGTGATTCAAGAATTATTGATACAAGTCAAAAAAGGCCCACTCAATGTCAATCTCCACTGGCTTTTGTTTCACAGACTCCAATAAAGCCAAGGGAATCAACTTGGTCATAGATAAGTTGGACTAGATTTGTCCTTTCTATATTCAAATGGATGAAATATTTGGAAATAAGGCCAAAATAAACCCTTAAGCTGCTTTCAATTCCCAACAATCAAATTCAGTTTATGCTGAGAAGTTGGATGTGGATGCTCAGCCTAGCAAAGATGATCCTGATGAAACCTTTCAGTGGCCCCAATCTGATGCCTAGGTGGATATTCCAACAAAATCAGCTCCAATCATGTCTCAATTGACATTGATTAATGATTCAAACCCTTCCTTGGACCCCTCAATTACTTCTTTTGATTTCTCTCTTCCTGGGTTGGAAGAAACCAACAAATTTTCCAATAATGAGCAATTTGATCCACTATCTCCATTACAATCAGCATCTGTTCAAGTAAGGAAGCAATTTCTTTTCTTTTCTTTCCAGTTAATCCTGACTGATTTAGATTGTAAAAAACAAGCAAATACTTTCCAGAATGTACAAACACTCAAGCAAATTGGGCCTCTCACATCACCTTCAAATAAGAGTTACAATTTTCCCACAAAAACCTCTTTGGAAAATGGAAAGCAAAAGGCATCCAATTCCATCAACATCAACCCCAATAGGCATCAAAACAGGAGAAACACTTCCAATATTTCTGAATTTGAAGATATCATGGAGAATCAAGATTCAAATCAGTACATCAATTGAATCTCCTTGCTTTTAAAATTCAGCTCATTTATATTCCTCTACAAAAAACAGTGAAATTACAAATTGAATCTGAAAAACTTGAATTTGAAAATTAAAGGTGGGATCATCAACTGACTATTGATTTTCAAAAGCAGAAAGCTGAAAGTTTGACTTATCAAAAAAATTGGATGCTGAGTGGAGATTGAAAAAGGCTGGGTTTCAGTTTCAAAAAGATGAAAAGCAGAAGGACTGACTGGAAGATAAAATTAAAAGGTAGAGGGATTGACTGGCCATTGAAAAAAAAAACATAGGTTATCTGTAGCCATTGCATTTATTGGTAGCAGTAGAAAAGTGGAATAGATACAGAAAATTAATCATCTTTGTGGCTTGTAAATATATTTACTTGGTGAAAAGTTTTAAAAAGAAAAACAAAAAAATTATTTTTGATTACAACAATGTTTGAGATTATTTTGAACTCCACCAATAAACTTTTTCCACTGTTGAAGTCATTGCAATTTTGTTCTGAGTTTTTTTGTTGATTTGCATAGACATGGCCATCCTTCTATGAGTGGAAGTCTCCACAGCAGGAAAAGTAAAGTTCTTTTACTTATTTGCTTTCCAAATCATTTTAACCACACCTTTTTGTTTGAAATCAATACCAAAGCCCAATTCAGGAAATACAAATTGGCCATCCAATACTTGATATCTTTCTTGATTGCCAATAATTTGTCCATTTGATTTGTTAGCTGGAATCACTGGGCAATATGAATAGGAAGAAAAATCCCCATGGTCAATATGAGAAGATTTGTAAAAGGAGTTGGAAGTGAATTTGATGTGGGGGGCACAGTCAAAAGGAGTGAGTAGGGATCCAAATTTCAATGAAGAGAAGGAGGGGATATTGTTTTCCATCATTTTTTCATGGTTGTATTCAAATGTAAGTCTGGCCGATTTTTGAAAAATTTGGCCTAAAATTTGAGAGACCTTTTCAGATCTAACTTCCAAAAAAGAAAACTCTAGAGGGGAAGATTTAATTGCAGCTTTCTTCATATATTTTCCAAATAGTTCAAAAGGGTGCATCAATTTTTTCCATACCATTGCCCACATTTTCCCACCCCAAGATCTTGAGGGACCAAAAGTGTTGACAAATGGTTTGGATTGGTGAAGGAAAGTGGTCACTGAGTTGATATCCTTCTTCTCTTGCTTGAATATTTTATTCAAAAGGAAAAACTCAATAATTTCAACCAGAGACTTGTGATCTGATTCATCAAGAACAACAACTTTTCCAGAGCTGAAGAAATAGAATTGTTTGATTGTCTCTTTGGCTTGTCTAAACAATTTGGGGAATGGCTTCCAATTGGTATTTTTCTTTTGGGAAAGGATGGCAGGATACAGATCCACAGTTTTTATTTTTTTTCCAGACCACACAACCTTTTCATGAACCCCCTCCTCTGCTACTTCCAAAAATTTTTGGAATCTCTCTTTTGAGCCCTCTTTTGCTGACAAACCCTATTCTTTCCACCTCTCTGTATATTTGTAAAATGATCTCCTGCCATCCAAATATTTTGATTGGGGTGAGGATCAATAAAGGATTCAATTAATTTTGTAAAATTTTGAGTTTAGTGGGGGGTGGTTGAGAAGGAGGGAGGGTTTCAAAAGTACAAGGGGTTGAATTTTTGTTTTCATTGGATGCAATTGAAAAAAAAATCATTAGTCATGCTATAATCAAGGTATATGATTGAAAAACATAGAAAATAAAGAAATAACGGTCCATTATCCTACCAAAAAAAAAAAAAAAAAAAAAAAAAAAAAAAGATAAAAAAAAGTTCAGTCCCATTTTTTAATCATCAGTTTCATAGAATAAGGAGCAGGAGGAGGGGGGGCCAATCAATTGATCAATCAATTAAAAATTGGTCAGTAAAAAGGAGGAGGAGGAGGAGGAGGAGGAGGAGAAAGGGAGGTTAAAATTGATTGATTGATTGGAGGAGGAGGAGGGCGGGTGCTTAACTGGGGTGCTGACCTAAAATCAAGCAAGGAGAAGGGGTAATTGCTTAAGGAGGAGGAGGAGGAGGGTGGGATTTACCTAAAGCAAATTATCAGACAGTTAGAAAGAGCAGAATGGAGGGGAAAATCTATCAATTTTAAAATCAATCAACCAATTGATTAGAAATCAATTTCTAATCAATTGATCAATTGATCAATTGGAGGAGGAGGGGGGGTTCTGACCTAAAATCAAGCAAGGAGGGGGGGTAATTGCTTAAGAAGCAGGAGGAGGGTGGGAGTTACCTAAATCAAATGATCAAAAAATTAGAAACCAATAAATTGTTGAAAGGGAGGAGGAGGAGGAGGAGGGTTTCTTACCTAAATTTATGGATCAATGGGGAGTAGAAGTAGGAGAAGGAGGACCAGGGGGGACTTTGAGGTGGAGGTGGTGGGTGAGGTGGTTTGGTGAGGAGGAGGAAGGAGTGGACCAGTGGTTTGGTGAGGAGGAAGAAGAAGTGGACCAGTGAGTGTGTGGTGTGAGGTGGGTGGTTTGGTGAGTGGTGAGGTATGAGGTGGAGGTTTTTTTTTTTTAAGTCCACCAAAAAATAAAAAATAAAAAAGACCTGAGTCAGCCTAGGATTCTTGGTTGAACTGAAAAAAAAATTACTGGGATGTGATTGTTTAATTATTTCAAAACCAAATTTTACTCATCAAAGTGAGCAAGTTTGAGGTGTAGAATCCACTCTTTCATTGCAGAAGATGAGGGACAAGATGAGACAGGGATGACTTTGGGACAGAATCTTTTGTTGGCCAGAAGGTTGTGAAGGATTACACAACTGATAATCCAGTTGATGAGGTTCTTCATGTCTTTGGTATTTTGAAGATTCTTTTTCATTTCCCTTAAGCTGGTCCATCTTCCTTTCAGCACACCTTTTGCATTTTCAATTCAAATGCATGAATCAGCAAGATTAAATTTTAAATTGGTTTTTTGTAGATCATTTGAAGAAAAATTCCAATAAGTTGGAACAAGATATTTCCAGATAGCATAAGCTGAATTGGCAAGAAGGTATTGATTTTGCTCAAAGTAGTGATCTAGTTGTTGGGAAATTGGCATCCAATTAAAAACATATGAATTGTGAGAAGAACCTGGAAGGCCAGCATGGAGGGATATGAACTTCTTTTTTTTATCAAAACAAGTTTTAGTTCCACAGATTATCTATACAAATAGATAAAACATATTTGGTTGTTTTTTTATCAAAGTTTTTTTCAAAGGCTTTGGAAAAGAAATGAATCAATTTCCTATTTTTCCAATCAAAATAGTGGTAGCCCTCTAGCTTGGGTTTTTGACTCAAGGGGATAGTGGTTCCATCAACCAAACCAATTCAACAAAGAAATCCTTCAGTCTCAATTAATTTATATATATCCTTCTTTTCTTCTTTGTTTGGCCAAGAAAGTACTGAGAAACTTAAAATTAGGATAGCAATCATGGCTCTTTTGGTTTATAAGTCAATGGTTCCATAACTAAATGAGAATAGACTTTCTAATTGATGAATTGCTGATCCATTTCAATTTGATCCCAATATCCAAATAGCAACAGCCATTTGGATATTTGGATTGCATTGAGGATTCCAAGAATTTTTCTGGAAGATTTGCTGGTCTTCAATCATCTCCAAAAGTTTCATGAATGAAGGCAATAAATTTTGGAATAGTTTCTGGAAGCTTAAGTTGGGAAGGATATTAAGCTTTTGCCTTTCATATATGGGGTTGTGGAGAGTCTGTCTTATTGGAACCATGTATTTCTTTTTCAATAGATAATTCCTAACCAAGTTTATTCAAAATTGGACTCTGAATCAGAGTCAAATAATAAAAAATGTTCAGTCAGCTTTTTTGTGTTTTCAACTTGCTGCCGGGAAGTTGGATTGGACATTTTGAGAAAGATGGTGATTTGATGTGGGTTATGATATGATGATGGGATGTGTGTGAAGCAATGGAGATGCAATTCAATGGAGATGTGTGTGAAGGGATGGAGATGGGATTGGTATGGATTTTATGAGGTGGAGGTGTGGATGGGTGTTTTGCATGTGATTGATGGTGGATGAATGATGATACATAAATGGTGTATTTGATATTTGAAATCATCTATTTCCATGAAACACACCATTTCAAAATACACCATTTAGGGGTATGTGTATTTCAGAAACTCACCATTAAAAATGGTGTGTTTGCGTACTCTGATACACCCTATTGAGTATATTTTTTATCTCTCTCTGCATGTATGTAACATCTCCAATCTAGTTCACAACCAACTATATCTCTTTCTATACCATATTTATTCCCCCCGCCCTTTCTCTCTATCTGTAAAGCTTCCTAATATACTAAATGAACCCCCCCTCCCCCCAAATATATATAAGAGAGCATCATCAGAAATCCCTGTAATACTTTTTCAATCTTTGGAGCTGATAATCTTTAGATGATCAACCCAAATCATTTTAAAAAGGTTGATATTCTATTTTTTTGATCATATCCAATGTCTTACTAACCACTCTCTCTGTGTGATACATCCCTGGGTTAATCCTACCTGAAAAGTCAAATGTTTCCTTGATTTTACCTGCCTCATTAATCAATTATCACCTGACTAATCACAATCACATCCTTATGCCACAGTTGACATCTGCATACATTTGTTTCTTTCCATGAAATCTCATACCTTGCCCTTGACCCTTTATGTAAGTATGTAAGTATTTATGTAAGTATTTTTTTTTGGGGGGGGAGGGGGGCATCTGAGTATCTTCAAAAATCACCAATAATGGTCTATTGTTCTTAAAATCACTAGGAAATTGGTTGGGATTTTCTTCCTAAGCTTTCAAAAATTACCAATCAATCTTATCCTGAAACCTTGTTTGACTCAATGTCAATAACTTCTGACACCATACCAATCTTAAAATTTCTCAACTTTCTTCCTTTTGATCCATAGGAAAATTCCCCCAATTCTTGGTAAGTAAAAGTCAAGTTCATATTTTGCCTAAGGATATCCACCACTCACCAGTCACACATTTTCCCCTTGGGGGACTCAGGGAAGAGTTACTGATGTCATTGAGGGACAACACTGATGCCTTGAGAGTCTAGGGTAGATCCTAAGACTTCTGGTACCATGTAGATCAAACCTCTGCTGAACTGTGCCACTTGTGTATAAAATTGATCCCAGGTTACTCACCCCAAAAATATTAAATCCTAAGGCTCAATAATCTACAAGTTTACATAATCACTCATCTTCTCCCTCTCTCTCTCCACTAGGTTTCTTTTTATTTTTCTTTTCTTTAAACTTTGCTTGATTGAACTCAATTTGATTGATTATGATTTTTTTTTCTGTGTTGTTTCTTTTCATCATGAGTTTCTAAGATTCATACTCACTATTCTAAAATCTCTTAAGTAGTTATATACTCCAAAAAAAAAAAAAAAAAAAAAAAACATTCAATCTGAAGTTGTTGATTTTCCTCTTAAAAACTATTAATTTATGTGGGTATTTACCTGAGGAAAAGTTTCAGTTTAAGTTTTTTTCATGTACTTATAATACATAGTTACATACTAATTAATACAAGATAAACCTGAGAAAGAAAGAAGAAAAGAACAAAGAAAAAAAATAAAAAAAGGGGGGTACTCTTGAACATATTCCCTCCCATCACACTCTGGCCCAGGATCTTGAAAATTGGAGCCTACTTAGGACTTGTAGTGTTCTGATTATCACTTCAGCCCATCTGGGTATGTACATACTGTATGTATGTACATACTGTATGTATGTACATACTGTATGTATGTACATACTGTATGTATGTACATGCTGTATGTATGTACATACTGTATGTATGTACATGCTGTATGTATGTACATACTGTATGTATGTACATACTGTATGTATGTACATACTGTATGTATTTACATACTGTATGTATGTACATACTGTATGGATGTACATACTTTATGGATGTACATATTGTATGGATGTACATACTGTATGGATGTACATACTGTATGTATGTACATACTGTATGTATGTACATACTGTATGTATGTACATACTGTATGTATGTACATACTGTATGTATGTACATACTGTATGTATGTACATACTGTATGTATGTACATACTGTATGTATGTACATACTGTATGTATGTACATACTGTATGTATGTACATACTGTATGTATGTACATACTGTGTGTATTTACATAAGTATTGATCTCCTTAACCTAATCCTTAGGATTTGGTGGCCATCATCCAATTCATGCATGACCTCCTACTCAATCTTCTTTATCAATGATAAGAACAAAAAACCACCCCATCCCCATGATTCTTGTACTTTCAACCCAATCAGTTATTGATTAACTTTCCCGAGGATGGTATTTTAGTTTTTTTTCTTGATGAAGGGAAGGGGGGAGCTCAAAGTGGTCATCAAATCTTTAGATTCCAACATCTCCATCATCCAACCTTTCAAACTCTCTCATCCAGATCATCTTTTCAGATGTACGTACAATGGGTAGGCAGAAGTTGTGGGACTTATCTCTGCAGCACCTTCACTTGCCCATTCCAAATTGACCAGGAATCTTTGCGCAACTTCCATTGCCAAAGATGGGGGGAACTCTTCTTGTTAACCACAGTGATCAAACACCCCGCATCATCTCTTTCCATCACCTTGATTCCCTCCGTCTCTGCTTTGATTCAATGACCTTGGTGAGTGTTTCTTTTCTCTCTACAGTTTTTTCAGTTTTTTTTTTACCTTTTTCTGTTTTCCTTCTCAATTTTTAATCTTAAATTAGCAATAAAAATGAAAAAAATATCTACCTGGCAAGATCAAGGCCAGGATCATAGGTATTTATGAAGTGGGAAAATTTGGAAACATGATTTTGGAAAAATTGAAGATTCCAAGGACTAAAATTTACAACATCCTCCAACAATAAAGACAAAAAGGGACTTTCCAATCAGCAAAACACCCTGGAATAACTCAAAAACTTACCAATTGAGACATTTGAAAGCTCAGGCACACCATCAGCAACTCCTGCAAGTTGAAGGCCTCTGAGATCTGGGATTCCATCTTGAAGGATGTCTCAACTTGGAAAGTTTGATGAGGTGCCCATGAGATGGGCTTTTTCTCAAGGGTGGATGCCAAGAAGCCATTTATAAATGAAGATCAGAAGAAGAGAAAAATTAACTTTGCATGCAAACATCAACATTGAACCATTGAAAATAAGAAGACATTGATTTGGAACAATAAATCTAGCCTTGAAATTGGCAAGAATTTGCAGCAAGTCTTAGTTTGGAAATCTTCCAATGAAAAGTTTGAAGCAGACTGAATTGCTCCCAAATTCAAGAGTGGGAGGTCCTCAATCATTATCTTGGGTGCTTTCATTTGTGAAAGCACCTCACCTCTTTTCATCATGCCATCAAAGCAACACACCACAAAGGATTTCATCAAAATTGTTTACAAGGGTCCCATGAATCAATAATTACAACCACTCAAATATTTTTTAATTGAAGATGGGGCCATTTTTCACAATTCTCAGATTGAAAAGGACTGCCAATGCCCAAATTGAATCAAGAAATTGAATTGGCCAGCTCATTCCCCTGACCTCAATCCAATTGAGAATTTATGGAAATTCTTAAAAAATAATATTCAGCATCTCTACCAACCAAATTCAATCCCAGAGATGGAAAAGGAACTCCAAAGTGCCTGGGATGAGTTTACTCATCAAAATTTCAACAATCTCATAAAATCAATGCCTGATTGCATGGAGGCAGTCCTCAAGGAAAATGGAGGTCCTAACCAATGGTAGAATTAATTTTATCCTTTTTCTTTTTCTTTTTTTCTCATCACTTACCATCTCATCTCTCTCTTTTGTAACTCCCATCATTTTTCAATGGTGCATTATCTTTTCAAATACATTTTTTTTATCCATCATCAAGTTTCAGCCAATAAGTAACCCTTTTTCTATTAGGGCATATCAGAGTTAGAAAACCCGCCATTTTTTTTGGCCAAACCTGCCATTTTCATCACAACCACCCCCACCTTCATCATCATCTCATCCTAGCACCTCAAACCACCCTCTCCATCCTCCTCCTCCTCCTCTATGCTCTTACATATCTACATGTGTTAGGCACTCCAACTCCTCCTTCATATGATATAAAGTTGGTTCCTATTCATCAACCTGTCCAATTGTTGAGCAGGGTAGAAAGCCACTTTTTAGTGGCCTGAATACCTATTTGGGTTTTCCACCATTTTTTCTTGTGCCATATTGATTCTTGAGACTGATTATTGCATTCAATAGTGGTGGCTTCTCCAAAAGCTCTTCCCACTAATCCCTTGTGATTCCCATCATCATTCCTTCTCTCCCCTTGGGCTGAATGATAACATCTCCAGGTCATCAGTTGTGATTGGGCCCCTCACAACTATTGACCATTGATAGTCCTGTCCTTATTTCAATCTCCACTTGGATCTGATCTCTCAGGTCCCTCTACCCTCTTTGATACCTTGGATTATCTTCTGCTCTCCACAGGTTACACCACCAGCCAGGAATTAGAATCTCCTTCAAAATCCACCATCTTGCATGCCCCCCCCCCTACAGATCTCATTGATCAGATGAAGGACCACAATAAAAGAAACTATTCCTCTTGATAATCAAACAAAATAATGATTGATGATTACCCAAGTGAAGCTCAATTCAACACACCCCCAAACCCCATTCTCAAAGTAGGAGCAGGTAGAGGAGGAATAATGGAGCTAGTTATGGGTGGCTGAACAAGAAAGGGCAGGTCTCTTGAGGAGTAGAAAGTGACAATGATCAATATGATCTAAGAAATCAAATTCTATAGATAGATCCCATGTATTCACTTCCCTGACCTCCACAATAAAAAATGGGCCCCCTGATGATGGCCAAGGTTGATGATTTGGGACCACTGGAACAAACTGGCTGGATTTTGTGTTGAGCCAATGGGGTTCCAGGTATTTACCCAAGGCTCAGTGGTTGAAAAGGCACAGGATGCTTTCAAATCTTTCTATACTTAGTTATCATGGAAGTCATGATGAGGATGGTGGGAATTGAGATTTTTTAGATCATCAAATTGAGTACTCCAGCTTACCTCCAAAAATAATTTTTTTTTAAAAAAAAAACAAAAAAAAACTCAAACATTATCCAGGGGATGCAAGGGTGGAAACTGAGAGGTTTGGTACAAAAAAAAAGAAGAGTTGATATACTAGACAAGTGAAGAAGAAACAAAGCCAACAAAAAGACAAAAAAAACAAAAAAAAATGGAAAACCAAGAGCTCATCATGATGGTTGAGTCACAGATTCCAAATCCTCTCCCTAACCCAACCCTCAAATCTTCTGGCAACAAGACTGTGAGTGATAATTCAGGGTTTTTTCTTTTTGGGGGGGTTAGGGGGGGGTGGACATGATTTTTTGAGGTTGGTTTTTCAAATGAGATAGATCAATATTCAGGCCAGAATGAGAGTCAAGAGAGTGATCATTATGAGAAAGAGAAGGGGGGAGGGGGAGAAATTGGACCAAGCATTGGGGGCTTACATCTCCTAAACCAATTGACTGATGGGTTGAAGTTGAAAGATAAACAGTTGAGTGAGACTGTGGACCATATAATCTTGGCTATGGAGATTGATTGTTGAGCTCATCAGACAGAGAAAGCTCTGACTAACACCACAACTTGAGCCCAACCCAAGATTCCAGTCAACTCCCATCAAAGATTGCAGATCAACTGGTATGTGACATCATACCCCCTCTCCACCCTCTTGCTCAAACCTCACATTGTCCCATCAAAATTTCACCTCTGAATCTCTCATCCATAATGCACCTCCAATCTATTTTGAATTCCTGACATCCTTCTCACTTGAATCTTTTGCAAAACTCAGTCAATCCGGATATTTTTACATAGACCAAAGAGCAAATCTCCCAGTTTAAGCAATCTAAAACCTTTCAAGAGCAAGCTTCTTCTACAACTTGTACGGCTCTGGTTTTTTTCAAAATATTGAAATATGATCATATGGTGGTGGGAAAGGATGGTAATAAAGGTTCCAGAGCTTTTGATTGATGATTGGATTGAGAATCAGGGGATGATGGCTGGAAATAATGCAATACTCAAATTCAAGTGCAATCTGCAAACTTATTGTTAGAGCTGGTTTTTTTGGGGGTAGTTGGAGATTTGGAGGATGAAGAAGGTCCACAGATCTTTCCAGCCAGTTCACTGGCAGCAACAAATTCCAGAATAGCAAGATAAGCTTGTTCTAAGTTTGAACCAATCCTTCCCTTATAGTTTCAATTAGTAGCAGTGATTCCTGCGTCACCTTTCTTGAGTAATCTGAATCCTAATCCAATACATGGTCCACAACCAGAAGATAAGAACAAGATTGAGTTTAAGGGTTTTGGATTAGTGAGAATTGGGATTGGGTCAAAGATCATGAGCTAGTTGATGGAGGAATTTTGCTATATTGGGGTTCAGTCTAGGATGAGATGATGATGGCAAGGGGAAAAACTTAGATTTGATGAAGTTAGAGGCTTCTTTTTTGGATAATGGATTTCTTTACCAATCAATGAAGACATCATTTTTAGGAAAGACCCCAGCCAGAGCTCCCCACTTGGTTGTCATATTCAAGATGACCAATCCCTCATCTATGCTTAGCTGCTTGACTCCATTGGCAACAAATTTTATGGCTGTATTCAAAACTTCATCCATGTTGAAATCTCCACAGAGTTCAACAATGATATCCTTTCCAGTGACCCAAGTTGGTAAAGGACCCTTCAGCTTGACTCAGACATTTTCTGGTACTTGCCACCAAATCCTTTGAGTGGCCCAAATTTCCCTAGAGGAATCAACCAAATCAAAAGATGATTGGAGGTGTGAAAGTCAAAAGATGTAAGAGGAGGAGTGAATTGGATATCCTCTTAAGTTGTGTCAGTTCTTATGACTGGAGTGCCCAGAAAAACCATGCCGCCATACATATTACTGTGAGAGTTAGATGCTAAAGGTTGCACAGGTGGATGTCAAGACTGTTGAGCATTAAGGAAATTGTTGGGGTTGGTGATAGTGTGAGAGTTGCTTGACTGATCATTAGGGCAGCTAGCTTGTCTTATTAAAGGGGGAAGGGGGTATGGTTGTTGCTGTTTTTGTTGCTGTTGTTGTTGCTGGTGGCATTGGTAGTCTGTGTATGATCAAGATTGTTGGAGGATGAGTAGAGTGGGTTAGTTGATGAGTGGGGTTTTCCTGGTTCTTGAGATCCAAAGGATGGTGATGAGCTCATGCCAGTTCTTGATTGTCAACTTGCAGACTTGGTGTTGGTAGATTTTTTTCATCCTGATGACCATCAATGGGATTGATGGGTGGCCATTATTTATTTTTAATGGTGGTTTCAAAATGGCAGATTTGGTTTGAAACCTGCAATTAAAAAAATGGCAGGTTTGCTAACTCTGATACATCCTATTTTGATTTTTTTGGTTTATTTTTATCTTTTTAAATTTCAAAAAACTCATTGTAGGTAAAATATAATTAGGATTCTTAATGACTGAAATCAAGAAAAAATAACCTGTTTTTCCCTGTATATCTGTGTGAGAAAAAATAACATTTTAAAAAAAAAAAAAAAGAAACATGGGTCAAACAAAAATAAGGGTATCAGTCCCACAACTATGTACAGTGGGTGGACAAAAATTGTGGTACTAATTTTTAAAGTGCCCACACTCACACACTCCAAACCAACCCAATCTCCTTGTGAAACTCCATTCAACAACCGGTCTTGAACTCCTTCTCTTGATCACATTGGTTGCTTCCCCTCCATCACCTTGACAGATGAATTTAGTAAGTTTTTTCTTCATCACATCTTTTTTTTTTTTTGTCAATTTTTTACCAATCTTTTCTTTTTCTTGTTGATTTTGTTACATATATTTAAAAAATCAGAACCAAAAAAAAAAAAAATTATTGGATGATTTCAAGGCCAGGATTGTTGGTATGTATGAAGCCAGCACTTTGGGGAACAAAATTGTGTTGAAATTGGTGATTCTGAGGACAAAAATTTATAATTTCCTAAAGGCCTTCTGGGATTGAGGGACTATCCAGTCTTCAAAACAATCCAAAAACCTTGGAAAATAACAGATTGGTATCTTTGTGAGCTGGTTCAAATCATCAAGAAGCACTGGAAGACAAAGACCCCCAAAATCTACAATTTGATTGTCCAAGATGTATTGACTTGGATGATTCAACAAAGAGCTCATGAATTGAGTTTCTACTCAAGAGTGGCTGCCAAGAAGCTCAATTTGACCAATGAATAAAAAACAAAAGACAACTCACCTTTGCTTGTGAGCACATCCATTGAACCTGAGAAGATTGGATGAAGGTGACTTGGACTGAAAAATCAAGCTTTGACATTGGGAAGGGCATGCAGCAAGTCATGGTCTGGAGAAACTATCAAGAAAAATTCAAACAGGAATGTTTGGCTCCCACATTCAAGATTGGGAGGTCTTTGGTCATGGTCTGGGGTTCTTTCATTGATGAAAGAACCTCCCCACTCATCATCATGCTGCCCAAACAACAATTAGAAAACAAATTCATCAAAATTTCTCATGAAGGGGGTCTTGGCCCCTGGATCTCAAGATTCAATCAAAGCATTTTTTTTTTTTTTTTTTTTAATGAAAGACAGGGCCCCTGTTCACAAGGCCAAAATACTCAAAAGAGGGGAATTGCTCCAAAGGCATCAAAAGAGAGAAAAAAAAAACAGAAAAAAAAATTGTTTGGCCAGCTCAATCACCCAACCTCCATCCAATCAAGAACTTGCAGAAGATTTTAAAACATAACATCTAAAAACTTTACCAACCAAAGACCACCCCAGGGATCAAAAGAGCCATCCAAAGCACCTGGGACAACTTTCCAATTCAAACACTCAACAATCTCATCATATCCATGCCTGATCCCATGGGGGCTATCATCAAGGCTGGTGGTGGTTCTCCCCAATGGTAGAATCAATGTTATTTTTTTCCCCCCTTTTCTCATTCCTTACCATCTTATTCCTCTTTTTTGTAACTCCCATTGTCTTTTGATGGTACATTATTTTTTTTTTTATCCATCATCAATTTTAAGCCAATCTGTAACCCTTTTTCCATTTTGAATTTTTTGGTTGATATTTTATTATTAGTATTATTATTATTTATTTATTTATTTTTTTTAAAAAAAAAAATCAAAAAAATCAAAAACTCATTGTACATACAATAAAATTAGGATGCCTGATTATTGAAATACATCCAAAAAAAAAATCACCCTTTTTTTTGCCCTGTATATCTATCTATGTGAGAAAAAACAACATGACAAAAATAAATAAAATGGGACAAACAAAAATAAGGGCATCAGTCCCATTATTTTTCTCTACCCACTTTCCAGTGGGTAGACAAAAGTTGTGGGACTGTTTGTCAAAGCAACCACACCTGGGTACTTCAAACAGGTTAGATGAAGCCTGGGGTGTCTTGATCTTGCTGTTGACCATCCAATCTTTGGGCTCCCACTCCAGTTGACCAATTGCCAGATTGCCACTGACTTGGTTTTTTGATCTTGATTGTCTGACTGCTCAACCGATTCAAAAAATCAAACATGCTAACATCAAATAACTTAAAGAGCTCCGATGAACATCTTTTTTTTTATTGGTTTCCATCACTTCCAACCTACCACTCTCAAGATTTTCATCACCATCTCACCAAAGCAATCAAAAATTAATATTGATCAGAATCAGTCTGAATTATTCTTCAAAACTCTCAACTTGAATTTTTCTTTCATTAGAATGATGCCTTTTGATCCTCTCTAACACCCCTATAAAGAAGAAGAAAAAAAAAATATCAATGGTACAGAATCTTTCATTTTTTTTTTTTTTCCCCTCCACCAGGTTTTTTTTTTTTTTTTTTTTTTTTGAGTGTTTTGTACTTTTGACGATTTCTTCTTTTTTTTTTAAAAAAAAAAAAAAAAAAATTGAATTGAATATTTTTCAAAATTTCAATCAACATATCATTAAATGACAGATGCTGAAATATATTACCTTATCAATAAATGTAATGTCACGCCCCCCCCCCTTTTTTTTTTTTTTTTTTTTTTTTTTTTTTCTTGAGTGATAGATTTAGCTTTAAACCGATGGTAGAAAATAACCTGACTGTTTTTGGTCAATTGGTCTCATTACTTCTGTCTACTCACTGTACAGTACATACATCCCCGAACTTGTGAACCGATTCGAGCCTCGAACGCACCATTTTTGTGGTGCTCACCTGAGAGGGGCGATCGGCTGGTGGGCAAGTGCTCACTGTTGAAGCTGGGGGTAACTTGGCGAAGCTGGTGGCCAGTGTCCTGGCTATTCCCAGCCCCATCGTTACTTTCCTCGCCCAAGTCCAACTCCAACCCCAACCCCTTGCGACGCTCGGGGTTGCTTCCCCACCTGCTCATTCAGACCGACGACCTTGTACTTCTCCAGTCTAATTCGGTATGCACCCCCACACTCGTTTCTCCATCTCAATCGACCTCCCGGCTTATTGCGCCGCCAACCTTAGAGTGGGGGCATTGGATGAACCCCAGCGCTCGTTCATAGAGAGAGAGAGGGGGGGGGGGGGTGCGTGTGTGTGTGTGGGTCTACCTACCTACCTATAATCTACTCCCCAATCCTCATTCGGCTTGAGGATAAGATTCTTTCGATCGTTAGAGTCGCGTCGATCGTGCTACATGTACATACATACACCTAAGAGTCCTCTGCTAGAGAGCGGATGGATATGCGCAGGAGCAGGATGAGGGGTATGAGACGAAGACGACCCCCTCCAAGGGTGGCTATGTATGGATTGATGGGTTAAGACCAGAGGGATTCGTTCGAAAGTGATGATGAGCGAATAAGACCAAGACAAAATACAAAGGAACTATATGTAGGGTTGAAGGGGGAGGGGCGGAGGGAATCACGATCGAGTAGAAGTAGGTGTTACAAAATCAAACCCAAGTTGAGAAATTATCCTCATCAAAGAACAACGAAAACAAAAACGCTTTCGCAAGTGAGTGTGCATCAAAGGTTTGAAGCCTCGAAGCAATAATATTCGATAGGTAGGTAGAGGGTAGGTAGGTAGATACATCTATAACACTAGACAGAACTGGAAATCTATGTCTGAATCTATCTGACCAAAAATGCGAGATCTAGAGGAAGGTACGGTACGTGAATGAACAAAAAAAGAAGAAGAAGAAGAAGAAACGCAGTAAGAAGATTGAAGAAAGGGTATGGGGTATGAGGTAGAGAGAATGATCGGATGGCTGGAGTGGAGTGGGAAGGATAGAGTGGCTGAGAGGGATCCGAGTTGAGGCGGAGGGAGGACGACAGGATTGAGATTGAAGGAAGCTCGGATCAAGCTCTAAAATGCTTATACTGGTCGATCATCTCCTTCTGGATGTTGGGTAAGACGGGTGAATGTTTCAAATACTCCATCGTGAATTCTCCTTTACCTTGAGTCATTCCTCGTAGTTGGGATGCATCTAGACAGGACCAACAGTTCAACGAGGATAACACGTCAGCATACGGGGTTTCTTGACCGGTCTCGCTGTTTGAGACCACAAGGACGACCAAAGAGTCTACGCTGGAAAAACAAAGAGGGAGGGGGCAAAAACGAATCGAACGAACATCCAAACATCTCGTTTAACGAAACTTCAGCCACCATCACCACTTCGTCAACGCCGACGTCGGTATCGATGATCGTACCTCTTCTCTGATTGAGGGCACCGATGACGTTCCCTTGGAACTCGACCGGAACGGTGATCTCGACCTTCATGATAGGCTCGAGGATGACCGGATTCGCATTCTTGAACGCTTCTCTGAACGCCCCCTGAGCCGCCAATCTAAACGCAAGTTCGGATGAATCGACGATATGATGAGCTCCATCCTCCAAGATGAATCGACATCCAGTCACCCGGTTTCCAGTCAAGATTCCCCTCTGCAAGGCGTCGTTGAACCCTTTCTCGACCGCTGGGATGAATGAGGCTGGAATCGTACCTCCAGTGATTTGACTCTCATAACAAGTCTCTTCTCCCGTCTCTTCATCCCTCTCCATCGGTACGATCCTTCCAATCACTTTAGCGTATTGACCCGCACCACCGGTCTGTTTCTTGTGGACGTAATTGAAGGAACTTTCGGTCGTGATCGTCTCCTTGAATGCCACCCTCGGTTTGCCGGTGACGACTTCGACTCCATACTCTCTTCTGATGCGTTCCACGTAAATATCCAAGTGCAGTTCTCCCATCCCACTTATGATCGTCTCCGATGATTCGGCATCGACGTGAACTCTGAACGTAGGGTCTTCCTTTTGAAACCTTTGGAGCGCTCGAGAGAAGTGAGGAGTTTCTTGTCCCTTAGGTCTGATCGATAATGAGATGACTGGATCGGGTACAAACATTGAAGTCTAGAACAGATGATTGAGACCAAAAAAAAAAAAAAAAAATTGTAACCACGTCAAAATTATTGACATGCGTTCCAATGGTTCTCTCGTTTTATTTTTTTACTTGTTTTTTTTTTTCGTTTCGGCGGAGCGATCTGAGGAATCAAGCTTACCATCGAGAGCTGAGCGGATCCATCCGTAAACGTATCGCCCGAGGAACATTCGACCCCAAACATGGCACAGATCTCACCCGCCTTGATCTGATCGACATCCTCCATCTCATCACTATGCATCCTGACTAGCCTAGGGACTTTGACGCGTTTACCGGTTCGGACGTTAACGATCTGATGTCCTCGTCGGAGGGTACCTTGATACACTCTAAGATAGGTCAGTTGACCGAACCTGCCCTCTTCTAACTTAAACGCCAGACCGACGAGCGGTCCGGTGGCGGTCGGATGGATTTCGACCGAGGGGGGGTCGCTCGGATTCTTGGAAATATCCAATGCGAGTGAAGTGACTTGGGATGGATTGGGGAGATAGTTGCAAATCCCATCCAGTAGCGGTTGGACGCCTTTGTTGGCCAGAGCGGTACCGATGAAGACGGGGGTAAATTTGAGATCGATGGTCGACCTTCGGATGGCATCGGCAAGGTCTCGGTTGGTGATCTGTCTCTCGTCCAAGAATAGATCGGCCAGGGTATCATCACAATTGGCCAAGGATTCGATCAACTCCTGGCGTTTCTCTTGCACTTGAGCCTCAAGCTCGACGGGGATCTGATCTGATTCGACGACCTCGACGCCTTTATCACCTCGGTGTCGGATGGTCTTGAGCCTGACGAGATCGACGACGCCCTCGTAGGAATCCTCGGCGCCGATCGGGACTTGGACCGATGCACAGTTCAGCTTGAGTTTCGATCGGAGTTGGTCGATGACCCTCCAGGGATTCGAACCTCGGCGGTCCATCTTGTTGATGAAGCAGATCCTGGGGACGTTGTACCGACGCATCTGTCGATCGACGGTGATCGTTTGACTCTGGACGCCCGAGACCGAGCATAGGACGAGCACGGCACCGTCGAGGACTCTGAGCGCTCGTTCGACTTCGATGGTGAAGTCGACGTGGCCTGGGGTATCGATGATGTTGATCGAATGGCTGGTGGCTTGGAGTGAGGAAGGGGTCTCGTTGAGCTTCCAATCGCAGAACGTGGCGGCGGATTGGATGGTGATGCCCTTCTCTCGCTCGAGTTCCATGTGATCCATCTTGGCGCCGACTTGATCGCGACCTCGGACCTCGTGGATCGATTGGATCCTTCCGGTGTAGTACAACACTCGCTCGGTCAGGGTCGTCTTACCCGAGTCGATATGCGCCGAGATTCCGACGTTCCGCTGGGTCGAGAGCCTTGAGTGATCTTCGGCCGTCAGGGGTGAGCTGGTCGCTAGTAGGCGACCTTGATCGGGATCACGATCGATGGTAGCTCTCCTGACTGCCGTGGCGGGACTGGAGGCGTAAGACCTCGAGAAGAGCTCGGTATATCGATAGGATCCTATCGATCGAGCTGAGTGGGGCTGCTTGCGATGATAATCGATTGGAACGACGACCTTAGTTCTCGTCAGTGGTTGGGATCTACTGGTCGATGAGAGGTTGAGGTAGGAACTGAGTAGACGATAGGCCGTCGAGTTGGATGTTCTGATCCGGGATGCCATCGATGAGCTTGGGATGATCATCACGACGAGAAGCCGAGCTAGGGATGATGATGGTTTGCTGGATTGGCCTTTTGGGATGGGCCTGACTGACTGATTGCTTTCTTGGCTGGTTGAGGATGTAGTGAATCAGTCAGTCCATCTGGTCTCTCGGGAGGATGATGATGAGAAGTGGGATGGATGGATGGTCTTACGATGGTCGATGGCTTCCAACAACTTCCTCCTGCCATCCTGTGCTGTCCGGAATCTTAAAATTTCAAAATTCTGCTAGCAATCAAGAAGATATGGCGGCTCCCTTCCTTATCCTCAAGAAATACTTCCGCTTCCCCTCCCATTTTGCACATCAGCAAGTGTTCCTTGAAGTGGAAGAAGAACTACATCAAATGGAAATCCGCAAAAGCATTAAATCAAAAAAAAAAAAAAAAAAAACAGTAATCAATCTTAGTCTCATTGAAGGGCACAAGAATCTTGATGGCAGACTACTTTAATCCAGATGCTAGATACACAAATCAGATGTAAGCAAACATTTCAATAAGTTGCAAGAAGCAGCCAGAAAGGACATAGAAAGAGCATTTGGTGTTTTTCAAGGCAGATTTCGAATCATTTCTCAACCTAGTAGACTTTGGTTCAAGGAAGATATAGTCAAGATTATGAAGTGCTGTATAATCCTTCACGATATGGTTGTGAAGGAAAGATCTCCCTGTGACCCTTTTCTTAATAATAATTTTCACAGTGATACAAACACTACTATCTCCTCAAATTTTCATGATCCTGCATTATTTCATTCTTTCCAATCTCTCAGTCAAAATTCTACCAGGCTTCATAATTCAACTAATCATTATCAACTCATCAATGATTTAACAATTTATAACTGGTTGAAAAGAGGTATCAATACTTGATTATTTGTTTTTCATTTTGTATTCCAATCTGAGAATATGAATCAAACAACTTCATATTATTATTTTCAATCAAACCAAATTCATTTTAATTTTTTTTTTCATAGGTACATATCAATCCACATTCTTTTTTTTAAATACATATAGAAGGAAAAAAAAGAGGAGATGTCAAAGATATTGATCCTTCATGCCTCAAGTTGATTTTGCACCTTTCATTTTAACATTTGCAGAATTTCCTTACTATCTTTGTCAGGGAAGCTTTCTTTGGATTGCAAAATAACTGTCAATTGACCCATGGCAACCTTCATATCTGCCTTCTTGCATTTGAGGTCATAAATCATCTTGACCAAATTGTTCCATTGCTTGCAAATTTTGTTTGTTTTCGACAGGACCCCTAGTCAATGAGAAATGCCATCTTTGGCATACTTGGAGCTGGCTTCAGAGGCTAGACAACGTGGCTTGGCCACTTTGACCCTGTCAACTTCCTACTATTGCAAAGCAAGCTGCAAAAGTAACATAAAAATAATAACAATATTATTAACCTAAGAAGGAGTGGGATATAAAAGGAAAACTGGAGTGATAAACCTGAACCAGGCTGTTGGATTTCAGATCAAACAGAAAGATGATAAGAAAACGATAAACGGCAAGGGCAGGATAAAGTGAAAGAACAACAAACAAAAGCAATGTCTCTACGGGCTGGATTATGGCCCCTGAGAAGGACTACGTAGAGAATGTGACGCTGAAGTGAGAAGTGTGATGTAGCTGCCCGGAGAACAATAGCTAATTGAATGTGGTGTCAGTTTTCATCCTGAGGTTGAGATGGCTCAAGGTTATTGATACCTACCCAACAGTCGTAGCTAGGAGGATGATCAGGTTTGCGAGTTCAAAGTCAAGTGCTGATCCAATCCGTTGAAGCTGATGAGTCGAGTTGAGTGGTTGAGACAGGTCAAACAATAGTACAGCTAGAAGAAGAAGGAGACAAAGAAGAAAGAGACAAAGTTTTATAGACAAGTCAAGAGTTGTGGTCGGGAGGTCTCTCAGTGGATAGGTGGACAGTCTCACGAGTGACAGCCGTGGACATGCAGGGAGAATGACTCCGACCGCAACAGCCCGTGACACATGTGCAAGATCTTAGAAAGTACGTGAGAAATTCAACAAAGACCAGGGAGACATGAGAGATGAAGGAAGTGCAAGACAGTTCACAACCAGAGATGAAATGAACTAGGAAACACGGCAGAACCTCAGACAATTTACTGAGAGATCATGAGAGCAGCAATCAACACAATCAACATGGGAAAACCATAAATATTATTACAGAAATGGATTCTCCACCCAAAATGAGGTAGGGTCACTCACTGACCCCACCCTTGAAATCCAACTCCTTATATTTTTAAATAATTAAGGAAAAGAAAGACCAAAATACCATGGCACCACTATTGAACTTTTTGGCCAATTAAATATTTCACACATATTGTCACGTATAGGTTTCAAACCTAAAATTCAGTCAGAATTGAGGTGTTGTGTATATTTTAGGAGTTACAGACAGAAATGTGTTCTGTCACAATTCCCACATGCAGCTGTGGCAGCCAATGCACCCGCGCGCGGCTGAGCTACAGCTCTGTCACTCTGTCAAAGCCGTGTACGCAGCCCTGAGCCTCTGACAAGTACGCAGCTGCGGGACTACGGGTTGACAAAGTGACAGGCAGCCTGAGAAACCTAGGTACCGCATAAACATGCTACAACCTACACAGAACATTCAACATATGTAATAAATGTTCCCGTGGATAGTAGATAGTCTAAGAATAAATAAAATTATATAAAAGTACTTAAATAAACTTTATACATATTTTCATTACATATAATTCAAAGTACCAAAAATGTCAAAAATAAGATAATGACTACTTCTAAAAATATATTAAAATACTTCAATATACTATTATGAGAATTTCTGGACATCAACATTTTTGTGACATACTAAGAAAACGTATGATGTAAAAATATCACATGAATACCCATGAATTACATTTTTAAGTAATTATTTTAGTAAATCAACTGAATTTTGAAAATAAGGAGTAAAATCAATATCATGACTTTACTCCAATTATTTAATACATAATGAGAACTCACCTGACATCAGAATATCCATAGGAATGTCTATTAAAATAATTATTAATTTACTGGGAACATTTACTAAGGATAATTAATTAAATAATAAATAAAAAGGACATATTAGTGTTATTCACACGTCCAAACATCAATTATCAAGTAGAATAATTCCCATACCCTGTGGAATTAGATGCTAACCGTGTTACAGCACCAAGAAAACGTGACAGGCTACCACTGGTTACCCTGCTAGCCTCAGTGTCCGTCCCTTTGAGCCCCTGTATCCCTCAGAAGGACAATATTGCAACTCCAAAAGCTATAAATAAAGAGCTCTTTAGAGGATATTGATACCCAGAGACCCAGTTATATTTATACCCAGACACCGTTCCAAGGTAATCAAATAATTATAAGAGATAAGTAAGTGATTTATGGCTTTAGTCTGATTAATAATATCCGTCTTCAACCCTCTTTTATCAATTTAAACTGCTGAACAACCTTATAACCCCAGTATACAGGTTTAACACATCAGTGCACATTCCAAACAGATACCCAAAGGATTTAATAATATACCAGTGAGTCTTATTATCCTTTCTCTGTAGTGGAAGCTTGGTTACAAAGCCCTGCCACTCCACCCTGTATTTTATATACATATTATCTTTGGGAAAAATATTCTTTAAACTAAAGGTCTCAAAGTAACCAGGCCTATGTGTTTTCATACTGAATTCCCTGAAGGGAGGTGTTAAAGATCCCCAATATAATTGTGGCCCCTCTATAAAAATATTTAATAATCAATTTATCTATATTGATTTATAACAATAAACCATATCCAAACCAATTAACCTTGCAATAAGCTTTATCCAAATATCTTATGGATTTTTGCTGCATTTATTAAATAATATATTTTTTATTTATTCTATCACCTCTGGTAGATAAAGGATAGCAAGGGTCTTGGCATCCAGGAGGCTGACAGACCCCCTCTGGATGGAAAATTGAGTTGGCAACCAAAGGCAATGAGGGGAATCCACTGGTGGATGGGTTATGTGACTTGATGTGTGTTGGCATTTGGTTTGCCATCCATTTGGGATGATATCAAAGGATCTCCCAGGCCCCTTCAACTTTGAAAGCCTGGCCCTTGGTCTGTTGCTGGTGAATTTCTTTGGCTTGTTGCATCCAGTCCATTGGACTTGATCCACTGGGAGGTGATTGTTTGATGCCTCAATAGATGGCTGAGAACTTCAATGTTGCGGGGTTCAGGTTGGCCCATCTGTAGGTAAGAAAACAAAAAACAAAAAAAATGTCAGTCACCGTGGAGCTAGGGAGAATTAGAAAGAGAAGAAAAAGAGGTCACCAAGTCCTGATGCATTCCCAATTTCAATGGGTTCCTTTGCTGTGAAGTTTGAAGTCCTCCTCAAAGTTTGAAGAAGTTGGTCCCAGATTGATTGGTGGCAAACTTGATGTTTTTGCTGACATGGATCCAGGAGAAAGCAAGCTGCTCTTCTTCTTGAGGGTTCCAGTTTGGGGCACGTTTCTTCTTGTTTTTGTTGGGGTTGGTTGCAGTTGGATTGTTTTCCATTGCCTCTTGGTTGTTTGCTGAGATGTGGCCTTCCATGGCCAATGAAGAGATAATGGATGGAGAGAAGTGCCAAAGAAGGGGAGTTTTGGAGAAAGATGTTGGATAGAGGAGGGAGGTGGAGATAGGGATGGTGGCTGGGAGTTGGATATCTGTAAAATCCTTGGTGGGCAATATGATGGTTGGATTGATTGGCAATATGAAGGTTGGAGGGCATAGGGAATATGAGATGATATGTGGGCAAGGGGTAGGGGGATGTAGAATGAGATATCAAGGGTTGAGCTTAGCAAGCTTGCTAAATTCCCATAACTTTATGGAAAATTGAGCAGACTTATGGAGCTTGCTTGTTAGCAAGCCCCCATTTTTTCACAATTGGGAAAATTTCTTGGTAAACTTAGCTAAAAAGTGGGTTTACCAAGACAATTGGAGATGCTCTTACCATCAACCAGTTTCAAATCAAATCAAATCAAACAACTAGACCAGACCAGACCAGACCAAGCCATCCAATCCACCATCTCAAAAATGGTCTCCTATCTGTTGTCCATCTTACTCTACCATCCAATCCATCAGCTTGACCATCCAATTGGATCACCCTTGGCTTGTTGGCCAAAACCTTGGTCAAACCCACCAAACTTGCTTTCAGTCTATCTCATCATCTGCATCATTCTTCACTTTCACACTTGTATTTGATTCTCAACCCTTCCCCAATCTACCTACTTACACCCCTCAGCCCCTTTTTTGGGGCTGAAGCTTTGTCCATTTTTGTAATGATTGATACCTTCAACCTTCATTGGAACCTAAACCAATCCCAATCGTCAACTCAATCTATGTGTTTTTGTTGCTTTTGGAGGAAAATAAGTCTAGTTTTGACTAGGGAGTAAGACAGTTCCCAGCCATTGTTTTCTCTGTCTGCCATCCTACCTGTCTTTCACCCAAAAAGTGGATATCAGCACATGGCTTGACTGACTTCCACTACCTCAGGCATCCCAACTGCAGACAAAAGACAATCCAGATCAGCAAGCCTTCAGAGGTTTGTTGGTTCTAGTGGGTTGACGTGAAGAGCGGGATGGCATACACACCACCAAAAATGACTGGAGAAGGAGAAATCAGGCCTGGAGGTCAGTTTGACGGTGCAACACTTTTGGCGCGCCAAACCAAATGGTGTTGCTCATGGCATGCCAACCAAACTACTGTTTCCCATTAAACAGGTGCACAAAACAAGTGGCTTGGATCCACTCTTGCAAGCTTATCTACCCAGTTGTCTTGTGGCCTTGTTCAATTGTATTGACAAGGCTCAAAACAAGACCCATGATCTTGCCTTGGAGCTCAAGAAGAACAACAGACGGCTTGGATTGCACACCTTATGCCACAGCCAATCCAAGAGGCTTCAAGACCATTGTCCCAAGCGACCTGGACCTGTGCCAAAGCCACAGTTTCAATGCCAGCCAGTGACCCATGAGGTCAAGCGCCTCATCAAGGGAATGGTCTTTTAGAAGGGTGCAAGCTACCCCCAAGTTGCTCAAACCTTTGATGTTTGTGTGGACATATCTGAAGGCACTATGTTTTGCACCATCAATCACAAGAATCAAAAAATATTCAGATCCTTGATGTTCTTGAGCGGCCCAGACCAAAACAAGAGTCAATGTGATTGGTGCCATGTTCCTACATGTTTTGAACAACTTGTTCTTGGCAACCGGTCCAAAGGAGATATTGGATTGAACTCAAGACCAAGGATGGAATGCTCTGCTCATCCCAAGCTATCCAAAGAGTTCTCAAACACGTGGATGTTGTGGAATTCAGAAGAGGAATTTTCCTTTAATGGTTCACAAGTTCAGAAGTTATTGATCCCTTGCATCTGTAAACCCTGAGTGAAACTGTTCACCCTTTGACTGAGAGATAGAGAGATGAGAGTAAAGATCCCTCCAAAACCTATGATGATCCAATCCCATGCAATGATATGCAATCCTCCACATCCGGGTTGAGGGTGCCGTTTGAGTAGCCTTCCCCTCAACTCTAACCTAGGTAAAACTGCAAGCCAAAAAGAATAATGAAATACAACCCCTAAGTACAGAAACCTAGCCCAACTCTATCCTTCCAACCCCATCCCATACCCCATATCCATCTGTATGGCCCACCTGCCATTACGTCCACCCGTTTTGTCCTTCTCATGATGCCGCCCTTGCGCCGCGCCCAACTCAGAGCCCCCCACACATGTCTGCATCTGCCCAATGCGCCGTTCCAGATATCCAAGATACATCCGCGCAATCCAATACGCATGTCTTGCAATGTGGGATCTGATCCAATCTGCACATCTTGCAATGTGGGATCCAATCCAATCCGCACGTCTTTCAACGTGGGATCCAATCCAATCCGCGTGTCTTGCAACATGGGATCCAATCCAATCTGCGCATCTTGCAACGCGGGATCCAATCCGATCCATGCATCTTGCAATGCGGGATCCAATCCAATCCATGTGTCTGGCAACGCGGGATCTAATCCAATCCACCCCGCCTCTCCAGATGCTGAGCCCAATTTTGTTAAAATGCGGATGCACTCAGGTAATGTGCATAGGAGTGTGTAATCCAAATGGGATGCAAAAATGGGCCTCCAAAGCCCATTGTACATCACGTGGGCCACGTGGGCCTATGTGGGTGTTATTGGTTTTGGGCATTTGGGCGCCAAAACACGTTTTTATGATCTTTTGGGACACGGGCCCTCACGGGCCCGCCAGGGTGGATCGGCCACCCAAGCCAGATGAGCTTATTTGGGCATAAAAGGGCCCAAGCTTTATTATGGACATACTTGGCCAGACGGGCTGGCCCGCCAAAGTATGTAATTCTCACAATTCGGGCTTGGGGCGGCCCATTGGGGCCTCCGCCCCTGTTGCCGCCCGTGTTGCGGCCCGCTTGGGGCCGCTGCCCGCGTCGTGGCCCGTTTGGGGCCGCCTGTGTTCGTTTGTGCGGCCCGCGCGGGGCTGTTGTGCGGCCGAGGGATCCCGCGCAGTGGGATGCTGCACGGGCCCGGCTGGTCGCGCCCGGCGACCAGCACCACAGAGCCAGGGCTTGCGGCCCCGGCTTGCTCCCCCTCCCCTTGCTTGCTGTTGCAAGGGGGATGGGGGCAAGCTGGCTGGGTTGAACCAGCCAGCGACCAACCGCAACAGTGCGGTCAGTCAGGGCAGGGGGGACCTGAGCACCCCCTTGCCCAAGGAGGTGGCGGCACTGACCGCAGGTGGGGGGGAACTCATCACCCCTCCACCATTGAACTTGTGAAGCAACCAAGAGGGGCGCTCTCCCCCCCCCCCCTTTACCAAGGGGGAGGAGCAATGGGCCTGGGGGGACCTGATCACCTCCCAGGCCAACTTACTTGACAACACCCTGGGGGTATCAACTCCCAGGGCCCCTGGTGAGGGGATTTGACCGCCCCCACCAGGGATTTGAGAGAAAGAGGGGGGGACAGCATGTCTGCTGGTCACCCCCCCCCCCCATGTGAGTCTGAAACCGGACCCAGGTGTGTCCTGGGTCCCACCTGGCCCATTTGAGGGGCCAGGGGCTGGCTGCATGAGGCAACCAGCCCGTAAACAAGGTAATGAGGTCATCATGGCTGGTTGTAACGGACAACCAGCCAAGGGGATTGAACAGAAAGGGGCTGGTTCAGCCCCATAACGGTGGAAACACCAGAAATAACCAGAACAGGCTGGTTGTAAGGGTACAGGGACTGATGTCATGTGGGCTGATGTAGTCCAAACCAAGTAACAAGGCCAGTAGAGCCTTTAGAGCTCTTTTGGGGCAGAAAATTTGCCTTTTGGCTTGTTGTATCATGGGCTCACAAGAGGCCAATCTTTTTTACTTAAGGAGCTCTTCTCCCTGCTGTTTTCCATCCATTCATTCATCATTCCAATCAAATTCATCCAAGATATTGCCCCATTGTGAGAGCCCCATTTGACAATATTGACACCCAGTGTCCAGCATTTCTTTTGCTTTAAATACTGCTCATTTGCCTAAGCTAATTGCTGGCCATAATTCTAACAAATTTGACTGCTGCTGAGCCTGCAGCAAAGCCGCACCCATTTCTGAGCGTTCAGCGCGCAGCCAATTCCAACTTGCGTCTATAAAAGACCACCACATCCCCCCCCAACTTGAGTTCTGTCCCCAGAGATCCACCACTATCTCACCTACTCCCAACTATACCACAGTTATTCCACCCTACCCCTTTGAACCACCACACCACACCAAGGAAAAAGAAAAACCCCATCCATCCTACTCCATCCAACATGTCCTGCACGTTTTGCAGTTGGAATGGCCTCTCCTGCCAAATCCTTCCAGGCCAAGCTGGCCACCATTGATGCTCTTTATCCAAAAGTATGCCTTGCAACCGTCCTCAAGGCCCTCTGCGTAAGAGTACCCGGCGCAACTCTTTTGTGGTCTTGAGTGACAACAAAATTTCAACCAACAAGTGGACCCTGCCTGGCTCACCTTGCAACTGGCAGCTAAAAACCCTCCGTTGCGCAAGAGCCATGACTTGGGCTCCCCATTCTGTTGGGCTGGACCACCGCGGCGCCAGGACTTTCCCAACTTTGTGGCTTATTGGAACACCACTCATGAGTGGGCCGCACAGTACAGATGAACGTACCATCCACAGACCCGCAGATTGTAAACCAAACAACCGCACCTCCCCCACTGCCACCACGTCCTGCTCCTCCTCCACCGCCACCGCATCCTCCTACTCCCCCAAGACCTGCTTCTCCGGCTCCAACTCCTCCTCCGCCATCCCCATCACCTGTTCCCAGGTCATCACCGGAACCCGCGCGCGCCAACTCCTGTGGTCATCAAATTGTCACCGGAATCTGTGGCTGCTACAACTCCTCCGGCCACCACTCCCAATATTCCGGAGATCCCATTAATTACGGCACTTCCACTGGCAAGGTTTGACGCAATGGTGAATGAAACAGACAAACTACTCCGGCATTTCCTAGCGGTTCCCCACGCGCACACCACTGATGCGCAACACAAAGTTTTGGCGGCCTTCCAAACCCTAGCTGCGGCGGCTTGCGCGGACGCAGAGGAGGTGATGAGGACTTTGCCAACGTAGGCGGATTGCCCCCCTTCTCTTATTTCTTCCTATCTTGTTTCTGCGCCTATCTTGCAAAGAAAAAGGACTTTTGCCACGCCAACCTAAGTAGCCTTTGGGCTTGTGAGAACCTTGAGAGAAATAAGAGCCGCACGCAAGATCTGCACTTTGAGAGCATTCTTCAAGAGTGAGGAGAATCTGCGCCACTGATAGTATCCGCTGAGAGTGAGAATAATCCGCGCCACTGCAAGTATCTGCTAAAGGTACCTGGACCACCCCAGACAGACTGCCTCACAGTTCCCTGTACCCATCTACAGAACAGAGAGCACAAAGAAAAACTGCCGCAGGCGCACATCCTTCAAAGAGAGAGGAAGAGAAAAAGAGTATCTGCCCCAACCATCTATACCTTCTCTCTTCAACCCACATCCATTTTGCGCCACGCGCTTCCCTAGTTCCTTCAATCATCCATTGGAAGTCGTTCTTTTCCCAAATGCGGGTCTTGTCCTTGCATCTGCAGACCCAGCTTTGCACCGTGCCCGTACCTAGAAGAAAATCATAACCTAGCCAGCAATAATCCCCAAAATCCAATCCAGAGAGAATGAAATAGGAAAAAAAACATTCTGGGGTGTCTAGTTGTTCCGTCTTCCGGCTGTGAACCGGATAGAGCACCCCCTCACCAAATCCAATCATATCCCCTATTCATCCATTTTTCCCCTCCCCACTTGGCTGCTGTCCCCAGCGGTCTGCAGTTGTTTACTCTGCCGGACGCGAAGCACGCGCAGGCTTGTCCTTGGAAGAAGGATCTGTGTTGTCATCCCCCTTGCTATTCAAACCAGCCGTAAGTCTTCCAGAAACCGCACATCCTGCACTTCTTCCCTACTTCCCACCTGCTCCTTGCTAGTCAACCGCCCGCACAAAACCAGAGCCTGCCCCATGCGGTAACCTTGGCCAACTAGCCAAAGTTCACCTCCAGGCCACCCTTGAAAACCAACTCTGCGCCGGGGTCCTCCTCCTCTCCTCTCGCCAAATCCTGCATCCAATTCCCCAACCCTTGATTGCAGATTGTATTTTCAAATTGCCTGCCAACCAAATCTTCTACCATCAACGCTTCCATCCCCAACCCGGGATCAAACATCATTTGCGCTTGGAACCCAAACATGAATGGCCGTCCTGAAATAGCCTCCCCGCAAGCAACCAATAGAAAAGAAAGTGGTTTATGGACCCTTGCAACCTCAACCTCTTCCTCCTCCACAACCCCATCCATGCAACATTCCCCGCCGTTAAGCGCGCAAAGCCCCATTGCGCATTTCCTCCAAACCAATCCCAATTCATCAACCAATCTAGACAGAAGTAGGTTCACCATAGAACCGCTATCTGCCAGTTCCCACACCTTCCTTCCAGAGATCTTCATTGGAATGTAAGGCAGCAGAGTTGAAACCAATTTCATCCCTTCCAGCTTGCGCTCTGTTTCATCCCAAGCCAATTTCACCTGTTGCACTGTTGGAGGGATCCTATTGTGTCCACAATCCTTCAGCGCTTGAACCATCTCATCCACCACCACCGGCAACACCTCCTCCAACTCCTTCAAGTTCAAGGGAATAGTTTTTTTGTTCCCCATCACTCTGCTCGCAATCTCCACCACCTTCTTCTTCCCTACTGGATTCAACGGCCGCCCATCTGTTTCCGTAACACGCACAACTGGCTTAGGATCTGAACCGGTGGTAACCACTCTTTAGCATCCACATCCATCCTTTCCACTGCCGCCGGCACCTCTTTTGCTAGTACCCTTAATTCCACCTCCACGCGGGGTGGTTGCCATACCCCGGGACCAGTGAAAATCTCAAGCAAAGCTCAAGCAGTTACCACCAAATCCTGACCTTTCCCGCACTTGTTCCATGACAGTTGGATTCCCAGGTTCAGTGGAGATCCGCTCACCCATTGGGAAAATGAATCCCATTCCCACCGGTCAGACCAATCCTGCCTTGAGGTCCCTTGTCATGTCATTGCACCCCAACCACCAATGCCCCTTGTCCCCGCAGTAATTGCATAACTGCGGCGTGGGCAGATTCAATGGCGGAAGCGGTCCCCAAGTGTGAGGAGGCGGATTGCGTGCCGCTGAAAACATTTGACTCAGGAAGATCCATAGATCCTTCATCAATTCTGTCATCTTGCTAATCTCTGGGCCCTTTTTCAGTGGTGTTGCCGGAGTGCGTTCTGTTTTTGAGGGGCCTACAACCGGAGCCTGAGTTGGTGCTGCCAGAGTGTGGGAAGTGGACTTCTTTGACCCCGTTGGGAACAGCCTTGCCATGTCCTGCATCAGTTCCTCCAAGTCCAACTTTCTTTTCAATGCCAAATGGATGATAAGTGATAGAATTTGACCTAATGAATTGCTTTAAAAAGCTTAAGACCAGACTAGACAACCAACATGATTCAATAAATGACAATGATAGAATAAATGAGTTAATGATAATGGAAGATGGATCAAAGGAATTTGAGTCCTACCCCAGATAATGGAAAGACAAGCAAGGATGCAGAAAACCACTGATTGAATAAGAAGCTTGAGGAACCTAGGACAGTTGGAAATTAAGGAGTAGACTACCAACAACAGTTCAAATTGAGATTCAGGAAATTGATGGATGCTGTAATCTATTTCTCACCAAATGAATGAGAACATGGCCGCAATTAAGATGGTAGGCAACAAATGAGATGATCAAATGATGATTGGGAGAGAAGTAGAGAGCCAAGTTGAGAACCAGTAAGCTATGTTGAATAGCAAGGAGTACTGGTTGTAAGTTGAGTGATTTGGTAACTGGTAAGCAGTTATGAATGGAGAGGAGTGCCGGTTGAGAGTTGAGAGGATGAAGAGAGAATAAGAAAATTGAAGGAAATAGAAAAATGAGGAGAACAGGAATTGAACGGGAAAAAGCATGTGAAGGAGAAGAAGTGACAAATATGGAGTATGCGCAGCGGAATGACAGGAGTCTGCGGCTGTGAGAGTGAAATTTCAACACCCTGGATCATTTGATGAGGAAGAGTAAGAGGAAAGGAAACAACAAGAGGTCAATAAGTTCAAGGATTGAGAAGCAGCAGCTTTGGTGAGGGCATCTGCAATCATATTGGATGATGAGATGAGAGAAATAAGAATTTTTTTCTCCTTGTAGAGTTTGTGAATGTGCTTGACCTTGATGTTGTGATGCTTGGTTTTGGAGTTAGAACCAAAATGTTGAATTTTTTTGAGTAGTCCTTTATTTTCAATGTGAAATAGAGAAGGAGATAATTTTTTTTTCCATAGTTCTGAAATCAAATGTGAAAACCAGTAATCTTCTTGGACACCATTGGACATAGCATTGAGCTCAGATTCAGTGGAGGAAAGGGTTATACTCTTCTGTTTGTTGCTTTTCCAGGAGATTGGGCAAGTTTTCCAAAAGGCTACAATACCACTTTGGGAGGTCCTGGTTTCAAGATCATCCGCCCATGTGGCGTTGGTGTATATGTTGATTAGAGGATTGTCAGAAGGCTGCAGATTGAGACGTAGTTTGTTGTCAATGGTTGATTTGAGGCACTTCCAGCAATGTACCACTTTCCTCCAGTGAAGAATAACCGGACAATGGTTGAATCTGGATAGAATAGAGGATGGTGCTGCAAGGTCAGGATGCAATTGACATGAAAGATAGTTGAGCATCCTGGTGAATTGTCTGTAGTTGACACCTAGAGATTTGAATTCCTTGATTTCCTTGTCAGATGCAGGATTAAGTTTAACACTGGTTGTAAGAGGAGTAGCCACTGATCTGCACTTGGAGAGATCCAGTAGTTGGATACCTTTATTGATGAGATTGGACTGAGATAGCAAAAATCCAGTTCCATTGAATTCAATTTTCATTCCCAATAGAGTGTCTAGATCATGAGCTGAAGAGTTAGGGAAGCAATGAAGGAACAACTCCTCAAATGCATCAGTTTTGCCCACCACTACCAAGTCATCAACATGAAAAAAAATGCAGGAGTCTTTGTTTTTATGAATAAAGAAGTAGGTGTCTGATTGAGACTGTTGATAGTCAATTTCTTCAAACCATTCTGTGAGTGTGCGGTTCCAGTTGGCTGGCGCTTCCTTCAGACCATACAGGGACCTCTTGAGATTGAGAAGATTCTTCTGGAGTTTTAATGAATATGTCTTCATCTAGGGGCGCAAACAAAAATGTGCTTTTGACATTGAATTGTCTCACTGGGAGATTTTTGTCAGCCGCAAGAGTGAGAAGAAGAAGAAGAGAGGGGAATTTTCCAGTAGGAGCAAACATGTAAAAGTAGTCCACCCTGGATTCCTGTTTGAATCCTTGAATACACAGTCTGTATTTGACCCATTCAGGAGAGGAATTTGTGGCGGGCTTGAGACAATCAACCCACAGAGTATCAAGCCAACAACTTGGTGTCTCAGTTGCTTCCTCCCACACTTTTTGTTCTTCAATAATCTTGAGTTCTACTTGCTTGGAAGCTTGTACTTTGTCAGGATCCAGTTTTGTTGAGAGATAACTGTATTTAGGTGGTTTTACTGCAAGATTTCTTTCTCTCAGAATGTAAGTAGGAGCATTTGCTTCGCTAGCCTCTTCATATACAAGTTCAGAAAAACTTGACAAGGTTTTGGAGACTAACCAATCCTTGGGAGGAGACTGATCCAAAGGGGAACCTAAGCTTTCCAAAGCCGCAGATCCTTCATCTAGAGGCGGAGCTCCAAATTCTTCATTTAGAGATTCTGGTTTTTCTTGAGACAGATTATGAGTATTGCGTTCAGGCATCCATTCTTTGGATGAAAAGTTGTTTGAGTGCTTGCATTCAATGTCCAGGAAGCAAGTATGCTTGGAGTCTATCACCTTCCCAGTAGATGTGAGGATTCTATACAACTGGATCTCAGGATTATATCCAATTAGGTGAGGTGACCAATCTTGCCTGGAGGGAGTAGTTTTGATCCAGGAGCCTTCGGAAGAAAAAGATAGGAAACTGGAGCGCCTAGAGGATGGAAATAAGAGAGAGGAAGCTTGGTGCCTTTGAACAGCTCATAGGGCGATTTTTTTCTTTTGTGCAAAGGGATTTGATTAATAGCTAACGCAGAAGCCAGATCCACTTCATGCCACATTCCTGTTGGAAGATGAGAGTTTTTCAGGTTTGAGTGAATTGATTCTATAATAGTTTGGTTGAATCTTTTGGCCAGTCCATTGAGTTGAGGGGTATAAGGATTGGAGAACCATTGACAAATCAGGTTTTTCTTTCAGAAATCAGCTAACTTGAGGTTCTCAAATTCGGTTCTGTGATTGGAGTGCAAGATAGAGGGGTAGTAATTGAATTGTTTTGCCTCTAGTTCAATGGCCTCAATAAGAGACAAATAAATCAGTTCCTTACTGGTGACCAGAATGACAGCCATGTATTGAGAGAATGCATTGGTGACAGTCACAAGATACTTGTGCCCGTTCTTTGAGGTGTGTAGGGGCCCAATTGTATCAAGATTTAGTTCTTGAAAGATGTGGTCAGGGGATGAAGTCCATGAGTGAAATGATGCTCTTGTCACTTTAGATACAGCACACAATCTGAAATTCTCAGTTTTCTAGATGGGAATATTCATCTTATGTCTCAGTCTATGGTAACTCACGTGTCCTAGTGATTTGTGAAGATTTTCAGCATAGGACAGATGTGATTGATACATCAATGAGGTTGGAGGATAGAATTTGAGACAAGGAATATGGTTCAAGTAGTACCCTTTCATTGCAAGTTTGCAAAGTTTATAGAGAAGAAACACATTGGGCTGGAAATCAACAAGATAGTAATTGAGAAGGAGTCTTCTGAGGGAGATCAGGTTGATTGATATGTTAGGAACAAACAAGGCATTGTGAACCTTGATGTCTCCCAGATTGCATTTCAAAATCACTTCTCCTTTTCCCTTCACTTCCAGCAATTTCCTTCCACAGATTGTACCAATCATTCCTTCTTCTGAGTGATCAAGATTTGTAAACAGATTAGGTTCAGAAATCATATGATTGGGTGAGCCTGAGTCAAGAACAAAATTGGGGGAATCTTGAAAGCTAGAGAAGGAGAGAAAGATTACATAATTCTTGGATTCAGGATGGTTATTGGTCTTTGGTCTGAGATGAGGATACAACATCCAGCACTTGTGCTTGGGATGATCTGAAAGAGTGTTGTGTTTCCTTGGTTTTCATTTCCCAGAAGAGTCAGTAAAAAGAGAAGCAATCTGATTGGAAGAGGAAGCAGATGAGTTGCTCATCCTTAATTTGTTCATATGGATACAAAGATGATCCATAACAGCATTGGGATTGATTTTGGACTGAACATTAGAGTGATTAATGGATTTTTTGATGTTCTTCAGCAAGTCTGGCAGCTTATCAAGGATCATGAAGGTTAGAATATTGACAGGAAGAACAATCCCGATTTTGTGTAGCTTATTGACTCCATTTTTGACATCCAGAATGAATCCCTGAATGTTATTCTCATCAAAAGCAATAGAGGCAAATTGGCTGTAGACCCAGGCTCAATTGAATGGTTGAGAAGACACAAAGTGTTTGTGAATTGCCCACCATATCTCTTTTGTACTTTCCTCATTGCTGGCCGATACAATGGTTGTATGGACAGACAGAGAAAGTTTTGAGATTAAAATCAAAGTGAGACTGGTGTTATTGGTTTCCAATAGTTCCTCAGTAGTATATCCAATGATGTATTTCAGCTTAGAAAGATTTAGGAGCAAGTTTATTTGAGTTTTCCAGATGGTGAAGTTGTCCTTGGTGAGAACAGGGATGGCTTCCAAGGTGGTTTTAAGAATTGTTGGATTGATGTTGTCCATTGTAGCTGAGACGGACCTGGTCTTGAGAGGCTAGCAATTGGAGATTGCTTTTGACTGTTAATTGTGATAGAATTTGACTTAATGAATTGCTTTAAAAAGCTTAAGACCAAACTAGACAACCAACATGATTCAATAAATGAAAATGATAGAATAAATGAGTTAATGATAATGGAAGATGGATCAAAGGAATTTGAGTCCTACCCCAGATAATGGAAAGACAAGCAAGGCTGCAGAAAACCACTGATTGAATAAGAAGCTTGAGGAACCTAGGACAGTTGGAAATTAAGGAGTAGACTGCCAACAACAGTTCAGATTGAGATTCAGGAAATTGATGGATGCTGTGATCTCTTTCTCACCAAATGAATGAGAACATGGCCGCAATTAAGATGATAGGCAACAAATGAGATAATTGAATGATGATTGGGAGAGTTGCCGTTGATGAGAGAAGTAGAGAGACAAGTTGAGAACCAGTAAGCTATTTTGAATAGAAAGGAGTACTGGTTGTAAGTTGAGTGATTTGGTAACTGGTAAGCAGTTATGAATGGAGAGGAGTGCCAGTTGAGAGTTGAGAGGATGAAGAGAGAATAAGAAAATTGAAGGAAATATAATAATTAGGAGAACAGGAATTGGAAGGGAAAAAGCATGTGAAGGAGAAGAAGTGACAAATATGGAGTATGCGCAGCGGAATGACAGGAGTCCGCAGCTGTGAGAGTGAAATTTCAACAATAAGGATTTCTGGAAGAAGCTCAATACTCCCATCCAATGACCTCTTTACCAAGTTGTTGTTGTACAAGTGCTGCTGCACCCGTGCGCAGAGTCGGGGACCAAGCCCTCCCAAAAACACCCTCTTCATTGCGCCCATCTGGCCCAATATCACCTTGTTCTTCACCAGGTAGCAATAGATCTGTTCAAAAATTGCTACATACTCTCCCAATTGCAGCTGCATTTGGACGCCACCATTTGCACTTGCTTCCGCTGCGGCTTGCTCAAAGTTGCTCTCCCAAAACGGAGGTTTGGGCCTTCCGCACCGCGCCAAGATTTCCGCCTTCAGTTTTGGCCAATCAAGTTTCTCATACCCTCCCATCTCTTCAACATCCCAAAGCTTCTCTTAGTCCTTGATGAAAAGGAAAAAAAAGACAAGCCTTATCCAAACCCATTGCACCTTCCGCCTTGGCAATTCCTTTGTATTGCATAAGGAATCACTCAACGTCCTCAGTGTTGAACCAAATGTGAGGATATTCCTGTGGCCTGATGCAAATGGGCTTGTGATTGGCGCCATCATTGGAGCAAGGGACACCGTATACCGCTCCTGATGGAGGTTGCTTCCAAGAAGCTGGAGGAGGAGGAGGAAAAGTAGTGGGGGTAACTTTAGACAACCCTGCAACAGTCAATGGGTGGTACTGGGACATTGCACTTGTTAGTTTCAAGAGACAAGGAACAAATGGTTAATTCCTGGACAGACCCCCAGATGTGGAATTCAGAAGAGGACTTCTCCTTTAATGGTTCCCAAGTTCATAATTTATTGATCCCTTGCGTCTGTAAACCCTGAGTGCAACTGTTCACCCTTTGACTGAGAGATAGAGAGATGAGAGTCAAGATCCTTCCAAAACCTATGATGATCCAATCCTATTTAAACCACACCCTCAACCTGAATGTGGAGGATCACATAAGTAGCCTTCCCCTCAACCCTAACCTAGGTAAAACCGCAAGCAAACAAGAATAATGAAATACAACCCCTAAGTACAGAGCCCTAGCCCAACTCTATCCTTCCAACCCCATCCCATACCCCATATCCATCTGTATTTCCTGCCTGCCATTACCTCCACCCGGTTCCCCCTTCTCATGACGCGGCCCTTGCGCCGCGCCCAACTTGGAGCCCCCTACTTATGTCTGCATCTGCTCAACATGCCTTTCCAGATATCCAAGATACATCTGAGCAATCCGCATGATCCATCCAATCCAATCCAATTCACCCCACATCTCCAGATTCTGAGGCTGATTTGACTGCTGCTGAGCCTGCAGCACGGCTTACTGCAGCAAAGCCACAACCATTGCTGAGCCTGCCACTATTGCTGAGGGCACAGCGCGCATCCAATTCCAACTTGAGTCTATAAAAGACCACCACAACGTCACGTGGAAGATTTCCAATCCCCCCAAAAACAGAAGAAGAAAAAATGGATGGGATGAAAAAGGTTCAAGCTTACAAAGATTAAGATACATATGATGAAATCCTTGGACTTGCAACTGATCCAAAAGCAGAACGTAGGGGTCTTCATCCATCAAACCAGGGTTTGATCTTTTGTACCCCATGGCTCCTTGTTGCCGTTAGGCCTCTCATCAATCACTAGATACCTGATTTTAAAAAAAATATTCCTTAATGATTATATTGAATTTTGATTACTCTCATGGGCAGGTATACATGTACAACATACACACTGGTGAACCAAAAGTATTAAGTCTGGTCCCCAGGATCAGTGAGATCACCTTGTTTTGCTAAATTTTCCAAGTCAGGATAGATCTACTAAACCAACCCTTCAAAAGTGATGGTAAAAAATTTGATGAGCTATGAATTTGAGTGACTTCTCACTGTATTTTTTTTTTTTGGCCGGGGGATTCAGATTACAATCCCAAATTCCAAAAAAAAGTAATATTAATAAAAATATTTGGTTTTGAAGCTTTATAATTCTGCAATTCACAACGTAGGAGAGGTTGAAGATCTCTTGAAGCCTACCAATCTCAAGTTCCCATCCCACATTCTAAGAATCCTTGAATCCCATCAAGCTCAGCTTTACAAATCTCAGAGAGCATTCATCCTTTCAATATTAGAAATCCTTTCCTTCAACATTATTAACTCCTCAATCTCTTTTGACATCTTATTCATGAATCCAATCACTGGGGATGATAGTTTGAAATCATTCCACAATTTTCTCATATGGTTTTACAGGATCTTCTCAGAGATTAAAAAAATCAATTTTCTCAATCTTAAACCATCTTGAAAGATTTTCCTGGCCTTTCTGTTTTTTTTTTTTTTTTTTTTTTTTTTTTTTTTTTTTTTTTTTTTTTTTTTACTGGTTTTCAGTTTTCTTTTCTTTTCTTTTCTTTTACTGGTTTTCAGTTTTCTTTTCTTTTTTTTTACCAAGTTCTTAACAATAAATTTTGATGGTTTTTTTTTTCATTTTTTTTCCATAATAATCAATCCAATTTCATTCACCCTTATACAAAAAATTGACAACCAGAGATGGTATAAATATACATATATATATATATATATTTGGTCAAAAAATGTGGTGGTAACTTTGAATTGTCCTGTGGGCTTCCTACACTTGTTGGTTGGACTTAGGATTTTTCAAGAGGCCTTCACTCACTTCTTAAAAGAATGCCTTATCTAGTTGATGGCTGGGCTTGAATGAATTGAGCAGGTGTCTTGAATTGGTTTTAATGGGTCCCTGCTTACTTAAAAACCAGACCTTCTTACTGGGAGAAGTAAGATCTCAGCCTTTACCCATGGTGTGCCAAGCAGGGGGAGTGGTGATCAGAAGCAAGGATTCAAGCCCACCATGTAATGATTTTTCATCATTATTTTATAGATTTTCTTCTTCCTCTTCCATTCTTACCAATCAATCAACTCTCCAATCCTGTTTGAGCTCCAAGCTTCTTGGTTGACACTAGAGTCACTTGTGCTGAGCCTCTTTGCAAGTCTTCTGCTTCTTCTTCTTAATTTCCTGCCATCCAGGTAAACATCAAGTTAATCCCATCTTGTTTTTTTCTTTCTTTTCAAGCCAAACTTTTTGCCTAGAAGGGTTTGTGGATGGGGGGCCTTCACAGATCAGTACCCAGTTGATCTTCAACAGGTTTATCACAATGATGATGATCTTTCAGATAAAGTTCTCTTGCCCAAATTCAATGATAATCTTGGGAAAGTGAGATTTGAATAAATCAACAGATTTCCAAACTAAAAGATTATAATTGCTCAAAAATGATCAAAAAACTTGAAAGGATTCAAAATTTTGAAGACTCAAAGTAAAGAATATTTAATTATTCACCCTTGAAAAACTCAAATAATCCATCCCAAGATCCTCAGGCTCTAAATTTTAACCTTTAAAAGTTGGAACGACTTACCTGATGGTGGGATTTTTTAAAAAAATAAGAATTACCAAGCTATTTCAAAGTAAATTATCAAGGAAAGTATTATTATACTCTTCAACCAATCTTCATTCCCAAAATTTCTGTCAAACTTACTCTCCATCCACCATTTTTCTCAACTTATTTCTACCAGTTATGTGACAAGTTGTGATCCCAAAGTGTGTCTTTATAGGTTTCATTTGAGCAGTCACCTTCAGATCCCTGGGGTATCATTTCAAATCAGAGTAATCCTATGAGATTAAGAAAAAGAAAACCCAGCCAAAGGGTTATTTTAAAAAAAAATATCCAAAATTTTATTCCAAAGAAAATGAATCATTTACTTTCACTTATAAATCATCTGGTTTCATTTTTATTCAAAGCTTTGGGATTAATGATGATAAATAGATAAATAACTCAAAATCACTTAGGTCTCAAGAAACCCTCACACTGTGATTCATCCTTTGTATTGATTGAAACTTTTTGATTATCTAATTCAAACTTACTTTTTTCCTGGGAATCACTTCATCATCATCCATAGCTCTTCCAAAAACCAGCAATGAATAATTAGATTCTATTTGACTTCATCTGTTTTTTATTTGGTATTATTTTTGAAGAGGATTTTGATAAGGATGATAACTAATTGCAAGCCTATCAAAGTTTGGGATCCTGAAAGCTATGTTTGATCTGATTTAATTTTCCTTATTTTTTTTCCATGCTCTCTTCATCCAATCCATTTTTTTTCCATGCTCTCTTCATCCAATCCATTTTTTTTCCCATGCTCTCTTCATCCAATCCATTTTTTTTCCATGCTCTCTTCATCCAATCCATTTTTTTTCCCATGCTCTCTTCATCCAATCCATTTTTTTTCTTTTCTTTTTTTATCCTTGATTTCTCAACTCATTAAAATTTTCTATTCAAGTTTTCTCCTTGAACCAGGATTTTTTTTACATAATTCATCAATACATTAACTTAAGTGCTGCATTTGTTTTTTTTTTTTTTTTTTTGGTTTGGCTTTGTGATGGTGCACCACTTCTAGAAACGTGAAACTGGCCTGTCAGGGAGAGAGGATCATGGCTCCACTTGGTGTGCCATTCCCTCAAACCTGGAACCATCCAATTTAACTGAAGGAACTTTGAAAGTGGTTTCTGTGCCTCCTGTTCTTTTTTTTCTCATCAGTTACTTTATATAGAAAAGTAGAACAAAAAAAACAAGTAAGATGAAAGAGGGAAGAGATCAGGTAAACTTTAGAAGAGGAAAAAAAATAAAACCAGGAAGATATAGGAAAAATATAAACAAAATAAGGGGGGGTCAAGAGGATTAGAGAGATCAAAGAAGATGATTAAAAATTGAATGATAAAAAATGAATTTAAAAAATCAAGCAAAAAATGAAAAGCATGAAAGAAAGGATGAAATGAAAAATAAAAAGTAATAATAATAAAAGTCAACAAATGAAAAAAGGGACATAATGAACAAAGTGAAAAAAAAATTGAGAAAAAAGAAAAAGAAAATCTATAATGAAGCAAGTATAATCAAATCACCTGCTTTTCCTGTGCAGAGCTAGAAGACAAATAATCAGTAAAAAATGATTGAAATATTTTTTTTTATTAAAAAAAAAACCCCCAATTTAGAAATAAAAATTCAAAAAATGAAATTAATGGACAGCAATTGAATGAAAAAAGGTAACCACGGTGAATCCCAGAGTTTTTCAAACCACTGTCATCATGTGTTTCTGGATAATTTAGGGGGATTATTATGGATTTGAAGTCCATCAAATTTGTTGGAGTGATGGCCAATCTGCAGTTTTGACAACTTGAATGGCCTTTAGAGTCTGAGGAAGATCACTCACTCCCCTCCCTTCCCCCCCCCCCCCCGGGCCCCTGAAAGATTTTGAAGGGTTTGGATCAACTCTTATCCAGTTCAAGGAAGTTTCAATAAGCCTATCTCAAAAGAAAAATGGCTTTCATAAGCTTTCTTCATCAAATATTTCCATGGATTCTTTTGATGGAAAATTATTCCAAATGGTTTTTATTTTCCAGAAATACATCTCTTGATTTTTTTTTCCATTTTTTTGGGGGGGGGGACGGGGGGGATCTTGAAAATAATTCTCACATTTTCTATTTGAGGCTAGTCAACCCATGAAGATGAAAGAAAAATCAATCCTGCTTGATGAATTCTCTGAGTGAAAGATGGATCAGCTTTTTCTATCAAATATCCACCCAAGACTAAATTCAAGTACAAAAACCTTGTATCTCTGAATTCAAGCTTCTTTCAGTTCTTCCATGATTCTTGGCCCAAATTTGTGAGGATTCCTTTTATTGCTCATTAGAATCAGATGATATTTCAGTAGTATGCCTCAAGTATTTTTGAATGAATTTTCATACCAGTTATTATGCTGATGATCTTTTTCAGGTTCATCTTCAGAATTAGTTGCTTATTTTGGAGCTAACCTTTTTTTATTTTTTTTTATTTTTTATTTTTTTTTGGAGATTTGGATGATTGCTTCAATTGAAATATTTTCAAGGAGGGACATGAGTTTTTTTATATCAAGATAAGAATTTTATTGATTATTGATCAATTCTATGAATCATGACAGAAACAATTTGAAATCCCCTTTGAAAAAGGGAAAAATATGAGATAGTAACCAAATTAATCTTCAATTGAATCTTTTGGAATCATTAATTAATCTTTTGAAGAATATTAAGAACCATAAATATTTACAGATGGTTTTCCAAATCTTTATCAAAGTTGGGCCATCTCAATTCCCATTTTGATTTTCCAATTAGACTGGGTTTGGACTGAATTATCTATTAATAAATAAATAATTGTCTTATTAATCAGATATTTAAGACTCAACTCATCAGAAAAGGATCATCATACCTATTCTAGTATTCTTTCTCCGATGAATTTTCTGGAAAGCCTAGAAATATTGGAAGGATATTCATAAGAGCATGGATATGGAATGAATTTAAGATGGTATTGTTTTTTAAGATCAAATCAAAATCCCTCTTATTAAAACAACAAAAATTTACAAAATTAACTATTTATTTTTTTAAAAAAGGAATTCAATCTTTTGGTTTTTTGAAATATATATATATATATATTGAAAAAAATCTGAAATAAGAAAAATGTTAATAATTAAAATTATTTACACAAAACAGAATATTTCCTGTGTTATTCAGATAACTTTTTCAAAAAAATAAGCAAATTAAAATAAATGCTACATGAGCTCATTTGATTCCGGGATTTCAATTTTTTTTCAATATTCCAAAATAAAAATCATCTAGTAAAAACATGATTATAAAAAATATGAACACATTTCCTGGAAGAAAATTCAATTCTTCTGATGGAATGTGAATATCTTTGCATGAAAAATAAAAATAAAAGAAAAATTCTCCACATATATATTTCATAATCAGAATTCAAATATTCTTAAATATTCCTACCAAAGCTTTATTAATCATGAATTTTTTTTTAAAAAAAAAACATCAAATTTAAATGATTTATTTCTTTAAATAAGATTTTAAATTTCCAGTGAGATTTGAATACCTTACAAAAAACATGAAAAATGGTAGATATACCTGTATAGTGAGTTGAATTCAATGATTTTGAAATAATACGGGAAGAAATTCATTCAGTAACACAATTACAATAATTAAATAAAAAAACTTATCTCTTTGAAAAAATTCTTATTTGTGATGGAATGTGAATTTATTTTACCAAACCCCAAAAACATGTACAAAGATTCCACATGGAAATATTTATGAGAGGTATTCATATATCATTCAAAATTACAAAACAAACTATTGAGTGCAAGAATATTCAAGGAAATATCAAAAGTTGATTATTTTTTGATGATCAATTCTTTATATTTGATGCTCTTATTATTTCACTGGATGAATATTTTTTTGAAATATTTCATATTATTATAATTAAACTCATGGAATAGATGTATTTTTAGTTTTTTTTTAAAAAAAAAGTTTGGTTTAAAGTTATTTACATTCCAACAGAAATGTTGAATTTTATTCAAATAAACATGTTGTTCATATTTTTTATTGTTATTTATGTCCTTGATGATTTTTTTGTTGAAATATTCAAAAAATATCAGATTTCCAGCATTCATAGGTATATGTAGCATTTTTTATGTTTTTTTATGTTTGGTACAAATTTATTTAAATACAACTGGAAATATTCTGTTTTGCGCAAATGATACAAATTATTATCATTTTCCTTATTTTTCTTACATTTTAGGAAGTTTTTTTTTTTCAAAGCTGAGGTCATATTTGAATTACTTGCAAAAGAAATTATATCTATTGCCGTTTTACAAATTACATGTACTGAATTAGTGTCCATATTTGAATTCTCCAAAGAATTCCACCCCAGAGAGACCCCACAGGGCTATTGGAGTGGTTAGTCTACCCCCCTGGGGCCCCAATTGGTATTTACAGGCCTTTGGGGGCCAATTCCCTCCATCAAAAGGTGTGTTCTCCTACCCCAGTAACTCCTTTAAAAAAAAGGTGTGTTTAAAACCTTGATTTTCTAAATTCACACCATTTTTGTATTGTTACATCTTTTCAAGATTTTCATGCCTTCCTGGGGTGTTAAAACATTCCAAAAGGTGTCAATTGAGTAAAATAATGAATAGAATCACCCCAAACACTCCTTTTGGTGTGTTTTCAGAAAACAGATGGCTAAAATCATGCCTTTTTCAAAAAATGACATGGATTTATTATCTTTTTGGCCTGAATCTGGCATGAGGCAAGAATGATTTATTTTACTCCATTGTTGATCCCATTGTTCATATATTTAAAATCCAGTTTATAATTCAAAAATATTCAAATTGAAAAATTGAAAAATATCAATATTTCCTAGAAAGCTCAGCTAATTCCAATTAATAATATTTTACTTCACAAGATAAATTGTGAAGAAACTCCAAAATTATAAAGGTATAAGGAGTAAATGAATTCATTTTTGATTAAATTGAAACTTCTCAATCACCAATTGAAGTAAAATTTCAAATGGCTTGAATTTTTACAAGTAATGGTTGAAAAACCTATTAATCTTTCAAAATCTTTGTGCATATTTATTTTTTTTGAAATGATTTTTCAACCACTTTCAAAATAATGAAAAATTAATTTCCTGGGTTCAAAGTTATTTACAAGCCCTCAAAGCTGATTTTAAAATTGTTCAAGGGCATCTGATAGGATTAAAAGAATCCCAGAGTCCCTCTGGTAGTAGTTGAACCATCAAAATTTCCCTCTTCTATTCCCCAAAGAATTTTTTAATTTTTCTGGTATGATTCAAAGCACAACAGAGTTCCTCTTGAATTCATAAAAACATGATTATAAAGAAAAAATAATGAATTATTAATTATTAATTATGATTGTTGAATAAAAATGAAAAAGCATAAATCATGAAAGTTTTTTTTTCATAATTAATAATTAAATCATGAATCATCAAATGAAATATAATGTAAAAAAGCTGTGGCAAATTCCGGAAAGAACATAAATCAGCCTTGAAAAAGCTATTTGGAACATAACCAAAACCAATGTGGTCTCAAGTACCCTGATAGGTTGAAGCAGCTTGTAAACCCAGTTCTGGGTCCTGATTATTTGAAACCTGCAACTTTTCTGTTTTCAATCCTCCATCATCATAACTAAAGATTGAATTATAGATTACATTCAAACTAAGCTGCACTCTAAAAACTTTCTCAACTAAATTATTTTCTTAGGCAATATAAAAGCTCATTTCATAACCCTTGTTAGATCTATCTTCATCTATTCTTTTAAGAGAAGGTTCACATTGAAAACTAAATTTTCTCAATACTCTTCACTCCACTCTAAACTCTTCACCATCAACATTTTTATTGTTTACTTCACCACCACTTTGGAATTCCATTGGTTCCATTTTTTCTGTTTTAACCTGCTTGGACTCAACTTCTTGTTCCAAAATTTTCTCTTTGTACAGATTTTTTAGATGGTTTTGAGTTCAATTTGACTATAATTCTACGGTGATAAATTTTCTTTTTCCTGGTTTGGAAGTTGGCTAGTAGTTTTGGAAGGAAATCCCTCAATTCCCCTGTCTTCCTCTGCTCTACGCTCAGCTTCAGCTCCACTTCTGCGTGAATTCCCAGCGTCACACATCTGTCACAATCCCTGTCACAATCCTTCTGACTCCACTCCTCTCTCTTTTTTTCACTCCCCCTCCTGGTTGAACTTTTGGCTCCATTCCTTGCATCCCATCTGACCATCAACTCTGCTTCTTGACTCCTCCAACCATTTCCTAAACTCCACCCGCTTTGCCTCCTCTCTCTTGTCTTCAACCTCTGCTCAAATTCCATCTCCTTGCTTTTATAAATCCCTCAACCTAAACTCTCTCCCCTTACTCTTCACTCAATCTCTCAACTTTGCCTTCCTAGCTTCATCTCCTTGCTCCAATCATCATCAACTCACCAACGCTTACCTTACAAATTTGACCAAAAATCAACCTATGATTTCCTTTCCTTCCTTTTTCATTTGAAAATCTCAAAACTACCATAACGCATTCACTGGGGGAATCAAAGATTGATGGCGACCTAGTGCTTTGACATTTGAATCAAATCAAAAATGAAATTGTGGCCAGCACCTATGCTTTGGCTATGATGAACAAGGCAACCAAGCAAGAATTCATCAAGTGCAGACCCACCTGGCACAACCCCCAATCCTCTCATCCAAAGAAATTGTTTTGGTGGCTATATCCACACCTGATAAAAGGACAAAATCAAGGCTCAAGCAAAAGAAACAACTCCACCAAGTCATCTGACACCAAGAATGCCAAAATAATATCAGATAGATGCACAGTTCTACTCAACAAATTGCTCTTTATTCCTCAACTTTCAGTGAATTTGGTCTTGCTAGGACAACTACTGAAAAAAGGATGATCCCTTCATCAAGCAGGAAATAATGACTTTGTTGTGAACTTTGAGGTCAAAACTGTCCTTTTTGGCCAAATCAAGGACAATCTTCTAGTTATCAAGGGGTTTGCACTACCACAGTCCAAGTTGGCCCATTCCTTTATCAGCCTCTTGACTATCCACAAATGCTTTGGACACATCAACTCTGACCAAAATAAGCTTCTGTCAAGGGAATTCCCACATATTAAGTGGAAAGGCTCCCCCTGCAAATCATGCGCTCTTGGGAAGATTCACCGCTTGTCCTTCAAAGATCACATCCCTTCCCACTCTAAACCATTTATCCATATCCATGCTGATGTGTGCAGCCCAATAAATCCCATATAAAAATTTGGCAACTGCTACTTCCTCCTCCTCATGTACAAATACTCTTGTTTCAAAACTTTCCTCCCAATCAAGCACAAGTCCAATGTTACAGAAGAGGTGATAAAATTTTTCAAAATCAACTCCAACAAATTTGGCTATCAACTCAAAATTTTCATTCCAACAATGGTGGCAATTTCCTCAATTCAAGACTTTCCACTTTCTTCACAGATCTAGGCATTGAACATACTAAATCCAAACCATACACCCGTCAGCACAACCCAATAGCCAAAAAAGGAAATTGCACCATGGTCAAAGCAACTGGAACCACTCTTGTAGACATGCTCATTTGGGACTACCTGTGGGATGAAGTCCTGGTTGGATGAACTGAAACCCTCAATCTTGTTCCCTCCAAGTAATCAAAGCTGAGCCCATCCAAAATTTGGCATGGAGTAAAACCCAAACTTAGTCTAATTTGCACAATATTCTCAAAAAAAATTGTCCTCAACCTGCGTTACAGTCTTGGAAATTTCAAAAAGAAGGAATGGGAAGGTATACTTGTAGGCCACAATTTGCATCTCAACTCCTACCAAATTTCTGCCCCAGAACTTGGCAAGAGCATATTCTCTAAGCATGTCAAAGTCTTTGAGGGAATAAAATTAACTAACTCCTCTTCTTCATCTGAATCCCCTTTCAAATCCCTCCTTGATTTGGACTCCAATCTCCTTGATACCCTTTTGTCCATCAACCCCAAAAACAATCCTGTGGGATGTATCAACACTATCACCTCCTCAGCTCCTGAACCTCAACAGTACCTAAGTGCAAACTCCAATCCCAAAACCTCAGAAAACTTGTCAGAATCCGGCCAATTGTCCTCTGAGTTGGACAATAAAGATACCAAGAACAAACTGGCTCCACCAAACAGAAACTTACAAGATCAATAAACCATCCAACAACCGCAAAAATACAGTTTTCTCTCCAGAGCAGTACCTCAAAGCTATGACAAGATGAAGAGATCACCCAACTGCAAAAAATGGATGGTGGGGATCAAGAAGGAACTTGGCGGTATTAAGGCAATGAAAGTTTGGACCGGATTCCATTCTCTTCCTGAAGGAAATAGAGCTCTCTTGATGGTCTGGGTCTTCTGACTGAAAACCAAACCCAACGGGGACAGTGTTGGAACTACATGATCTGATCTACATGCTCAAATCATCATAGTACCACAAGGTACCATAACTCTCCTTTTTTTTGTTTTGTTTTGTCTTGTTAGTTTATTTTGTTTTCTTTTCTCTCTCTGCTACCTACTTTCTGTGCACTTTTTCCTGTGCCCTTTGTCTCTGGTCTCCATGTGTGCGCTAGTGCGCATAACACCAAATCAACCTGCTCCCACTTCCCATACTTCAAACTCAAAGCCTCAAGACAACACCTCTATAAATCAAATATCCTGGCTCAGACTCTGGGGAGGTTCTCTTTGTGCAACCACAAGATTTCACCACTGACCCCAGGCCTCTGAGTCAGGTAAGTAATTGTATTGATACCAAGATTTCTCTCCTCAGCTCTTCAAACATCTTCTTCCAGAACTATTTCTAAGCTTCAAATATGCTACCCAACTCACTCAGCTCACCCTGATCTCAACCCCACTCACCACGACAAGTCTCACTGTCTCTTACTTTCTTCTTTGCTTCATTCCTATTTCCTCAATTCTCCGCATCAGAGTCTGTCTGGTTTTTTTAGGTGATCTGCTGCTAGCTTGTTGTCTTGTTCTCAATCTGTCTTGTCATCATTCCACAACTGAAATCAAATTCCTTTTAGTTTTCAAATCCTTACAGATTTACAGTCCCATCACTCTCTTCAAGGACCAGCAGAACATGGATCATGTTGGAGCCCAAGGACAACGCCCAGCCTAAACTGAACATTCCCCATCTGAATGACTCCAAATTCCCAGCCTGGCTTCTTTGGATCAAAAGCTCTTTGAAGGAAGGGCCTTCTTGAACTTGTTACCAATCCTCCACCCTCACCCGTCTCTGCTGAACTATGGAAGAAACTCTTTGAAGCCGCCAACATCATCATCCAGCATCTAGGCGACTCCGCGTTTGACGCTGTTGTGAACTCAGAAAACAAAAGTGAGCCCCATGAGATCTGGAAGGCTATCCTATCTAGATACGTGTCCCAATCTGCCAAAAACTGTGGTAGAATATGGCTCAACTTCATTTGATCCCAATACAAAGGCGACCTCAATCTCTACATCAAATAATGCCAAAAGCTGATGAATGAACTATCTGTGGTTTGTCTTGAAGTTCCTTCAGACATATTAAGCTACACCATCCTGGCCAAATTACCAAGCGCCTTCTTCCACCTGGTTGATACAATTATTCTCAACAACGCTCTTCTTCTTGATCCCACTGGCATTCTCAATAAACTTTGCAAGATAACGCATCTGGAATCATCTCAACAGACAACAACCAAAACTCCCTCTGAATTGAATCCCTCCACTTCCCTGCATAAATCTGCCCAGAAGAAGAAGTCAAAGCATCCATGTTCTAAGAACCACCACAATCCCCTTGCGGAACACCCCAAGGACAAGTGCTGGTTCTTACACCCTCACTTAAGACCCGACTGGAACAAACAAGCCAATGCCAATCTTCACGCTACCAACAATACTCCCAGTCTTCCCTTGGAGAACGGCCAGAATGTTGAGCTGCACTTCAACTCTCAGATCTACCTGACCCTGAAGCCAAATCTCTCTCAACTCCCAGTTCTCAACTCTGGTGCTAGTCACCACATAGTCAATGATCCTTGGTTCCTGTTTGATGTCTCACCTGTGAAGATTGAGGTTGGAACTGGTTTGCCCAACAACTCCCTTACAGCCACGCATGTTGGCTTGGCCAAGCTGATAAACCACTTAGGAGTTGAGCTCAAATTGAGAAACGTACTCCTCATTCCATCCATAAACCAATGTCTCATTTTCTTATCCAAGCTCAAGGCCAAGAAGACAATCTTCACCAAAGTTGGGTTCTCTGGATTTGAGGTTCTATGCAGCAAGTATCTTTTCATTGGATCCACCTCCAACCATCTTACAGAAATTTGCAGCACTAGATTTTCTATCAGCCACCAACCAGAAGTCCTCCTCAAAGAACCCTCTTCCACATGGCATGCTCGCCTTGGTCATCCAGGCTCTTCAGCTGTCAAGATGCTCAATCTGTCCAAATCTTCTGACCCATTTTCCTGTGAGACCTGTTGAACCTGCAAGGGAACTGCCACTCCTTTCAAACATCACTTCAAGCCTGTATCTGAAGTCCTAGAAGCGGTTTGTCTTGATCTGGTGGGACCAATTCAAGTCATCTCTAATCTAGGCTTCAGCTACTTCCTCTCTATCACCAATCAGTTTTCAGGTCACAGGTCCACGGCACTCCTGAAGCATAAGAATGAAGCGGCAATCAAAGATTATGTGGCTCAAGCAGAACGTCAAATGGGAAAGGCCGTTAAATGTCTGATATCAGACAATGGGGGCAAATTTGTCTCCTCTGAGCTCAAGACACTCTGCTCTGAGAAATGAATTGTCCAAAACTTTGCGCCCACTTACACGCCTCAACAGAATGGACTAGCAGAAAGGACCAATTGACTTATCCTGGAGAAGGCCCAATGTCTGCTCAACCACAGTAAACTCCCACCAAAATACTGGGATGAAGCTGTAAACACCGTCACCCACCTATTGAACATTCTTCCTTCCAAGTCTTGAGGCAACATGATTCCCTATCAAATTTGGCACAACCAAAACTTTAACTACAACTGTCTCAAGACTTTTGGCTGCGCCGCTTACGCCCTAATCCCCAAAGCCAGCAGAACGTTCAAGCTCCAGCACACTTGCCAAAAGGCAATCTTGCTTGGGCACGCTAATGACTTCTCAACATTTTGCCTACTGGATATGGAATCGCTTAAAATATTCCTGTCTGACAACGTCACCTTTGAAAAATCTCTCTTTCCTTCCTCTAAACTCTCTGTCAAGAAAACTGATTTCCTTGATTTATCTAATCTATCTCCTTCCGCACCCACTCCTGACTCCATCTCCCCTCTGAACATCTCCTCCTCCAATTCAATCACCACTGCTATCTCTACCAATCCCTCACCTAGCTCCCCTGATTGTGCTCCCGCGACCTCTATCCCTGCCCTTGATAAGCTCACTCCTGCCAATATCATGGATCAACCTTGCAGACCCCGCTCCCAGGTTGGTCTACCAGCTGTCTACCTCATTGTAGATCACTCATATTTCAATCCTCAAAGCCTGAAGTAAGCCCTCCAATCAAAGTACCGCAAGGAGTGGATTGAAGCAATGCAACTGGAGGAACTCAACCTAATCAGCTATGAAGTCTGGGAAGAATCCGCTCTACCTCCCGGGAAGCATACTCTCAAATGCGTGTGGGTCTTCAGAACCAAGCGCAACGACCAAAACTGCATCATTGAATTCAAAGCTAGACTGTGCCTCCAGGGATTCAATCAGGAATATGGATTGGATTTCTCCAACACCTTCTCTCCCACTGGCAACAAAACATTGCTTTGACTGCTAATTGCCCTTGCGGCTTCCAAGAAACTGAAATTTTTCCAAATTGATGTGAAGGCAGCATTCCTAAATTCCCCTCTCAGGAAGAAATCTACATCACTCCCCCGACCAACATCACTGTTTGCAATGGGAAGGTCCTCCACTTAAAGAAGGCGCTCTATGTTCTCAAGCAAGCTCCCTTGGCCTGGTAAAAGAAGCTGTGCAACTGACTCAAGGAGGTTGGCTATCACAGATGTGAAGCGGACCAATGCGTCTTTTAAAGCCATGACACCTACCTGTACATACACATCAACGATATTGCCATCTTTAGCCGCAATCCCAATTGCTTTGTCAAGATGATATCATCCCGCTTCAAAATCAAGGACCTGGGGCGTGCTTCCTTGCTACTGGGAATGAACGTGGCGCATCAAGACAATGGGTTCAAGCTCCACCAGCAATCTTATATTGAGCACATATGCACCCAGTATCCACTACCTACCCACAAGGCCTTTTCCACCGCGTTCAAACCAAATGGCAAGCTATATCCTTCCAGCAAAGAAGATCATCAAGAATACCTCTCCTTGGGTGCCAACTATTGGAAGATCATAGGTGAACTAAATCACATAAGTATCTGCACTCAACCTGACATAACCTTTGCGGTAAATTACCTGGCGCAGTTCTTGGTAAAGCCTAATCTCCATCATTTCCAAGCTGTGCTCCAAGTTCTAAATTACTTACAGCACTCCAGCTCTGTTGGTCTGGTATTTTCCTCAAAGCACGGTCCCAGAAACATGAAAAGGTATGTAGACGCTGACTGGGCTACCTGTCCTACAACGCGGCAATCAGTTTCTGGCCTAGTGGTTCAATGGTTGGGTTGCATTGTGGCCTGGAGATGCAAGAAACAGCCAAAATTGTCATTATCCACCACCAAGGCCAAATACAAAGCGCTTGGGGACGCCCTGAATGAAATTAAATGGATCAAATCATTGCTCCTGAACATTGCTCCCAATGAGGCCATCAAACAAGCCACTTTCCTTGAATACAACAAGGGCGCCATCAAACTTGCGCTCAATCAAGCAAACCACGCCAGCTTTCACACAAAACATATGGAACTCCGATTCCACTTTATCTGCAATGAGATTCTCAGGGAAGAAATCAAGCTCCAGAAGGTCTTGTCAAAGAAAAACCTGGCCAATTTTCTCACTAAGCCTGTTCCCAGAATTGCGCTACAATCCGCTCTTGACAATCTCAACATCAAGGCATTATTTGAGCAAGGGAGGCTGTTGGAACTACGTGATCTGATCTACATGCTCAAATCATCATGGTACCACAAGGTACCATAACTCTCCTTTTTTTGTTTTGTTTTGTCTTGTTGTTTTCTTTTTTTCTTTTCTCTCTCCGCTACCTACTTTCTGTGCGCTTTTTCCTGTGCGCTTTGTCTTTGGTCTTCATGTGCGCGCTAGTGGGCATAACACCAAATCAACCCGCTCCCACTTCCCATACTTCAAACTCAAAGCCTCAAGACAACACCTCTATAAATCAAATCTCCTGGCTCAGACTCTGGGGAGGTTCTCTTTGTGCAACCACGTGATTGAGCCACTGACCCCAGGCCTCTGAGTCAGGTAAGTACTTGTATCAATCCCAAGATTGCTCTCCTCAGCTCATCAAACATCTTCTTCCAGAAATATTGCTACGCTTCAAATATGCTACCCAACTCACTCAGCTCACCCTGATCTCAACCCCACTCACCACAACAAGTCTCTCTGTATCTTACTTTCTTCTTTGCATCATTCCTCTTTCCTCAATTCTCCACATCAGATTCTGTCTGGTCCTTTTAGGTGATCTGCTGCTAGCTTGTTGTCTTGTTCTCAATCTGTGTTGTCATCATTCTGCAACTGAAATCAAATTCCTTCTAGTTTTCAAATCCTTACAGACAGCCTCATATTCAAGGCAATACTCTGCGTGCAAGGATTCTGTCAACAAGAATTCCTGGACTATGGTGAAACCCACGCCCCAACCGGTCAAATAACTACTCTTTGGACCCTCTTATTTTACTCCTATCATCACAACCTCCCTATCACTTAAAGGGAAATCAAGTTGGATTTCTTTCATGCCAAAATAGACAAAGATATCTACATCAAATCACCCCCTGGCTGTTACACACCATTTCCCTACCTCAAATTGAACAGAGCCTTATACGGATTGAAAAAAGCCCCAAAAACCTGGTTTGAAAATCTCAAAAAATGGATTCTCAGTCAAGAATCCAGTTTCTCTTCAGTCAATCCATGCCTCTTTGTCAACCAAGCTTCCCAAATCTTTATCTTCTGCTATGTTGATGATCTTGTTGTCATTTGTGATTCAGTAAAATTTTTCCAAGAACTCAGGCCCCGCTTCTCAATATTTCATTAAGGACCTCTATCCAAAACCCTGGGAAATTATATTGTAGATTAACCATCTGGACCCTGTCTCTGTCAGCTCTCTGATACCAAGAACCTTGCAGTCCTTTAGCTACAGAGAGTGATAAAAATACTGGAATAATAATAATTATTATTATTCCAAAAATAAATGCTTAGAGGCTCAAATAAATAATATAATAAGAGCAGTTGCAAGGTTTAATTAGTTTTGCAATAAAATTTTTTCAATATGTATATAAAAGAGGGGCCACAGTATTATACTACTGGGGGTCTTTACAGACAAAGCAACCTCTCTTCAAGGGGCCTCCTTAGGCAGTTTAATAACCTTGGAATGAAGATGGATGCCTTATAAAGGGCTTATTCCACTAATGGCCAGGAATAACAGCACACTGGCCTAGAAAGGAAGGGAAACACTCACTCTGAGCACTTTATCACGACAATCCTGCAATAATAGGATGGGTTTCAGAGCAGATGAGGTGGATTGCCTGACTAAACTTCAAGGGTTGATTGGTTTTAAGAAATAAATAATAATACTACAGACTTGGTCATAAATCACTTGCTTAGATTCTTCATAAGCACTTGAATAAAAATGAAACAGTTTCTGATTGATAATAATAATTCCTGTTAAACTGATGATGGAATAATGGATCCAAAGAGGTCTGTATAAATACCTTTTTTGGGGTGATTTTGAGCTTCTCAGGGCGCGTAGAGAGGGTTCTGCTCCTGGGCTGAGGCTCGCAAGCCGGTCAGAGCAAGATTAGCACGTCCACTTGATGCTTTTAATCAGCTGACCTTAGATCTTCTGGATTTCTGTAATATTTTAGCCACAGGATCTGCTAATCTATTATGGCATAAATTTGATCATTCTACACTCATCCTTCATTTGTACTATTAGTATTGCTTCAAAGTGAACAAATGTGGACGGTTACTAATTGTGCATTATTTGCTGATCACGTAGATAATTTTCAATAATTTTTATGAACACTCCTTGTAGTGTTTTGTGGTCTTCAAAGATCAGAGTCAATGATTTATGTGGTAATCCTTGATCTTTAATTTATTATTTAAAAATTTTCTAAACTTAATTTTTATTAATTTTAATTAAGTTTTGATCCTTTTAGATTATTACTTATGCATATTTTAACTTGTTAAATATGCCAGGCAACCCTAATTAGGTTGTAGCTCTTATGAGCGGTACCTGGTTGTCAGATTAGTCACGACGGATCCAGACGCGGGGATCAGTCAGTTCAGATGCGCGCAGGGGAGGATCTGCTGCGTGCGTGGCAGAATTGGCTGCGCGCGGTTCTCTATTACGCGGAAAACTGCTACTATGAGTTTGTAGGGGTATGCAATGATGCGGGGCTGCGCACGGGAATTGTGACATAACACATTTCCGCGTTTAACTCCTAAAATATGCACAACACCTCAATTATGAGTGAATTTTAGGTGTAAACCCTATACGTGACAACCTGTGTGAAATGTTAAAATGGCAAAAAGATGCCATACTGGTGTTGCAATTTTTAGTACTTTTCTTTTTAATTGTTTTTAAAATGTAAGGACTTGGATTTCAAGGGTGGGGTCAGTGAGTGACCCTACCTAATTTTTGGGTGAGGAATCCATTTCTATAATAATATTTATGAATTTATCACTCTTTTTTTTTTAATTGAGATATTCTTATTTTTCATAGTTTTTTGTTGCTATGACAGGTTGCTCTGTACATAGTAGCAAGCTGACAGTCTCCACCAACATTCTCACATAGACACCATCCTGTCAGAACTGGGACTCACTGAATCAAAAACAATCAACACTCCGCTTACACCTAATGTTATTCTCAAGCCTGCTACCAACAAAGATGCTTTCAACTTTTCAAACCTAAAAATCAATTACCACTAATCCTCCAGCCATCTCAATTTCATTGCAACCAGAACCCAACCGTACCTCTCCTATGACGTCTTGTCTCTGTCCCGCTTTAACACTAAGCCTGGCCTCACACACTGGACCAAAGCCAAGCACGCCTGGAAATAGGTCAAAACAACGCGTAACCTGGGCCTCTGCCTCAAAACCAATTCCTGTAACTATGATCTTGAAGTCTGGAGAAATTCAGATGGCAGAAACAAACCAATTGTGAGGAGAAGTCATGCCGGTCATATCATCCTGCTTTATGGCTGCGCTGTCTCCTGTCACAGCAAACTTCATCCAGGCATTTTGCTTTTTTCAACTGGAGGCAAACTCAAATCTCTGGTTCTGGCAATGCAAGAAAAAATGTGGATCCTAAATCTATTAAAGTAATTAAACCCCTCAATCTCCCTCACACACTGCTCCTGAATTGAAAAAAAGGCCCTGAACAATCTAGTCAACTTTGAATCTCACCAAAGCGCGCTCAAACATGTTGACATCCAGCTCAAATGGCTTTGAGAGCAAAAGTCCTTAAAAATACTTGACACAGACCTTGTGAACTCCAAAGCTATGCTGGCTGATTCCCTGAAAAAGCCTGAAATCAAGCCCTCCATGACCAACCTGAAATTCTTCATCATGCAATCTCTCATCTTAAAACAGTGGCGCTTTGGAAGGAAATCCCTCAATTCCCCTGTCCTCCTCTGCTCTATGCCCAGCTTCAGCTCCACTTTGGCGCGACTGCCCAGCATCACACATCTATCAAAATCCCTTTCACAATCCTTCTTACTCCACTCCTCTCTCTTTGTTACACTCTCCCTCCTGGTTGAACTTGTTGGATCCATTCCTTGCATCCCATCTGACCATCAACTCTGCTTCCCAACTCCTCCAACCATTTCCTAAGCTCTGCCCGCTTTGCCTCCTCTCTCTTGTATGCCACCTCTGCTCAACTTCCATCTCCTTGCTTTTCTAAATCCCACAACCTCAACTCACTCCCCTTACACTTTGCTCAATCTCTTCACCGTGCCTTCCTAGCTTCATCTCATTGTTCCAATCATGATCAACTCACCAACGCTCACCCTACAAATTTGACCAACAATCAACCTACAATTTCCTTTCCTTCCTTGTTCATTTGTGAGATTGCCTCCGCTTCAAATTCTTTAAAATTAATTGCTCACGTGTATTGACACTCTCAGACTGCCCTCCATTTCCTGCTGTCCTCTCCTGTCATTTGTCAACCAAACTCTTCTCATCCATTTTCCCTCAGAGTGAGAAACCTATTCCTTGTTCTTTCATTCCTTTCATCGTTCTACCCTTGTCATTTTGTTGAAACTTTTCCTTTCAGTCTGTTTGTTCAGGTAATCCATAACTCTGAACTTTTCAAGTAGTGGGAAAAATGGTGATGCTTATGATCCCAGAGCTGGAAATTCTTGATGATATGGGGGTTTATTGAATGAACTTCATGACTTACCAAAGCTTCAATCAAAAAAACTATGAGTCTGAGGACCTATCTATTACTTTTCATCTAGGTAGCACTCACTTTCCAAATTTAAAATAAAATAAAAAAATATTCAAAGGTATCTTGTGGATCAAGTATATCATATATTTTGTGTGGTATGGAAGTCAAAAATTTAGTTGTATAAATTTTTTAAACAGAATTGGTTCTGGTGGCAAACAAGGTGATTAATAAATTTATCAAATGATTGATGAGACAAGAGGGATTATGGAGCTGGCTGAGATCCAAGCTGGCAATCATTATCAACAACTGGGCTTGAGGCTAAGGTGGGTTTTCTTGGGGAAAAGCTGTGACAGCAATGATTTATGTGATTTTGGTTTTTTGAAAAGCACAAGAGATTGATTTTGAAATGGAATTAGATGCTGAAATTCAATCAAGTAAGGTTTTTGGATGATAGTATAATTGTCAGTAAAGTGGAGATTATTTAGATATTGTGAGGTGCATCTTTCCTTCCTGTGTCTCATTGATTCAATACTATAATCCTGTCCAGATTAGCTGGTGGGTCTGCGGGGCATTCCAACCTCTGGTCTCAAAGAAGAATAAGGATTAGTCTGGCAGGTTTAAGAATAGTGATTTGGGATGGAGCTGATCTTTTTATCACTTTGTTTTTTGCCTCCACCAAGAGTATCAATTTTTACGGTATCCCTTAGGCACAGGGGAATTTGAAAGAACATTGAGTTTTATCTTCCAATGTTGATATTTATGAGCTTTTCCCTAGGATGAGCTAACAATAAAAAAGAAATTCCAGAGAGGGATTGATGAGAGGAAACCAATTTTAATAGATCAGGCAAAAAATTGACCTTCAAGAGATGGAAAATTTGTTGATAGGCGCAGTTGAGGTGAAATCAGATTGGAAGGGTTGGTTGGTAATTCCCACCACCAGGGTGTCTTATTGCGTGATGTTTTTTGACATGTTAATGTGTGGGGGGTTTTTTGCACTGATTTGGTGAATGATGCATAAATGGCATTTTTTTAAACAAAGGCAGGTTTCTAATGGCAGATTTCATAACTCTTATAGGCCCTAAAAAATAATAAATAATAAATAATAAATAATAAATAATAAATAATAAATAATAAATAATAAATAATAAATAATAAATAATAAATAATAAGTGATAAATAATAAATAATAAATAATAAATAATAAGTGATAAATAATAAATAATAAATAATAAATAATAAATAATAAATAATAAATAATAAATAATAAATAATAAATAATAAATAATAAATAATAAATAATAAATGATAAATGATAAATGATAAATAATAAATAATAAATAATAAATAATAAATAATAAATAATAAATAATAAATAATAAATAATAAATAATAAATAATAAATAATAAATAATAAATAATAAATAATAAATAATAAATAATAAATAATAAATAATAAATAATAAATAATAAATAATAAATAATAAATAATAAATAATAAATAATAAATAATAAATAATAAATAATAAATAATAAATAATAAATAATAAATAATAAATAATAAATAATAAATAATAAATAATAAATAATAAATAATAAATAATAAATAATAAATAATAAATAATAAATAATAAATAATAAATAATAAATAATAAATAATAAATAATAAATAATAAATAATAAATAATAAATAATAAATAATAAATAATAAATAATAAATAATAAATAATAAATAATAAATAATAAATAATAAATAATAAATAATAAATAATAAATAATAAATAATAAATAATAAATAATAAATAATAAATAATAAATAATAAATAATAAATAATAAATAATAAATAATAAATAGTAAATAATAAATAATAAATAATAAATAATGAATAATAAATAATAAATAATAAATAATAAATAATAAATAATAAATAATAAATAATAAATAATAAATAATAAATAATAAATAATAAATAATAAATAATAAATAATAAATAATAAATAATAAATAATAAATAATAAATAATAAATAATAAATAATAAATAATAAATAATAAATAATAAATAATAAATAATAAATAATAAATAATAAATAATAAATAATAAATAATAAATAATAAATAATAAATAATAAATAATAAATAATAAATAATAAATAATAAATAATAAATAATAAATAATAAATAATAAATAATAAATAATAAATAATAAATAATAAATAATAAATAATAAATAATAAATAATAAATAATAAATAATAAATAATAAATAATAAATAATAAATAATAAATAATAAATAATAAATAATAAATAATAAATAATAAATAATAAATAATAAATAATAAATAATAAATAATAAATAATAAATAATAAATAATAAATAATAAATAATAAATAATAAATAATAAATAATAAATAATAAATAATAAATAATAAATAATAAATAATAAATAATAAATAATAAATAATAAATAATAATTAATAAATAATAATTAATAAATAATAATTAATAATTAATAATCAATAATTAATAATTAATAATTAATAATTAGGAATTAATAATTAATAAATAATAAATAATAAATAATAAATAATAAATAATAAATAATAAATAATAAATAATAAATAATAAATATTAAATATTAAATATTAAATAATAAATATTAAATATTAAATAATAAATATTAAATAATAAATAATAAATAATAAATAATAAATATTAAATAATAAATATTAAATAATAAATATTAAATAATAAATATTAAATAATAAATATTAAATAATAAATATTAAATAATAAATATTAAATAATAAATATTAAATAATAAATATTAAATAATAAATATTAAATAATAAATATTAAATAATAAATTGCAAAGGCTAAATTCACACCTTCAGACTTACTTTTTGGAATTTAACTTACCTCCAATCTCCCCCTTTCTCCTATTTATTCTCAGAAGCTTCACAAATAAAAAAAATTTATTCAACTTCTCTATTCATTAATTCCTATTTTCAGACCCACATGTCAAACAATTTTTAATTAGTATCCTCAAGCCCAACTAAACACCATGAACAAATCAAATGACTGATCCTTATATCATCAATATTCCTGCTGGTACTTGAGCCCCATCAGGAGAATACACTTCAGTGGCACTCAAGCCCTGCTGAGTGTGTCACCAAGCTCCTCTAAAATTTCAGTTTTCTGCTCTAATTTCATCATTGCCAAATCCATGAAATTTTTTTAAAATTAAAAAATATAAAAATTTATTGAATAAATTCCTACCTTTTGGCATCTTTTCCAGTACCAAAAAGGTTTTCAAAGGTAGAAGTTCCAAGTAATTCCTGGGTTTCTAAAATATTCTTTTGAGGATGGGTGCACCTTTTTTGAGTTTCAAGGGACCTCTGGCATGGAATAAAAACCCTTTTGAGGACGTGTTGGGCTGGTGGAGGCCTCAAAACATTCATTCAGGACTTTTTTGGCTAAAATAAGTCCTTGAGACCTCCTGTTGGGTCTCCTGGGAGGAGGAATTTTGGTGGAATACAGAGAAATGTTATAATTATGTCCAGAAATTAGCTTAGGGAAATGAGCAGTATTTAAAGCAAAAGAAATGCTGGACACCTTTTGTCAATAATTGCAAATGGGCTCTCACAATGGGGCAATATTTTGGATGATATTGTTGATGAATTTGATTGGATGTTGAATGAATGATGGAAAACAGCAGGGAGAAGAGCTCCTTAATTACAAAAGATTTTCATCTTGTGAGCACATGATACAACAAGCCAAAAGGAAAATTTTTTGCCCCAAAAGAGCTCTACAGGCTCTAAAGGCCTTGTTACTTGGTTTGGGCTACGTCAGCCCGCATGGCATCAGTCCCTGTACCCTTACAACCAGCCTATTCCGGTCATTTTGGGTGTTTCCACTGTAACGGGGCCAAACCAGCCCCTTAGCTGTTCAAACCCTTGGCTGGTTTTCTGTTACAACTGGCCCTGCTACCTCACATGCCGGCTGGTTGCCTCATGCAACCAATCCCCTGGCCATACAAATGACCAGGTGGGACCCAGGACACACCTGGGTCCGGTCTCAGACTCTCATGGGGGGGGTGTAACCGGCAGACATGCTGCCCCCCCCTCTTTCTCTCAAATCCCTGGAGGGGGCGGTCAAATCCCCCTACCAGGGGCCCTGGAGGTTGATACCCCCAGGGCGTCATCAAGGTAAGTGGGCTGGGGGGGTGGTCAAATCCCCTCCAGTCCGTCGCTCCTCCCCCTTGGTAAAGGGGGGGGGGGAGTGTTGAGATATCTGAGGATATCCAGAGATGAAAGGCAGAATAGAAGGATGAGTAGATTTCATAGAAATGAGATGAGAAAACAAATAAAATATGAGACACAACTTACCTGAGGATATCCAGAGATGAAAGGCAGAATAGAAGGATGAGAGAAGAATCCGTCTATCTGACTCTCATTCTGTCCTCAGGTATAGGATCAATTTACAAGTGTCACAGATAGTGTGACATGACTAATATGAGTGCGCGGATATGATAGTTAGGAGCGCGCGCAAGTTGGATGTGAGAAGCAGACTGATAAATGACAAATAAGTGAGACTTGATAGATGAAATAGGATGATGAAGAAAGAATGAAATGGAAAATGAAATGATGAACATATGAAACAGAAAGGAATGAAAAAGAGAAAATAAAAAAATAGGAAAGAGCGGGGAATAGGAGGACACAAGTACTCCAACAGGGAGAGTTCCCCTTTTGTTGCGCCTTGCTTTGATGGTGGAGGGGTGATATCCCCCCCACCGCTGGTTGCCTCACTGCAACTGGCCCAGCCATCCTCCTGGGCAAGGGGGTGATGAAATCCCCCTCACCCTGACCGGTTGCCCTCCTGCGGCCGGTCGCTGGCTGGTTCAACCCAGCCAGCTGTCTCCTTAATGCGGAGCAAGGGGAGGGAGGGGAGCCAGGGCCTCTGGCCCCTGCTCCTGCAGCGCTGACCACCGGTTGCGACCAGCCGGGCCCACGCGGCATTGCACCGCACGGGATCCCTTGGCCTCCGCAACAGCCCCAGGCGGGCCATTGGGCCCTGCATGGGCCAAACCAAGGGAGACGAGTGGCCCCAAGCGGGCCGCAACACAGGCAGCAGCCCCAAATGGGCTGAAACACGGGCGGAGGCCCCAATGGGCTGCCCCAAGCCCAAAAAGTGAGTTTAACATACTTTGGTGGGACAGCCTGCCTGGCCAAGTATGTCCAAAATAAACCTTGGGTCTAATTATGCCCATACAAACCCATCTGGCTGTATTTGCCCATATACCCCACCAGGCCTGATAGGGCCCATGTACCCATAGGCCTGTTTCATGCATTTTGAGGCCAGTTTCCCCAAATCCGTGAAATCCACACAGGCCCGTATGGTCCATGTGTGTGTCCAATGGGCCGCAGAGGCCCACATGTGCATCCCATTTGGATTAAACTTATACGTAGCACACACGTAAGTGCATACGTATTTTAACAAGAAAGACATTAATTAAGTTAGTTTTATTTTTTAAAACAATACAATAAATGTTGGTTTTTTTTGCAAGGACTTTAAATTCAACTCATATTTCAAGGAAACTACATCCAATTTTATAAAAATAATAACAATGATAAATATTCAGTTTCTTTTTAATAAACAGAATATTGCTAGTGTGATCTAAATAAAATTATGAGGAAAATCATAATAAGGCATGAAAAAGTGCTACGTAAACTTATTATTTGAGAGGATTCTAAATTATACTTTGAGATGTGAGGAAAATATTACACAAGTAAATCAAAAATGATGATCATATGTTGAGAATATTATTTTTTGACAAAATGGAATATTTCCAGTGGGATATAAATACCATTGTACCACCCATAAAGAACAATAAAAAAATCCCAAGTAGAACTTTCAAATGACTAAAATTCAGATAAAAGGGCTTAATTTGATAAAAAAATCCAAAAATTCCTAAAATAATCTAAAAATATAATAAATTAATCCCCTTCAATGAAATTTGATAGCCCTGATGTGATTTAAATATATTTTTTCCTAACATAAAAAAAACTCAAAACAGTGCTACATATTCCTATTTCATTACAGGAATTGGATTTTGAAAAAAACTCAAAAAGAAACTTCCTGAAGTACAAAAATGATGATTGATAAATCAAAGATAAATTTATTTGAATAAAAATCAACATTTCTGATGGAATGTACCTTTGTAACAAACATACAAAACATGAAAAAAAAATCAACATGTTTAAATATTTCAAAAACAAATTCATGAAATACAAAAATAATAATTAAAAAAATTAATAAATATTTTTTTTTGAATAAATGAAGTTTAACTAGCCCTTTTCCAAAAAATTCAAACATATTAAAGTGCTACACCATCATATTGGAACTCCTATGGTAAAATAAGTTTTTTTTTTTTTATTCTCTTCTATGTTCTCTAAAAAGGGAATCACATTACATGAGACCTTAAATTTTATTAAAAGGAATTAAATTTTGATAATTTCTATCATTATGGGTTTACTTCAATAATTTTTGCTGAATTATTTTGAAATATTTGGTTATTTTTCAAAATATATATATATATATATATATATATTTAGTGTGATGTTAATAAAATATTTTGAATCAATTTGCCAAAAAATGGAGTTGATTGAGATGGATAGTTTCTGTGGTAGAAGACACACAATGTTTAGCACTCTCTTGGGAACATGTATGGCCACACACTGGTCACATGCAAAGATAAATCAAATTTTCATCATTTTTTATTTTATTTTTTGTTACATTGAATGAATTTATTTTTGACAATCTGGCCTTGATTTGAATTCCCTTCACAAAGCTGATTTTATATTATGCCAAGAATTATATTCCAGGCAGACCACCTAAGGCGTCTGGAAGCTTTATTTTAGCCCTCCAAGGCCTTAATCAATGCTTACAGGCCTCCAACAGACCAAAAAATCCCAAAAAGGTGTGTTTTCCTACCACGGGAAATCTTTGCAATCTAAAATTGGGTCCCAAAAACTCAAAAGGCATACTTTACCAAACCAGGCCATCCTCTCATCTATAAGGTTTTCAAACCCTCATGCAGTGGGAAAACATGATAAAAGGCTTGAGTTGAGTATGAAGATTTGTATTTTCAAGCCTTTTTTCTAAAAAAAGGTGTGATTTTTTGAACAAAGATTCCAAAATTGTGACTTTTCTGAAAAAAAGTTGTGGATTTAGTATTTATAACCCATCAATTTATCCCAGGAATTTATTTAATTATTTTTTTAGATTTTTATTTTCAGATTCTTATTCCATCAAATAAGCATCAAATCCCAAAAGAAATACTACAGAGAATCTTCAGGAGTGGATTGATGGTTTGTCACACCAAATCCTCAAGGAAAATTCCAGTAAGTGCTGGGAAATGGTTTTAAAGAAAAGCCTTCATAATCTCCACCAGTCAACCCAAACATCATTTTCCACTACTTCTGGAAGAAGAGGACCTCAGCAACCAACTATTCAATATTTCTAAAACCTTACCTAGTCAAATTTCTCTCAAGTTTTATCAACTTATCAGGAAGCTGCTTCAATGTTCAAGGGTTTCAACAAGGGTGGTTACATACATTATACAAGAACAAGATCAGTAAAATTGTGGTTAAAAACCTGAACCAAAAGGTAGAAAAGCTGTGGAATCTGAAATTAAAGTTGATATGCTTTTTGAACTCCTCATCTTCCTTGAGGTCAATCCAGAGGAATCACCCAAGAAAATGTGACAATCAATTCAAGAAAAATACAAGACCACAGACTTGAAAGTAGTAGGTGATTGAGAATTTCCTTTTTTTTCAAAAAAATATAGAAAATTAAAATCCATTGTAAAACCATCAAATCAATCCAAATCAAGTTGAAAAACCCCTCTGTAATCAAAAATGATCCATTTAATCATGTCTTTTAATATCTCATTCACCCTGAAAGATTTGGTTTCTACCTTGATTGGGCTGGGTTTCATCTTCATGCTCAGAAGTCTTATGGCCAAACCATTGCAGGTTTTTTTTAAAAAAACCTGATGGATTAAATTTTTATTATTATTATTTTCAGGTGAGATTGCTTTCTTTAATTTTGTGAGTCAACTGACTCAGATTAACATGACAGTGGCAATGTCAAGAGATGCCTATGCTTTACCATCAATTTGCAAACACCAACAGACATCAACCCAAAGGGCTCAATTCCAAGGATTTCTCAAACTTGTTCATCCATCTTCCTTCAAGATGGCCAACAGGTTCTTTTATCTTCAAAAAAAAAAAAATTCTACTATTCAACATGGAAGGGGATTTGAAGAAGTAAAGCAAACCATCCAAGTGGCAAAAAAAATAAATAAAAAAACATCAACATCCTGATTTTTTGACTACAATACTCACCCTTCCTGAACCCCATCAAATCTTGATTGAATAATCTCAAAGGATCTGTCTAGGGGGAACAAAAAAGTTTCAAACAAGGCTATAAATGGTTTGAGAAATAGAGCAAGGGATACATGAAATCATGAATCAAATCAACTGCCAAGATTGGCTTGGGTACTTCACATACATCTTCTCATGCCTGTCTCTCAGGGGCTAAGAAATTAGATTCTAAATCTTTCAAGCTGAATTGAGAACCTCATTTATTCATTCAGGTCTTGATTTATTCAACATTTTTACCTCTCTTTTTCTTACTCTTTTTTTTTTTTTTTTTTTTTTTTTTTTTTTTTTACAGAAAGCTTTTAAAACATCCAGTTTGAGTTGTATAACCCACCAAAACTATCATGAATACTTTGTGCAATGCATTTTTTTTTAGAGTTTTCTTTTTCTCTTGAAGAATGATTTTCTCTTGTTTTTTTTTTTTTTTTTTTTTTTTTTTTTTTTTTTTTTTTTTTTTTTTTTTTTTTTTTTTTTTTTTTTTTTTTTTAGGGAACTGGAAAGATAACCCGGGCAGAGTAGACTAGCTGACACATGCAGGAGGTGAGGCAAGAGTTTCTGGGGCCAAGTGACCAGTTGATAGGCAAGAAACATAGCCAGACAACAATCACAAGTTTTTTGGTTTAAAAGATAGTCATAAATTTGTACTGGTGGGAAGTTTTGCTTGGAAAAGTGACATTTCTTCTTGCTTGGGCCACAACCAGACTGACCAATAGCAGTGGGACAGCATGATTTCAACAGGTAATTTGAAGGTCTGAAAACTAGCTGAGAGTCTGGATGATCCATACTATAACCATCTGAGACAGAGTTACTAGCAGGTATGTATGATCCAAAAAAAAAAAAAAAACTCTGATCCATTGATCAAAGGTAGTAGGACCTCTTCTGAAAAACACAAAATGGGCCTTGATGGCCTTGTGGGTTATAGCCATCAACAACAGAAGCTTGGTACCAACCTTGTGAGAAGGTATTTACATTGGGGAATCTCATATGAGTCTCTGGTCTTTGGACCCTTATAGACTTTACTCCTGGCCACTACTACCCTTTCTAGCTTGGCTGACTATAACACTCCCTCACCCCTTTCACACTTTCAACATCCTATTGTTAGCTGGCCATTAATGGGGCAGTGGAGCTTTCAAATCCCAATACCCATTTAACCAATTGAGCTGGATCTGAGATATGATCCAAGTGACAAGGTTAGTAGTCGTGGGTGGGTGGTACAACACTCCTTTGATTTAATTCTTGGTTAGTGCATTTAGGATACATACAATACACCAACAAAGCTACAGTTTGATTGCTGCTGGGTGTAATTCCTTAGATGGACTTTGTATTTTTAGAAATAAACAAAACCTTAATAAAGAGCCTCAACGGGTTACAGGCTCAACTGAATCCATTGATCTGACTGACGACCAGGATGGGTCTCTAGAGGCCTACTGATGGGATCAGCGTTGGGCAGAGAAGTCAAAAACTACTGGAGACCAACCCACCGGGGGTTGATTGAGACTAGTTATACATATAGTGGTCATGCTTGAATTCAAATCGAGGACGTTGGGGATAGGATAAAAGCAAGCTGATGGGTAGTCAATGGTTGTCGTTGTCAGTCTGGGGTGTCTCTCTGCACCAACGGAGCTGGGATTGAAGTGGGGATGGAACTCATGAGGATGGTGGCGAGTTGAAGGAGGTTTTCCAACAGGAGTCTTTTTTCCATTTTATCCTTTGACCTTGATTTTTTTTTTTTTAATTGTTTAAAAGTGCTATCGATTTCACATGTTGCACAATTTTGACCTTGATCGATTTTCTCATAGAATGTATTAATAAATATGTACAGTTGGCTCTTTTTTTTTTTTTTTTTTTTTTTTTAGTTTTATCTTGCTGCATACATACTCCATAACTCCATAGACCTGCTTTATGGTGCGACATGTGAAATCGAACGGTAAAAAGGAGAGTGAAGGAGCACGGGAGGGGAGGATTGATGGGATATCTCACATCAACAAAACGTAACATTCGACTGACCGAGGCTAATCATGGGTATGGGCTGTTGTGATTGATGTACACCTCGCACCAAGCGGTTATAGCTCAATGCTTAGAGCATCCCGCATGCAATGGGCAGATGCCCACTGACTGCGTTACCTTTTCCCCGTCATTACATGGGCTGCTCGAATGCCAAACGGAGGTCAGGTTGACGTTCGATTCGAGACATACGCCAAGGTGCATGCATGAATTGTATGGTTGCTAGTGTTGCCTAGACCTGACTCCCATCGCACATCCTGTCTCGGTCATCACCTATGGCCCAGCCGCGGTCCGCCTCGACAGATCGATGGATACACTTTACTCGGGTCATCATGAGTTGATCAGACTCATGATGAAGAAGTAGGAATGCTTGGCTTATTCATCGAACTCGTCCATGATTATATTTACCTAAATACCTTTGGGTGGGTCTCCTCCCAACCACCATCCATCAGTTCATGAGCCATCGATTCGAGCCAAATTTGGAATCAGTTGACCATGATCCCCTTCCCCTGCTACTGATTAACTCGATCGGCTGTTGGTCTCGACGCTCAGTTGTCGAGTGGCTCCCGTCCCCCCCCCTCCAGCTCCTGCCACTGGTCGGCTCGAATCCTATCGGGTGAGTGAGGCGGCGATTGAGCTATTGAGTGCCCTGCTGATGATGATGGGTGTGGAAAGATGGAGTGGAGCCGAGGATCGGATGCAGAGGCTTGCTTGCTTGTTGATTGAATGCTTCGTTGGCCCGTGGTGGGTGCTCAGCTCATGAGGATTGGCTTGGCTTGGGTTCTGCCAAGCTCTGGCTTCTTCTTCCTCTCATCATCCTCGATCTCCCTCTCCGACCGAGACCGCCATGCAATCAATCCACTCCACTCCACTCCACTCCTCGCGCCTCTTCAAGCGCTGAGTGCACATTCTCACACTTGTAATTATGACAACTTACTTAAATATAAACTATCTCCTCCCTCAACATACTCGACACCTCCCACATCCCCACTTGCACCTCTCCCATCCTCGACAACCTTGACACTCCTCTCTATCCCCCCATCGCTCGCTCGCTCGGGGTGTAGCCAAGCTCTTGTTTTATTGAACTGGAACACCATTCATCCTACCGGATACTTGCTCCCATCGGCTCCTTATCATCAGTCGCCTGCATCCCGATCCAGGGAAACTAAATCATCCTCCGGATCCCACAAGCATTCCATCCACCGAATCCTAACTCACCTAGCTCACTCTCTCATCTCCCTTTCGGGTGGCTACCGCGACGCCCATCGTAGCCTAACAAACCCCATCCCCAATCCCAATCGGGACTAGCCTCATCCCCCCGCCATCTCTGATGTTATCCATCCCTTCTGACGAGGACTACTAAAAAACCTTATCCTCTCCCCCCCTCCCCCCCCCCCCCCCCTTCATAGACACCCGGGTCCCCTCCTACTTTAGCTTTGGCTCCCTCCATCATTCATTCCCAACCCACTAACACCCACACTCTTAAGCTCCTCACTCTCTCCTTTCCCCCCCCATCCGGTGTTAGCTCCCCTCCCTAATCTTTGGAGTGTACCCCCCACTCTTCTCTTAAGTTCCCTCTCGGCCCGCTGTAATCCATCGTAGCGTTCCTCCCTGGCTGCTTCCGGGTGCATCACAACACCCTATCTTAACTTCTCACCTCGTCCTTCAATCTCTCCCCTCACGACTCGCATCCGACGACTACGCTTCGATGGTCAACATCACCGCCGGTTCAGGTATCTACTTCCATCCCTTCATCCTCCGTTTCCCCATCCAACCTCTCAGGATCCCCCTTCACCTTTGCTTCCCACCCCTCCTCCCCCATCTCCTGCCCTCACCCGCCTCTCTTGGAGGCCCTCACGCCCCCCTGCCTACGCTGACTCACCTCGCTCGATCTCCTCTCTCCTCCGTCTCATCATCCCAGTCGGCGAGATCATCGCCACCCCTGCCGATGGATCCCCGGCGGTCATCTACAATCCAGGTGATCTGGCTTGGGTCTTGACCTCGAGCGCCTTGGTCATGCTGGTTAGTTCTCATCAACATCTTCAATCCCCCTCACCTCTTCTAGATCCTCACCCATCTCATCCTCCTCAATCCATCCAGCAACTTACCATCATGTCTTTCCCTTCCCCGATCTTTCCTTTCTTCCTTTCACCTGGGCCTCGGGCCTTCACCCGTTATTACTTGAGATGACTCCGGGTCTTGGATTCTTTTACTCTGGCCTCCTCAGACGGAAGAATGCACTCTCGATGATCTTCCTCTCCATGGCCGTCTTTGGTGTCGTCTCCTTCCAATGGTTCTTTTGGGGTTATAGTCTTTCGTTTGCTCCCAACGCCTCTCGATTCATCGGTACCCTCTCCCAGTTCGGTCTCATGAACGTCGACCTGCAACCGTCGATCGGTGGTCCTAAGGTCAGGTCTGATCGCTGACATATCACCACCTTGATCCTTTCCATCCTCTGATCGTTCGATCTATGATCCTGCAGATTCCCGCCTTGGGTTACGCAGTTTACCAGATGATGTTTGCAACCGTTAGTCTGCCTCGGCATCATCGTTCTCTTCCTCAGATCAAACTCTTCACCTCTGTCCTCCTTGCTAACTATCTCTTGACCTCGATCAGATCACTCCTATGATTGCCCTTGGTGCCGCTGCCGAACGGGGCCGGATTGCGCCCACCTTGGTCTTTACCTTCCTTTGGGCCACCCTGGTCTATGACCCTATTGCAGTTAGTGGTCACGCCTCTCTTACCGCTTGACCTATTCTTCTCTCTTGATTCCCGTGACTTATCCTTCGCCCATGGCTGCCTTGCTAGTGCTGGACCTGGAATCCTAGCGGCTGGACGGCGGTGATGGGAACCCTTGATTTTGCTGGTGGAGGCCCGGTGCACATGAGTTCTGGAACAGCGGCTCTGGCTTACAGTATCTGGCTCGGCAAACGAAGAGGTTATGGGACCGAGAAACTCGCTTACAGGCCTCACAATGTCTCTCATGTCGTACTAGGCACCGCTTTGTTGTGGTTTGGCTGGTCAGTTGTGACCTTTTAACCTTATCCCTTTTCCTTTGCATCAAATTTCGGAGGTGATCATTGTCCCGAGGCGGAACTTGACTCAACTTACATCGGAGTGTGGCCTCTGTTGTGTTGACTCATCATTCTATTTGATACTTTGTTTTGTCTAGGTATGGTTTCAACGGTGGATCCGCTTTGGCCGCTAACTTGAGAGCCTTCCAAGCCATCATGGTCACTAACACCGCCGCCGCCGTTGGTGGGCTATCCTGGCTGTTACTCGATTACTTACAAGAGCGCAAATGGTCGCCGGTTGGATTTTGCTCTGGCGCGGTCGCCGGCTTGGTCGGGATAACTCCTGCCTCCGGCTATGTGGGTACCCCGGCGAGTGTCGCGATTGGAATGATCACAGCCGTTGTGTGCAATTATTGTACCAAGTTGAAGATTCTCTTTGGTTGTGACGACGCTTTAGGTATGGATCACTCATCGTTTACTCACTACAGTGGGGGATCTCACAAGCTTAGAACATGTCGATATCGCCTTGGCTCTTGATAGATATCTTTGCGTCCCATGGGATCGGTGGCTTCGTTGGATCCATATTGACCGCATTTTTTGCTGACCATCGAGTAGCGGGATTTGATGGGACGACGACGATTCCTGGTGGATGGATTAATCATCACTATAAACAACTTCTTTATCAATTTGCCAGCTCATGTGCTATCATGGGATACTCCTTCGTCGTCACGTTGGTTATTCTTATCGTCTTGAATCTTATTCCTGGTCTTTCTCTTCGAGCCACACCCGAGGCTGAGGTGATTGGAATCGATGAACACGAACTTGGGGAATGGTAAGCAGAACAAACCAAAACGCATTTTTTTCTATCTCTAGTTTTTAGAACAGCCCCCTCAACCCTCGAAGTTTTTTCTTGACATCTTTACCTTTAACCCGATCCGTAGTGCCTATGACTATGCGTTGTTGGAACGGGATCTCGAGAATGTCGATTATCATGATGAACTGATGAAGGCTGCTCGAGAAACTGGACTCAATGGCGATTTGGGGAACACGCACAAGAAGACATTCCACTCACCTCCTGCTCAACGACAAGTCACGGCCCCTGCTCAAGTTGAGGAAGTCACCGTTGACTCTCCCCAGCAGGCTTATAAACAACAATAAACTTTTTACGCAACGTTGCCTTCTTTTTGATACATTTATATATTCCAGAACAATAGACGAAAAAACAACACCATCAACACAAGAGAAAAAGAAAGTCATCACCTTTTTAACCGTTTGTGGTTTGCTCGATCATACAACCATCACTTAGAAACTCCTACGTGATCATCTTCCTCTCAGCTCGGATTGTTGATGTGTTACTGCCTGCTATTTCTACGCTACTGTTGTTACTTTCTTTTGCTGTCTTGTCTCGCGATGATTGGTGATGGTGCTAGTGGTTGGTGGTTGATCTCTCTTCGAATACGATGTACTCCTGCGTAAAAAAAGAAGAAAAAACCGCACTAAATCAAACCGAATACGGCATGGGTCTTTCTCGCTTCTTTTCAACCTTACATTCCATGTACTATGCTTTCTGTTTTTTTCTCCTTTCCCTTTGATCATTATTATTATAACTTTTTTTTGTTTGGATGGAGGAGATGGACGGACGATGGGCACCATCTTTGTTCAGAGGACTTTTTCTTTCTCCCTGACGTCAACTACTGGTTAATATTCTACCTTATACCATGATATTTGATACCCTTTAAATTCTTGTTGAAATTTTCTTGATTGATTCCTGGACCCTTTTTAACCTGGGGGGAAAACATGATAAGCAGGTCTTGAGACGATAAGCCAATTGACCATTCATGCATCTCAAGACAAACCCCCCATTCCCCCTTTTTTCTGTTTCTCATCATCATAATCCTTTGTTGTCCCTGCCCTCTCTCCCCTCTCTGTTGTGTTTGATTTTTGACTAGAAATCTTGACTTCCTACTGTTGATCTTTCATCTTTCTCTTCTTCCTACTGTTGATCTTTCATCTTTCTCTTCTTCCTACTGTTGGTCCTGCTCATGCTCATCCAAACTCTCAGATTCTCACTCTCTCCCCTGATGGACCTTTAAACTTCAAACACTGGCACCTTTTGAGGATTGAGTAACTTGATGGTGATTTGTATATAGACGTATGTGTATCTAGAGTATTGCCCCCAAATTTGGGGACTGATTGGGATTGAAATTGTTTAAATGATTATAATCAAGTAGTCAATCTGTGGAATTAATTCAAGAAAACTTGACCTGGTATAATTTGAAATTGTGATGAATTAAAAAAAAATTGACCCTGGCCTGGTATAATTTGAACATGTGATGTTTTTTAATGTTTTATCCTCTATATATCCTTTATCTTGTTTGATTGGTTACTGATGAATAATCCTTTGATGTTACATGTGATGACTGATAAAGTTTAAATCGTTGAGCCTATACTTGATACTGATGATGATGATGATGATGATGATTGTTGAAACTTCCTCCGCGTCTTCCCTCCTTGCATCAACTGGATGTCACAGATGTGATATCCTCACTCTCTTCCACCTTTTTTTTTTCATCCTTTCTCATCTCATCCCTCCTTACCAATACCTCACCCAATATCCTCAAATTCCTAATTGATCAACTCAAACTCCTCCTTCAGTCGTGACTTGACTCAATCTTATTTTGGTCCTCCTTCAAACTTGAACTCCTCCTTCAGTCGTGACTCGACTCAATCTTATTTTGGCCCTCCTTTGAACTCATCAGCTCAATCTCAACTTGTCCTTGTCTCACGGTTATTTGGTATGAGCCCGAGTGGCTGTCTCTCTTGTTCCTTTGCTTGTGTATTTCTCCTCATGCTGCTTATCAAGTCATTGATCCGCCCTCATCTGATTCATGTAGAGGAGGTAACCTGCAACAACTTTCTCATTGGCGTCTTTACACTCATCTATCTTATTTTTTGTTTCTCAAACTTATCCTGTTTGACCTCCCTGGTCTCTTGTGGTGCAACACTCTCCTTTGATTTTTTTTTTTTCTTTGTTTTGTTTTTTTTCTTGTCTCAACTGTTTCTTTCCATTTTTTCAGTCTTGGCTTTTTGGCAATATCAAGTTATCTCTAAATAACTCAACAATGATGATGATGATGATGATGATGATGATGATGGATGGTGTTGATGATGATGATGGTCAAGGTATGTGGTAATGGTTGGTGATGATGATTGATATAAGGGTTGGTCATTGTTTATGATAAGGGTTTAATATCTTTTATAAGGGTTTGATATCTTTTATAAGGGTTTAATATTTTATATAAGGGTTTAATATTTTATACAAGACTTTAATACCCTTTATAAGGGTGGCCACCCCAGGCTGGGTGCCTGGGGGGATGTGGGGGAAATGGCTGGAGGCAGGCCCTCTATTTATAGACATCAGGGGGGGATGCCACCTGGTGGCTGACTTGTGGTTGTGGGTGGTTTGTCTGGTTGTGCAGGCAGTACCCTGCATATATTGCTTCTGTATGATGTCCTTTAAGATGCTGTACAGCCTCTGCATGCAGTGTCTTGCATGTATTGCAGTGTATAAAGGTGTGGTGATTTGTTTGGTGCTGTATTAATTGCTTCAGTACTGCATGTGACTGCTTGCATATATTGCTGTGTACAGATGAGGTGATTTTTTTGGTGCTGCATGCAGTGTCTTGCATATATTAATTCTTTATAGGCTGGTGAGGAGTTTGGGTGGTGTATGGGTTTAATTTATGTGGGATGTACTTGAAGTCTTCCAGAGTTTGTCCATATATGTCTTTCACTGAGCTGTGCCACCTGATTGGGCTGTATCTTCTAATTCATGAGAGATAGAGGGGTACTTTGGCTGGGTGAATATAGGTTATTTTTGGTGTAGAATATATTTTTGAGGTTAATTTGAGGATTGGAGCTTTGCTTATATTAGAAAAGTGAGTCTGATGGATATAGGTTAGGTCTTGGTTTACCACAGCAGTAGTCCCTGATGCTTTATCATGTTGGGACAATGTTTACCCAGGGGGGGGGGAGCACCTTTGCCAACAACAACCCTGAAAATGTTAGGACACTTTTATCAACCCAATATGCCCAACTCAGTTTGATAATCAATCACCTTTGAGATACAGCTTCCAAACTACAACAAGGTCAACTCAATGATACCAAGTGTAAAAAGCTTTGCAAGAGTGCAAATCTATTAGATAGTGGTTACAGTATTGACAAAAGTTGTTATTTAGTTTATAAGGACCAAATAGTAGTACCAGATAATCCTTGCATTAAGTTAGATATCTTTGAGTCAAGGAATGATTCCCCGCTTGCTAGTCATCATGGGCAGGATAAAACCTACCAATTGATTGCACAAGACTTCTACTGGCCTGGTATGACCAAGTAAGTAAAAGACTATGTGAACGCATGCTATGATTGTAATTGTAACAAGTCCTTGAAACACAGGAATTATGGGCTGCTCCAGCCACTTCCAATTTGGCCTATTCATTGTCACTTGCTGTATATAGATTTCATTTCACAATTACCTATTTCTAGTGGTTATGATGCTATTTCAGTAGTAGTAGATTGATCCTCAAAGATGGCTTTATTCCTTTGCAGTAATGTGATGGCCTCCTCAGAAGACTTAGATAATTTATTCATAGAATATGTATTCTTGAAACATGGTCTCCCTGATAACATAATTAGTTATTGTGGATCTTTGTTTGTCTCTAGCTTCTGGAACTTGCTTTGCCAACATTTGAAGATCACTCACAATTTATCAAAGGCTTACCACCCGGAAACAGATGAGCAAACCAAGCAAATCCACCAGATTCTCAAACAGTATCTTTGAATGTACGTTGCCTACCAACAGGACAACTGGTTGCAATGGCTCCCATTAGCCAATTTTTCCTGCAACAACTCCACTCATTCCTCCACCAAAAAGTTTCCCTTCCAGAATCTTTATGGTAGAAACTCAAATTTCTCTTCTATTCACGTAGCAACTTCTCAACCTGCTAACAATTATCTTAATCACATTCATTCTCTTCAAAGGCAACTTTGAACCAACCTTGAAGCGGCAAACCAGGGCTAAAAGGAACAAGCAGATTGACTTTGCACTTCAACCCCAACCCTTTCAGTAGGAGATCAGGTAGGGCTCAATGCTTGCAATATTTGCAGTACTTACCCAACCCAAAAACTCTCTGAAAAGAAACTTGGCCCCTTCAAAGTCAAATCAGTCATTTCCCCTAACGCTTTTAAACTCACCTTACCTGAAAAATGGAAAGGTATCCACCCGGTCTTTCATGTGTCTCTCCTAGAGCCAGCTCAAGTCTTATACACCGGCAAGACTCATCCCCCTGCTGAACCAGTCAAGGTCCAAGATCAGTTAGAGTGGGAAGTAATTTGTATTCTGGATTCCAGGTTACGCAAAGGAAAACTTCAATACCTGTTCAAATGGACTGGCTTCCAGTCCAAAAAGGATTGAACCTTGTGGGAACCAGCCCATCACCTTTGCAACTCATCCAATTTGGTTTGAGACTTTCATGAAAGTTACCCTTGCAAAACTTGCCAATCATGACTCCAATCCCATTCCGCACTTCCATCTCATTCCATCCTATCAATCTCATCCCATTTCCTTATTTTTTCTCCTTTTCAATTCCTAAAAATTATCCATTTTCTTTTCACAATCTTTTATTCTTTCATGTTTGTTTATTTCAAATAATATAAAAATAATATAATACTAATAATAATGATAAAAAAGATATTATAATAAAATAAGATCACAAATAAAATAAATTTTACAAATTTTCCTTTACTTCTCTCTCCGCTTCCTCCCAATTTTTGATCAATTCCTCTACCATTGACCTAAACTCATCCAAATACTTGTTGTTTATCAAAGACAACATCCTCCGCAACACCATTACTTGTGTCACCAGGTGCCTTTCAAAGATCTCTTTGCACCTTGCAGTCCAAGCCCTCTTTGGCCGGGCATTCCATCCACCTTCCTCCAAGAGCTCCTCATATTCCCTCTTTCTTTGGCCTTTTGATGAACCTTCTCCAACATTGCCAGTTAATTGCCTCGCATCAGTTTTGATGGGCACTTCAACTTGCACCCGGCTCCCTACATCTTGCCCTGCCATTCCACCCTGTTCCTCTATCTCCAGTTCTGTTCCATCCCTTCCCTCTGTCCCATCTCCTTCTCCTTCATCTCCTTCCCTCCACTCCATATCAACCTCTCCTTCAGTCATTATCCCTTCCTCCCTTGCTTCTTCATCTACCGCCCTCAAATTGGGACAACAGTCCAATATACAGTGGTGGCAGCAGATGCGTATTAGTAGTGTACCTTTGGAATTGGGGTAGTACTATCAAGAACAAAAATTATATTAGTTCCATTTCTTTTTATTTTATTTATTGTTAGTCCCTAAGTCTTAAAATTACTAGGTTTTTGGATGCCTAAGAATTGATCTCCGGCACTGGCGGTATATGGTAGTTCACTTGCAGTGCAGAACTTTGGCTTTGCACCTCACTGCAAGATGCTATGGGGGTATCCACTATTGGTTTGCTATTTATTGGGAAAGTACAAGCAACCTTGCACAGACAACATTGCTTTCATTTGCCTTGGAGACCTCTTGCGGCAGTACTAGGAACACATTGTTCATTTTGCCAAATACAGTTTTCACAACAATGGGATGAAAATGACAACATATTTAATTATAAATTTATTTGAGAGGCAAAGAAGTGGGATAACAACTAGGGGTATACAGTACTCACAACAAATTTTGGAATTGATGGGAATATCATCTGAGCTCTTGCAGGAGCTTGTGTCTTTATACCTGAGCAACTTTCATGCTTCAAGCTTAAGGATTATTGTCTCCCTCACTTTGACATATCCTTTCCTCAGTACCATCTACCTCAGTCCATATGTGTCACACAAATAGAAGCACAAAATCAATGGTGCCTTCTGCTTATCAAATCTGGCTTGCATAACAACCTTCCAATCTTGGCAACTGACTCAGCACCTACTTGAAAACCATGAAGTTAAATCTACTCCAGTCAACCATCCATTTGAGCTATGCTCTTCCAAACTGGGTATCAATAGCCCTTGGGTCCCCATTCCCAGTCATGCACTCTCACTAGCTCACACCCATGCTAGTTAGACACACCAACTGTATAGTTTGAAATTGGACTAGTCCCTTACCCTGCATAAACTAAATCCTCATATTTGCATTCTCTCTCACGTCACTCCTTTCTATCTCATCCATTACTCCCTTGTACGCTCAGACTCTATTGCCTTGCATCTAAGTTATGACCTTGGAAACGTCTATACTGTTATTTAATTTACCAATTTGTTTCATGTTATTCATTGCCTCATTGCCTATTAACTGTAGTTGGCCATCCATCAGGTTGTATCTAGTCACTTTGAATTACCTTATAAAGGCTATGAAGCTTGCCTGAAGATTGTCTCCTCAGTTAGTTAATTCCATACGTTCTTGCATTTTGCTAAATCCAGTCATCACATTGTGCTTGGCTTTAGTTTCCTTTCCATAGGAACCATTCATCCCTCTCATTGTGTGTTGAGTTACCCACCATAAGTTTGCACTTTGCAGTTAGCTTTGCTTCCTTGTGAAAAGTTTTATGAGACTCTTTATTTGAACACTTATATAGACTCTTGTAGCAGTATAACTATCAACAGTTTAGTCAGAAAACAGGAGCCTGAGTAACATGAAATAAACGTAGAATGAGATAGAACCCTGGTTGTATGAAACAAAGATTTCTATCTGAAATTGACCACCAGCAGGTTGTCTCAAGTTGACTGTTGCAGGAAGGAGGTTGGGTTAGACTACAACAATAGGCTGAGGGTTGATGAGGGAAGGAAATAAGTCAAAAAAGTTGAAGCAGAAATTGTAAAGAGCAAATACCAGTTGCACCTCCACTGAGGGTAGTCTTTGCTCCTCCTGTATTCTGCAACTGGAGTTGAGGGGTGGTTGCTGGTGGGTTTGGTTTTTATCTTGAGGATGGCCAACAGGGAGTGAGGATTTGAAAAGTCCAGAGAGGTACCCTGGTGGTTCTCCAGAGAGGTCCAGTTCTTCTTGAGGGTCAGGAGAGTGGTGATGTCTTGTTTCTATTGGACACTACTGTTGGTGGGCGGCGCGTGCACTGGGCTTGCAGAGTCTCTAACTGACAATCCTCCTAGAGTCTGACAAGGTCAAGTGTAGCTGGAGTCTTGCCTGGATCACCTTCACGTATCCAAGTGGCTTGGTCAAAATATTGGAAATCATGTCTTCTGAGGGCATGTGCTTGATTGATATGAGTGCCTTCTGTACCAAGTCTCTGATATACTGGAAGCATATCTCAATGTGTCTTGAGTTCAGATTGAGCTGTGCCTCTTTAATTATAAAGCTGGCCCCCTGATTGTCATTCTTGATTTTGGGTTTGTTAATTGCAATCCCAAGGCTCAGAATGAGAGTTGACAGCCATCTTGCTTGTTTGGAACAGAGATTCATTGCCACAAATTTGGCCTTGGTAGTTGACTGGGCAACAATAGGTTGTTTTTTTGGTGGTCCAGCTGATTGGATTGCCATACAAGGTGACCACATAGCTGGTGGTAGACCTTTGAGACAAAGTGGTGTGGCCGTAGTTGGCATCTGCCCACCCACACAGTTGATGCATCCGGTTGGTTGTCTTTGTGAACATAATACCAATGTTCTTTGTTCCCTTGAGGTAGCAGAACAGGTGCTTTACCATCTTCCAGTGTGCCTGTGAGGGCTTGTTTGCATGTTGGGAGATTAAGTGGACAGTGTATTGAATTTTGGGTCTTGTGTGAGTTGCTAAGTGTATGAGATGTCCCAGTGCCTTCTGCATTGTTTTTATGTCAAAGCTGGGTGAAACCTGGTTTATCACATCAATTATGTTCATAGGAGTGGAAGGAAGCCTTGACCTCTTTCACGTTTTCAAACCCAAATTTGGCAAGTGCTTTCTTGGTGAAGTCCCATTGATGCAATTTTACCAATCCATTGCTGCCCCAGTCCAGGGTGCATCCCAGGTGCTGTACTGGATGTTCTTGGATTTTTATTTTGTAGTGACCCCCCAGTGAATCCAGGAACCTCAGGATTTCCTTGCAATTTTCCCCTACCAACAGGCCATCATCAACGTGAATGTGGAGGCGTAGTGTCTTTGACTCATTCAAGAATATTGAATCATCCCCTGCCAAAGAGGTCAGGCCCAGACTTGAAAACATAGATGCCAGGTGAGCCCGCCAGCACCTTTGTGCCTGTTTGGTTCTTTACAGCAATTTGTTGAGGCGCCAGACCCAATCCTCCTTTCCAGGGACCTCAAACCCGGCTACTTGTGCAATATGGACTACCGCGTCAATCTCACTGTACAGGAATGTGGTTTCCACATAAAACTGAAAAAAACTCAAGTTGTTTTGGACCTCAGCTGAGAGTAGTACTTTGAGGGATTTGCTTCTTCCCACCAATGAGTAAGTTTCCAGGTAGTGCTGTGGGTACTCCTGATGGTTTCCAAATAACACCCATCTGGATTTCCAACGCATCACCTCACCAAATTTGTTCTTCTTGCAAACCAGCTGCCACATCCCACCAATCACTTTATCATTGGATAGACAAGATACCTGCGTCCCATTCTTGCCCATTAGATGTGAGTTGTTCTCCTCCTTCATTGACTTGATCCACAGCGGCTTCTCATGCGGATCCAACATTTCCTTTTCAACAGAGACAACTTTGCTCATCATTAGATCATTGTCCACCTGACCCTCAAGTACGTTGTTATTCTGGCTGCATTGCAAGTATGGGAGGATGGCTGAAAATCAACAGGCTAAAAAGAATAATTATTAGAGAGAAGAAAAATCACAGAAGACAGGACAACAGTACAAGCAGAAATGAAAAATAACCTAAAAAGAACCAAAAGAGATAAACAGCTAGATGTGAAGAGTCTGCAGGAGCTGAAACAGCGGTATGGATCTTGATGAACTCCAGAAGCAATAAGTTGATAGGTAAAAGCATTGAGTCAATGGGTGAGATGGTTGAAGGATGTCACAATAGTGCGTCTGGTTGATCAGCTGGTACAGGTTGGTAGGTTAGTGGTGAAGGAGGAGACACAAACAGCACAAGAAAGAAGAGGATGAGAAATAAATGGAAAATCTACTTACTCAACAAGGAGGACCTGAGAGCCCTAGGGGCAAACACAGGACCTCCGTTGAGCAGTAAAAGTAGGAACTCTTGCATTCAGGTTTAGAGTATGTACACTGTTGCAGGGAATAGAAATGTGGTCAAACAGGTGAGTGTAACAGCAAATAGGAAAGAAAAAAGAAAAAAAAAAAGATAAAAGAAAACAGGGGATGAGATTCAAAGACAAAGGTTCATTAGAATTCCAACACCCTACCTGGCTTTGAAATCATTGTACCCGCAGAATGTTTAGGCAGTTCAACATTGGTATTCCTGAGAGGGCTTTGGTGAGGAAGTCAGCACAGTTATCTTTGGATGAGGTCTTTTCCAATTGAATAGTGCCTTTTTCTATCTCTTCCCAAATGAAGTGATGCCTTAAATCAAGATGCTTTGATCTGAAGCTTGTTTGATTTGTATGCTGAATGGCCAGTTTTATGCAACCTTCATTGTCTTCATGAATTACTTTTGGAGTGTCAAATTTGGTACCCACAACTTTGCGCAGGAAAGTCTGCATCCACAAGGATTCCTTCACCCCATCAACCACTAATTTGTATTTGGCCTCAGTTGTCAAGAGGGATACTGTAGCTTTCTTTCTGGATTTCCAGACTATCAAGTTCCTATTCCATGTGATAAATATTCCAGGGATTGAGCGTTGGGTCAAGGGACAAGTGGCCCAGTCAGAGTACACAAAGGCTGTTAAAGGAGCATGTGAGTTTTTCAAAGTGAGCTCAATGCCCTTATTGGCAGTATGTGACAGATAGTTTAGGACCTTAAGCGCCGCGTTTTAGTGAACCAGACCTGGAGCATTCAGAAAGTGAGCCAAATAGTTGGCCAAGAAAGTGATATTGGGTCTGATGTTAACGCTAATGTAGTTGAGCTCACCAATAAATTTTTTGTAGTTAAGACCTGATTTAGCAAATTCAACAGTTTCTTCATCAGTGGTGGGAAGTAGTTTGGAATAAGGTGCAAATGAAACCAAATGTTCTTTAAATTTTGGCAGAGGGTATTCAGCTGCAGTGGAATTTATATAAGACTCTTGAGAGAGTTTGACCAATCCCGGAGCTTGAAGAACATTGATTCCAAGAAGGAGCTTATATTCTTGAAGAGACTTCATCTTGAATCTACTACTAATGAGGGTGACAAATTTCTCAGGATGCTTGTTGAAAATTGCAATGTTTTCAACATGGATGTAGAGCCAGGTGTTGTTGGAGAAGAATACACAGTCATCACTGCTGCATCATTTGAACCCAGATTTCAGAAGCCAGTCACTGAGTGTGACATACCAAGCTTGAGGAGCCTGTTTCAGACCGTACAGGGCTTTATTGAGGCATAGAGTCTTTCCTTTCTGTACTGTTAAATTTGGAGGGGCCAAAATATCAATTTGTTTGGCCAGAGGAGCATTGTGGAAACAAGAGGAGTGATAACCCTTAAAGTTGTCCTCAGGTTCCGGAAGTTATTGGTCTAAGACTCTGTAAGGGGATTGGATGCAATGAGTTTAAGAATAGAGAGGGTGATGACAACATAAATTCCTCCCCTCCAATCCTTCCCATACCACCCTGGTGGTCTGGTGATGATGATATATGATATGATGATCCAACCCAGAGTTGAGAGTGAGGTATTTTTGAGTCCTCCCTCTCAACCCTAACCTAGGTACAACCACAAGCAACAAGATAGATGAAATATGACCCCAATTACAGAACCCTAGCTCCACCCTAATCCTACCCCATACCACCCACCCCATCCAAAACCCTCCCCTTCAATATCACGTATGTCCGGTTTGTCCTTCTCATGGCACAGCCCTCCGCTGCGCCCTAATCAGAGCCCCCTGGGTTTTATCCGTCCGCGCGCGTCTGTGGATCCTGCAATCCATGAGTCAGCCCATGCTTATGCCTGCGTGAACCTTGGATCCTGCAATCCATGAGTTGGCCCGCGCTTATGCCCACCCAAACCTCCCTGGCGCGTATAACCCCTGCTTGCTCCGCCCTTGCCTTCCGGACTAGCCACCCGCAAGCTTGGTTGGGCCAGCTCCATCACTTGGTCCGCGTTCCCTGGGCAGGTTGCGGCCCGGCGCCCCCCAGAGTAGGCCCAACCCAAACCTGGTGCCGAGCCCAGCAATCCCTGCCGCCAAGCCCTCATCCGCTGCTGCTGAGCCCGCAGCAGGCACTTCTGAGACTGGGCGCACCAAAATGCTGAGACCAACCTACCCAACTGCTGAGCACGCAGCCTGCAACGCAGCTCCCAATCCAAGGTTATAAATACAACACCACAGCGTTAAGAAATGCTGCTTTGAAGTTGAATTGATGGAAATTGAGATTATTTCTTAGAGCAAAGGAGATGATTAGTCTCAAAGAGCTCTTATCCCATGTGGGAGCAAAGGTGTTGACAAAGTCAAGTCCCTCCACTTGGTTGAAACCTTGGGCACAGAGCCTTGCCTTGAACTCAATAATCTTGTTTTTTTTGTTCCATTTAGTTCTGAACACCAATAAGCACTTGATCTTAGTGATATTTCCTACCTCATCCACTTCCTCCCATACCTTGTAGCTGTTGATATTGCCCACTTCCTTCTCAATTGCATTTATCCATTTGAACTTGTACTTACTGTTGAGAGCTTGATTTAGTGTTTTTGGATCTTCATAATCCACGTCAACTAGATAGAGCTGTGAGTTGAGTCTTCTAGGGTGATCCAGAATGTTTCTGGGTGAGATCTCAAATTCAGTGCTATTGTGATTTGTTACAGGCAAAAGGATTGGAAGGCAAAAGGTTAGAAGTTTCTAACAAGCAATCAATAGGATCAGGGTCTGAGATTTTTGATTGTTTGGACTGAATTGACTTGTCATCATGATTGGTTACCTTGAAGGCATCCAGAGATTGAAAAGGTTCAAATCCAGGAAGCAGATCAGAGTCTGACTGAGCAAGTTCAGTTCCAGCAAAGTTGTTTTCAAGAAATCAAACATTTGCTGAGATGACAACTTTATTTGTTGAAGCATTGAAAACACAATAGTTGGAAAAATAATTGGCAAAGCCAAATAGAAAACCCTTAAAATCAGATTGGGCAAGTTTAGATCTTTGTAGGTGTTTAGGGATAAGAACAATTGAAGTGCAAACAAATGGTTTCAGAAACTGGTAGTTGACCAAAAACTTGTACCAAATTTCATAAGGGATGAGATTGTTTTTAGATGAGACTGGAAGGAGATTAAGCAAATTAGTTGAAGTGTTTACAGCTTCTCCCCAGAGCCTACTCATCAGTTTGGCTTGTAGCATGAGCCATCTGGCCTTTTCCAGTATTGATTAATTAGCTTGTTCTTCGAGGCCATTTTGTTGCAGGGAGTACGGCGGTGAAAGGAGATGATTAATCCCAGCATCCTTTCAGTAAAGTTTGAACTCTTGACCCATGAACTCACCTCCATTATCATTAAGAATATTAATGATTTTGGAATGATGCTTTCATTCAGCCATTTTGGTGTTGGCTTTAAAAGCATCAAGGGTTTTGGCTTTGGTTTTGAGGAGAGCAATAGATTTGAACCAAGAAAACTGATCAACAATGGTGAGGAAATACTTTCTGCCTCCAAACAATGGAATTGAGAAAAGTCCAACTAAGTCCATGTGGACAGTCTCCAGGACTCAAGTGACCGCTTTGAAGTGGCTGTTGAAAGGGGTAGAAATCATTTTCCCCACTTGGCAAGTTTTGCACTTGGACAAATCCGGTAAGTTGGCATTTGGAAAAAGAAGTTTGATCTTGGAATAACTTGCGTGTCTTAGCTTGTTGTGGAGATTGGAGAGAGAAGGGACTGAGTAGTGGGTTTCAGCTTTCTCCTGTTCAAACCAAACCCCACAGAGCTCAAGAGGATTGTTGAAGGTGGATCCAACTAGTTTGAAATCATCCAAGGAAATGGAGGACCCTGAGAATTGCATCTTCTTGATGACCACTTTCTTTGACTTGAGCTGGGTTAGAGAAATCAGGCATTGATTGATCTTTGGGACTAGCAGAACATTGTCCAGTTTAACTCAAGCACCTTCATGATTCAGGAGAAAAGCTTCACCAATTGCTACAGCATTGAGAGCATTACAGTCATTCCCAGTACCAATCTTGATTGATGTTTCTCTATGGTTGAGGATCCATTGAGGATCATTGACAATGTGATGCAAGGCACCAGAGTCAAGAACAGGAAGTAGGGATTTGGAGGACTGAGATTTGTTTTGTAAATAGATCTGCCCGCTGAAGTAGGCTGAGGCCTCCTGATTAGGTTTGTCAGACTGCAGTGAGGGAGAAGTGTTGGTAAGGTGAGGTCATCCCTGTGGATTTTGGGTTGGTCTGAGATGAGGATGAAGTTGCAAACAACAATTTTCAGGGGGGTTGGCAAGAGGGTTGTGTTTGCCTTTGGAGCAAGGATGTTTGGGACACCTTTTTGATTTTTTGTCCAAGGTTTTGTAAAGAGCAGCGGAAGACAAAGACTCTTCATTAGTAGGACCTTTAGATGATTGGGTGTAATCTAGATGAGTAACTTCTCAAAGTTTGTTGAGGACCTTAGTGGGAATTTTGAGAATGTTGTTGTTCAACAAGATTGAATCAACCACATGGTAGAACTGAGCTGGAAGTTTGGCTAGAATGGTGTAGCTGAGGATATTGTCAGGTACTTCAAGTCAAATTGTGGCTAGTTTGTTCATGAGCTTACAGAATTCTTGAATGTATGCTGTGAGATCTCCCGTGAACTGATATCCAATGAAGGAAAGCCAGATTTGCCCTCTATTTGTGGTTGAGAGAGAAGCATATTGTTCAGAGACAGCCTCCCAGATGGCTAAGGAATCAGATTGATTTGTTGGGTTGATGACAGAATTGAAGGCTGTATCTCCCAGGTGTTGAATCAGAATATTGGATGCTTCATAACACTTCTGTTTTTGGGAAGCAGTTGTGGGAATGATAGGATCCTTGTCTTCTTCTCCTTCCATATACTCAAGCAGTCCTTTTCCAGGTAGGTAGCTACAGATTTTTAAAGCCCATGATGAATAGTTGTATTCATTCAGGATAATAAGATTTCTCCTTTTTGAGTTATCCTCATCCTCAGATATGGTACATTCTTTTGGTTCTTTATTTAGTTGGGTAGAGAGAGCTGCCTGGGACTGTAAATCTGAAAATCAACAGGCTAAAAATTATAATTATTAGAGAGAAGAAAAATTACAGAAGAAAGGACAACAGTATGAGTAGAAATGAAAAATAACCTAAAAAGAACCAAAAGAGATAAACAGCTAGACATGAAGAGTCAGCAGGAGCTTAAAAAGCGGTATGGATCTTGATGAACTCTGGAAGCAATAAGTCAATAGGTAGAAGTGTTGAGTCAATGGGTGACATGGTCAAAGGATGTCACAATAGTGCATCTGGTTGATCAGCTGGTGCAGGTTGGTTGGTTAGTGGTGAAGGAGGAGACACAAAAATGACAAGAAAGAAGAGGATGAGAAAATGAAAAATCTACTTACTAAACAAGGAGGACCTGAGAGCCCTAGGGGCAAACACAGGACCTCAGTTGAGCAGTACAAGTAGGAACGCTTGCGTTCAGGTTTAGAGTATGTATACCTTTGCAGGGAATAGAAGCGCAGTCACACAGGTGAGTGTCACAGAAAATAGGAAAACAAAAAGAAAACAAAAGATAAAAGAAAACAGGGGATGAGATTCAAAGACCAAGGTTCATCAGAATTCCAACAATGGCCGCAGTGTCAATGTACAATGTGATGTCCTCAGAGGCCCTGTTGTAGTGGGGGACATATGCGTACCCCTTCCTGGGTGTACTCTCTGCTAGGGTTGACTCACCCGCCATTGCTTGGGGCATTGCATCCTTGTTTGTGGACTCATTGTCTGGGGGGGGGGGGTTCTCTTGCTGATGGGGGTCCACCAGTGTTTGGGTATTCCTGTCCAACTTAGTGATTGTGTTTGGGCAAGATCCCCTGGTTTTGGTGGTGGACAGACGCATTGTTACCTCAGATGTCAGAGAGGGACCACCAGAGATTTCAGGAGACAAAGCATGCGGTAGGCTCTGGGGAAGAGTGGATGGGGGTTTTTTGAGTGAAGTTGTGGAGTTGTAAGAGAAGACCACCCAGGTTGGTGTGAAGTCCCTGCTCACCATGATCTGATGCTTTCTTGGGCCAATAAACCTCCCGGCATTGGAGTATGGTTTATAACCAAGGAAAAGGAGAGGCCTCAATTGGACATCCAGTTTGGAGGGTTGATGTGTGTGTACGTGCACCTTCAGTCCAAAAGGTATCAGCGTTAGTATTTCCCTTACAGGCTCTATGGTGGAGCTGGTATCAAGAAGCATGCTGAACTGCAACTTCCAGTTAAGGGCAGCAGAGGGAAATATATTTATGAGAATTGAGGAGTACCTGGCTGCTTCATCCCAGTAGTTGATTGGCACCAAGGATTGAGCCAGAATACACCTCATTTTTTTGAGGATCGTTTGGTTGAATGGTTTGGCACCGCAGTTGCAGTGCAAGATGGCAGGTGTAACACTGATTTGATTCTTTATCTTGTTGATGTAGATGATAATCTTTTCCGCTGAGTCTGACTTGTGTTGTATTATGTAGACCCAATTAAATTGCAAGAATTCGTTGATTATGGCCAGGATGTACAAGGCTGACTGTTTGCATGGTGGGCTGATTTGAAGAACATCAAGATGGAGCCGGTTAAACAGCTTGGATGAGGTGGGAAGGGGGTTGGAGTGTGGTTTCTGCCAAATCTTGAATTGGGAGCATATCTCACATTTAGCAGACAAAGAAAACGGGGTTGGAGGAGGCGGATTGTGTAGGGATAGGAATTTTTTCAAGTAACCATTGGATGGGTGGCCAAGGGTAATGTGCCAGTCTAGATTGACACTGGAGATTTTGGCTAGATTGATGCTGGACACAGGGTTGTGCTGAGCCATGTAGAGGTTGCTGATACGCGGGAATTGGTAAACTATCTGGTTCCCAAGCTTGACCAGTACCATGCAGTGCTTGTGTACCACCTTAAATCCATGGTCTTCAAGCTGTGTTGCCAATATGAGGTTGCATGGGCTGTTGGGTGCGTAGAAGACAGGGTGGATGGTGGTGCCTCCAATATTTAGCTTGCCAACATGGATGATGGTTATGGTCCCGCCATATGTGTTCAGTTGTTTTTGAATTGGCTTGGGGTCTTGGAGTAGCAATAGATTGTAGAGCGTCAACCTTGAGGCTCCAGAGTTGTAGACTAGTTCTTTTGGCAAGTTACCCAAGTTTTTGATGCTGTACATTGCATCCTCTTGAATCAGGAAGCTGTAGTCTTCTGAGTCAGTCTCTTGCTCAATATTCAGATCAGCATTGTCCCCAGGAGCTCCACTGTTGGAGGCTTTGTTAAATTCTTCCACGGCGTTCACGGAGCAGGAGCTCTTGAGTTGTTGGATATCTTTTTCTATCCATTTGATTTGAGCGGCAATTCCCTGGTGATCTTGATCTTGGGGGTTTTTTCTGGTAGGCAAAGCAGGTAAAGGTTTGATTTGTTGCTGCCCTCCATCCTTAATTAGGGCACAGTTGGGGGGAAAATTGGGTCTGCTGTCTTTAGTGTAGTAGGTTAATTTGGAGTAGTTGGAGACATGCCTGGAGTCTTCTAGGAGGATCCTGGCAGCCACATTTTCCATGGTAAATTGTTGTAGGTTGTAGAGGGTCAAAACCAGACTTGACATCATCTCATTGAGGCATAGGCTCTTCATGAATAGAATTGCAGCCAGACCCATTGATACATTCATGATTTTTTTTCTAGGGGGCAGGCCTTTGATCATCTCACATAGATTGATATATGCTTTCTTGAATGCCAATGTGTGTTCTTGCAGGCTTTTTCCTGGTTCATAGGTTAGGTTGACCATTCAAATGAGGGCGTCCCCAATTAGAATGAGTGATTTTTCTCCACACTTGGCGGCTAGTGCCTGGTAGGCCTTGGTAAAGTTGGACTTTCTTGACTTAATGCACCATTGAAGGTCCTTTTCAACAGATGTTCTAAGCAAGCTGAGCGCAAGTGCATTTTTTCTACGGTAAGTTTTTGAACCAGTGTTGGACTTTATCCATTCCTTGTTTAGGATCTCCTTGTGTCCCTTCCAAATTATGATGTCTTCAAAGGCGCTCTTCCAGTCATGCCAGTTGTGGCGGTTTAGTTTTATGATTTTTGCCTTAGTGGAGTAGTCATTGTTGGAGTTGCCTGAGTATGGAATATTGATTGGGTGACCTGCATGACTGGCCATTGTTGGATTGAATCCTATATGTCTTGTCATCTGCTCAAGAGTTGTAAGTGCTAAGAGTTTACTCTTGCTACCATGACAAGTTTTTTCAAGACTCTTTATTTCAAAACTTATATATACTCTTGTAGCAGTATAACTATCAACAGTTTATTTAGAACACAGGAGCCTGAGTAACATGAAATAAACGTAGAATGAGATAGAACACTGGTTGTATGAAACAAAGATTGCTACCTGAAATTGACATCCAGAAGGTGGTCTCAAGTTGACGGTTGCAGGAAGGAGGTTGGGTTAGACTACAAAAATAGGCTGAGGGTTGATGAGGGAAGGAAATCAGTCAAAAAAGTTGAAACAGAAATGGTAAAGAGCAAATACTGGTTGCACCTCCTCTAAGCGTAGTCTTTGCTCCTCCTGGATGCTGCAACTGGAGTTGAGGGGTGGTTGCTGGTGGGTTTGGGTTTGATCTTGAGGATGGCCAACAGGGAGTGAGGATTTGACAAGTCTGCAGAGGTACCCTGGTGGTTCTCCAGAGAGGTTGAGTTCTTCTCAAGGGTTAGGAGCGTGGTGATGTCTTGTTTCTATTGGACACTGCTGTTGGTGCGCAGCGCGCGCACTGGGCTTGCGGAGTCTCTAATGACACCTTGCACTTACCCTTGAACTCAGTCTCCTTTGCGCTCACAATAATCTAAGATTGCCCCATAGCATGTGGGGTGGTCATGTGACAGAATAACTTCATCCAGGGCTTCAACTGACTAAAAAAACTTGTTGATGGTCTGGAAGATGAACATCAAACCTATACCTGTAAATATGTTAACATTGATGTAGGGCATTGGTACTTTGTTAAAAGGTAAGGATTGTAAGGAACAACCCAGGAATTACTGATGTGGAAGTTTTTATGATTCCTCCTTGGTGACATGGTAGTTCCATTCTGGTATTTTCTTTATATGAGATGACTGCTTCAAACCCCAATTGAAAACAACATGTAGCAAATTTGGAACCAGAAAGTAAGGGGAGGAGAGAATTCTTCTATGTAATGAATGTTGGAAGTGACAAATCCTTATGAAATTTATAAGTGAAAAAACTGAAATGTGTTAATTTCTGGGTTGGGGGGGGGGGGGGGGAAGTACATCAAATCAAGTTGGGATGGAAGGGGTTTTATATAAATGTTCAATGTCCCAAAAAAATCTTGAACTAAATGCGCAATTAGTGTTTATTACATGTGTTGTCAATGTCCTCTGTTACAGTCCTACCTCATGTACTTGTTACATTTGTTTGCCCTGCATGTGTGTGATAGTACAAAAGAAAACTAACAAAAGAAAAAGCTTGAACTACATGAGGAATTAGTGTTTATTACATCTGTTGTCAATGTCCTATGTTACATGTCCTCTGTTGAAGTCCTCATGTCCTTGTTATATTTGTTGGCCCTGTATGTGTGTGATAGTACCAAAGAAAACTAATATATAAATAAAACCAATATATACATAAAAATAATATATGAATAAAACTAATATTTAAATAAAACTAATATATACATACAAAGAGTTAGTTGAAAAGTATTGAAAAGAAATCAACACAAACCTTAAATATGTACATACATCACACAAACCTCAATACATAAAAAGAGGTGGTTGAAAAGTATTAAAAAGAAATCAAAAAAAACCTTACATATGTACATACATCACAAAACCCTAAATAAATAAAAAGAGGTAGTTGAAAAGTATTAAAAAGAAATAAGCACAAACCTTACATATGTACATACATCACACTAACCCGAACACAGCAGTTGAAAAGTATCAAACCTTACAATCTATGTACATAAATTAGTTGGAAAAAGCAGCCTGGAAAACAAAAAGCAGACAGAGAAAAAAAAAGCAGAAAGAGAAAAAAAAGAAGAAGAAAGAGAAAAAAAAGAAGTGGTCAAAGAAGAAAAAAAGTGGTCAGAAAAAAAAAGCTGCTGAAAACAAAGGGGACCAGAAAACATGAATAAAAGGCAGACTTGACTGGATGCAAGGGGTGCACCTAAGATTGCAGAGAACAAAGCAGGCTAGTCAATGAGTTTTTGAGGGAGCTTTCCCAAGGAGGCCAACATTGGTATATGCAAACCCTCAAAAAACCAATCTTTATATATATATATATATATATATATTATATATATATATATATATATATATTATATATATATATATATATATTATATATATATTATATATATATATATATATATATATATTATATATATATATATATATATATATTATATATTATATATATATATATATATATATATTATATATTATATTATATATATTGTTTCACGCGTTTTGAGGCCAGTTTCCCCAAATCTGTGACATCCATGCAGGCACGTATGATCCATGTGTGTGTGTCCAATGGGCGGCAGAGGTCCACATGTGCATCCCATTTGGATTACACTCATAGGTAGCACACACGTAAGTGCATAGGTATTTTAACACACCCCCTCAATCCAAAAGGGGTGACATTGGCATATTAGTCACAAATCCTTGATGCTTGTTCCTATCTAAAGGCTTATACAAGATATCTGCAATCATTGCTCCAGTAGGCATGTACCTCAACACAATCTCCTTGCAGTTAACTGCATTGCAAATATAGTTATATTGAACATTGATATGTTTTGTTCTTGAATTGAACACTTGGTTTTGCGCCAATGCAATGGAACTCTGGTTATCAGAATACAACAATGCAAAACCTTGTGGCTTATGTGTATCCTATAAGACTTTTCTCAACCATTTTGCTTCCTGTGAAGCTGCTAATTAAGCTCCATACTCACCCTATGTTGACGAAAGACTTATTGATGATACCTTCTTGGACATCCATGACACCAGATTCTTACCTAAGAAGAATATGAAAACACTTGTTGATTCCCTAGTGTTACCATCTGCCCAACTTGCATCAGAATAACCAACAAAATCAAAGTTTGCTGAATTTGTAAACAGCATTCCCAGACTGTGTGTTCCTTTAAGATACCTCATAACTCTCTTAAACACTGAAAAATGCCTCATGTTTGTCTTCTCTAAGTGTTGCAAAAAGACACCAATTTCAAAGGCAATATTGGGCCTTGTACACTGCCCCAAATAATTAAGCAATCCAATAGCTGACCTGTAGTCATTCCCAGATTGAACAAACTCCAGATACTCCTCATCTGTAGACTTCTCTAAAAAAATGTTTGACTGCATGGGAGTACCAAACTCCTTTGCATCTTCTAAGCCATATTGCTTAAGAAGAGCTGCCATGTAGTGGCTCTGGTCTAACTTAATACCATTCTTGCTCTTACTGACTTTCATTCCTAGCACCTGTTGCGCCAGACCAAGATCTTTTATCTTGAATTAATTTTTGATTTTATCCATGACTCTCTCTTTACCATTTCCAATGATGATAATGACGTTGACTCATACAAACAAAATTGCATCCTTTCTCAAAAAGAGACAAGGTTTGGCCTCAGAAGTCTTGAAACCAATCTGTATCAGTTTCTCACTCATGGTATTATACCACAACCTAGCTGCTTGCTTCAATCCATACAGGGATCTACACAGCTTGAGGACATATTCCCCTTTATCTGCTGAAAGAAAACTTCTAACACAGATTGTCTTCATGGTTTCTGGTTTAGTCTCTACTAACCATTCACAAAAACCATCAGGAATTTACATATAAACAGTCTCCTCCTCTCCAAGTTTTGCATTCAAGTATGCTGTTACAAAATCAGCTTGTCTGATTTCTTCACCCAACTCCACTGCCAGAGTAATGATGTACCTTAAGGTGGACAGCCTTCCAGTTGGTGAGAAAGTTTGTTGGTAATCAATAACCTCTCTCGGCTTGAAGCCCTGTGCAACGCATCTAGCTTTGAACCTCTTCAAAACTCCATTTGTGCCAAACTTCTTGTTTAACACCAATCTAGACCCCACAATGGTCTTTCCTTTTGGAACAGAATCCCGCTTAACCACTTCAAAGACACTATTATTCTCCAGAGAATCAAATTACTCAAAAATAGCACTCTTCCAGTTGGCTCTCTCATCAGAATTCATATCTTGGCCAAAGCTATTTAGGTTAACACTGTTACCCATTTCTGAAATCAACTCAAGGACTTCATTGAGCATACACTGTTCCTGAAATGTATCTTCCTCATATCCTGCACCAGAATAATGGGACTTCCATTCCCCGTACCTATCAACTGCCACTCTAACCCTTCCACTCCTTCTAACTGGAGGTGGAGGCTCATCAGGTTCCAAATTAATGGATTCCCCTGAAGCGGGCACTAAAACCTCTGGTGGCACTTCTGCCAACTCTTCATCTTCTGGACCCACATGTTCCTCAGCCTTTGCTGGTTAAATAGGTGCTAATTCTATTTCTTGCTGTGACTTATTCACAACAAAATCTTCAATCCTTTTGAGTGGAAAGGTACTTTCATCAAATTTTAAATCCCTACTACGGATAACCTTTCTTGTCCCTGGAAAATAGATCCTATACAATTTACTTATTAAATCATAGCCTACAAGTGCCCCTGTTCTGGCTCTAGGGTCTAATTTTTCAACTATCTCATTATGGTGGACACTATAATACACCAAGCAACCAATTGTTCTTAGGTGTGATGTTTTGGGGTACAACTTCCAAAACTGATAATGAGGACTCTTCCCATTAAAAATTAAAATTTTTTGCAACAGGCAGAATGTAAACATCAACTCAGCCCATAAGAACTTTGGTGCACCAGATTGAGACATAATATTTCTGACTTTTTCCAGTAAATTCCTATTCATTCTCTCAACTATTCCATTATTCTGTGGAGTACTTGCAGTAGTGACTATATGAATGATACCGTAATCTTTCAATAACCTCTCAAACTCTTTACTCACAAATTCACCACCTCCATTGGTAATAAACCTCTTTATCTCCTTCATTAGACCATTCTGTTTCCAGAATTTGAAGATTACAGAAACCTCCTCTGTGGTCTGATACTTAGATTGAATTGGTTTAACCCAAACATAATTAGTTGCACCATCAACTAAATTGATGAAGTATCTTGCCCCACCAAGGGACTCTGGTGTGAATGGCACTGCCAAATCAATGGAAAATTCCTCTCTAGGAACATCAGTGCAATCTCTACTCTTAGAGAACACATTTCTAGTCTTCTCCCCCAAGGTACAAATCTCACAGTTGCTGTCCTTTACCTTATGGCTACTTCTATTGTGAGCAACAGTGCTAAGAGCAGAGAATTTGAACAAGCTTGCACACAAAAGCTTATTTCAAACTTGTCCACTAAGAACAGTTCTCCCCTCCATATCAATAACAAACCTATCTTCTTTAATATAAAAAATCTGGAAACCTTTTTTACACAACACTCCAAGAGACACAAGGTTATAAGGAAACTCTGGTAGATAGAACACTTTCTCAAAAGAAATTTCGAAACTCAAGTGATTTGCAAGAATAACTTCTCCCATTCCCTTAATCTGAATTGTTCTGCCTTTCTGACCAATATTTAAAACTCCATCATAATCACTAAGATTTGAAAATAAGTTTGGTTCAAAGAACATGTGATCTTTACAACCAGAAACGATCAAAACAAGAACATCCTCCTTCAATCCTCCTAATACAAAAGAATCTTTATCAGTCACTGATAAGTTCTCATCTTTGAGGTTAAGTTACTCACTTCATAATCAATCAATTCCATTTCTTGATCCTCATCAATTTTTGCCTTCTTGGTGGGACCTTCTTCCCCAACAACCATTTCCATTGGACCATCAAACTCCACCATTGCAATGTTTTTAGTAGTGAGATTGACCTCCTTGTCATTCTCTTTGGACTTCTTCCTCTTCTTGGCCTCCTTGAAATCCTTAGCATAATGCCCCTTATTCTTAAAAATTATAGCATAAGACCTTGGACAAATCCTTTTTTGCCTTTTTGCAAGATTTTACGGTCTTTCAAACAAGGGCTGTTCCAGAGCCCCCCTTCATCTTGAACTAAAGATCATCCTTTTCAATCCTCTTCAGCACATTCTCCTCCCCAGGAAGAGGATCCAATTTAGAAATAATTCTCACTAAAGAATCAAAATCCTTTGGCAGCTTCTGAAGGATTAAGAGTGAAAAACACTCAGGATCCATGTTAAGTCCTGATGACTTAAACTTGGCTATTCTAGACCTAGCCTCTGCAACAAACTGCTTACAATTTGAATATTGTAACTTGAATAGTTTATTGAAGGCTATACCCTTCTGGTGAACAGAATCACCAGCATATTTGGACTTAAGCAACTTCCAGAGGATTCTGCCCCTCCTTCTCTCATCTTCCTTAAGAGTATCAGAAACACATGTCACATGATTCTCATCAAGATGCCTAAGGATGAGATGATAAGACTTTTTCTCCACCTCTGAACTGATCAAAGTGTCATCTGCATCCATTATCTCCTCAAAACAGATGTTGTCATGCTCACTATCCATAAGGACAGCCCAAGCATTATAATTCTGACTGTTCAGAACTATCTTGGTGGAGCTAACATCAGGGATATAGGACATCTTCTTGAAAACTTGAGGTCTTTGAGGTTCTCCAGAGTGAGGTACAAGGGTCTAGATGGCTTGGAAGTAATGATGATGTTGGTACTAATAATGTGTTATAATTATGGCCAGCAATTAGCTTAGGAAAATGAGAAGTATTTAAAGAAAAAGAAATGCTGGACACCTTGTGTCAAAAATTGCTAATGGGCTCTCACAATAAGGAAATACGTTGGATGATATCAGGGATGAATTCAATTGGATGATGAATGGATGATGGAAAACAGCATGGAGAAGAGCTCCTTAAGTACAAAAGATTGGCCTCTTGTGAGCACATGATACAACAATCCAAAAGCCAATTTTTCCGCTCCAAAAGAGCTCTACAGGCTCTACAGGCCTTGTTACTTGGTTTGGGCTACATCAGCCCGCATGGCATCAGTCCATGTACCCTTACAACCAGCCTATTCCGGTCATTTCTGGATTTTTCACCTTAATGGGGCTGAACCAGCCCCTTAGCTTTTCAAACCCCTGGCCGGTTGTCTGTTACAACCTGCCTGTTACCTCAAATGCTGGCTGGTTGCCTCATGCAAACAGCCCCTGGCCATACAAATGGCCAGGTGGGACCCAGGACACACCCGGGTCCAGTCTCAGACACACATGGGGGGGGGGGGGGGTGTAACCAGCAGACATGCTTCCCCCCCTCTTTCACTCAAATCCCTGGAGGTCAATACCCCCAGGGCATTGTCAAGGTAGGTGGGCTGGGGGGTGTTCAAATCCCCTCCAGCCCATTGCTCCTCCCCCTTGGTAAAAGGGGGGGGGGGAGAGCGCCCCTCTTGGTGGTGGGGGGGTGGTCAATTCCCCCCCACTGCTGGTTGCCTTGCTGCAACCGGCCCAGCCACCATATTTGGTGGGGGGGTGATCAGGTCCCCCCCACCATGACCGGTTGCTGGCTTGTTCAACCCAGCCAGCCCTCCCCCTCCTCCTTGCAATGGCAAGCAAGGGGAGGGGGAGGAGCTGGGGCCATTGGCCCCAGCCCTGCGGCTGCCACCCAGGGCGGAAGCCGCAACCAGCTTGAAAGCCGTGACTGGGGTGAGGGGACTCCATTTTAAGTCCCTTTGTCTCTACAACAGCCCCGCGCGGGACGTCAGGCCCCATAAATGGGCTGTCAGCAAAAAAAGCGGCCCCAAACGGGCCGCAACATGGGCAGCAGCCCGAAATGGGCTGCAACACGGGCGGTGGCCACTAATGGGCCACCCAAAGCCCAAAAAGTGAGTTCAACATACTTTGGCGGGCCAGCCCGTCTGGCCAAGTATGTCCAAAATAAACCTTGGGCCCAATTATGCCCATACAAGCCCATCTGGCTGTATTTGCCCATATACCCCACCGGGTCTGTTAGGGCCTGTGTACCAATAGGCCTGTTTCACGCGTTTTGAGGCCAGTTTCCCCAAATCCATGAAATCCACACAGGCATGTATGATCCTTGTGTGTGTTTCCAATGGGTGGCAGAGGCCCACATGTGCATCCTATTTGGATTACACTCATACGTAGCACATGCGTAAGTGCATACATATTTTAACAAGAATAAGCTGCACTTCATTTTGAAGTTACAGCGGCCCCTGAGGCTTTTTTTTGAAAAGTTGGAAATTGTGGTATTGGACTCCTTTCAACCTGTGGTTTACCCAGAAGTCTCAGTTGGGGAGATCCTTGCCAGCCTGCGCAAGGCTTGAAAACAGAAAGCTTTCAGACCTAATGGGTTCAGGAACAAACTTATTCAGTTTCTAGCCAATTATGTGGCACCCATTCTCTCCACCATATTCAACAAATTGGTTTGCAGAAGCGTTTTCCCAAAAAGCTGGAAGGTAGCAACAATTTTCATAATCTGCAAGGCAGGAAAAACCAATTATGCCAACCCCTTGGCATAACAACCAATAGTTTTACTCAATTCCACTGGTAAACTCTTTGAGTTGAGCCTGGCAAGAAGGCTTGAACAGTGGACTGAGTCCAACAAGGTTCTAGCTCAGGGCCATTTGGGAGGCAGGAGAGGAGTTGGGATGGAGAATGCCCTGTTTGTGGTGGACTCCTGGGTCCAGGCCAAATGGAGAGAGTGTAAAATTGTGGCAGAACTTTTCTTGGATGTGAAATCTGCTTACCCATTGGTTTGACCAGCAAGGCTGATTCATTATCTCCGTAGAGTTTGTTTCCCCGCCTATCTAGTTGCCTTTTTTGGTGAATTTTTCTCTGTTAGATCAACGGTGCTTCCCCTGGGGGATTTTGGGTCCCAAGAATTTGAATCCAAGATTTATCTCCCTCAGGGATCCCCTTTTTCTGTAATTTTGTACATCTTGTACAAAAAAAGCTTATTCCATCCCTCTCTTTCCCCATGGGACAATAAAATTTACCTGGGTTATGTAGATTATGTGGCGCACCTGGTTGCTTCCAAGTACCCAGCTGCGGAAGGAAAATTAATCACAGACAAGGGAAAATTCTTTTCCTTCTGGGATAGGAAGGCAGGGGCTATTTTTGACCCTGCCAAGGCTCAGTTTCTGTGGCTTTTTTGAAGAAGAGGTCCTTTTCCGTGTATCAAGCTATGCCCAACCACTCTCATCCTGCTGTTGGAGGTAAAGTGGTTGGGCTTTATCTTGGATCCCAAGCTCTTTTATTCCCTAGACTTGAAGATGTTGGAGGCAAGGGTCCATCATACACTTGGGATGCTCCAAATTTTTGGTATGTAAAGCTTTGGCTTGGGTCTATTAGAAAAGGCCAAGCTGGTTCAAATGGTCCTGGCTCCCAGGGTCACATATGGTTCCACTGTGTGGGGAACCAGTGCAAACAAGGGTAAGATTTGGATGGTAGCTAACAATGCTGAAAGATCAGCAGTTATCTTCCTGTTTGGGGTTTTCAAATCTACCACATTCTCTTTCATCCACCCTCTCCTGGGTCCCTCAGGTTACTTAGAGAATTTTAGGTGGTGCTCATTCTCCTTTCACTTTAGGAAACACATCATGAGTCTCCAGAATAAACCGGTTAGATTCTTCCTTCTGGATGTCTCGCTGGAAAATTCAACGGGTGCCTGCTTTTGTCCAGGCCTGACCTTTTGCAAGGAACATCTTTTGGCAGCTCTCACCCTCCTCCCTGAGGAGATCCTTTCTAATCCTAATGCTCTCTTTTCAATATGCTTTCCCATGCCAATCAAGACCTTAACCCCAGTGGGAGACAAACAAGCAGCTAAGTCCTGGATCCTAGCATTATTGTCTATGCTGTCAAATGATGAGAACACAGAGGTGGTGTTCTGCAATGGATTGTATGATGTAAGGAAGGGGGGCTGGGGTGGCTTTCTGCCCTGCTGCTAACTAATTCCTGAACTTCAAGTGTGACAGAGGGGAGGCCAAGTCAAAACATCAATGTGAGGCCATTGGATTTCTTTCTGCTGTCAAGCTGGCAGGTAGCCTCCCCAACCAATACTCCTCCAAAGGAGGGTTATTTGTTTTTTTAGATACAAAGGGGTTAATGGAGAGGATGAAAAGACCATGCAGTCCTAGGGCCAGAAAATATATTTTCCTTCAAATCTCTGAGGGTATAGAGGCCTCATCCACTTTTAGGATGGTCAACTTGGTTTGGTTCCCGGGACACATAGAGATTGTGGGTAACAAGATTGTTGACATATTGGCCAAAGAGGCTTTCAATGACCAGGAGGCACTGGTATTTCCAACCAGAGGTAAAAAGAAAAAAATTGCAAGGATGGTTTTGTGCAAGGGCACTTGGCCCCCATGCATCTCCCCTCCCTCTCCAGGAATTCCATTTCTCTTATTTTTCAGCTTGCAGCTGGCTATTTCCCCCTGAACTATTTCCTTTATAGAATTTTTCAACAAGCTGATCCTCTTTGCTCATTATGTAGACTCAGGGAGACATTCAAACACTGTTTTTACCATTTTGAGGCATTCCAATCACACCAAAGAATACTCTGACAGAACTTGCAACCATCTGGATTGAAGTTTGACCCAAATTGACTAAGCCACCTCCTCTTGGTTTCTCAGTCCCTGTCAGCTCTAGCCTTCACTTTTTAAAATTTCCTCTTGTTCTAATTCCCTTTTGTTTTTTTCCTCTTCTTCATTCCCTCTTTCTTCCTCTCTTTTCTGTTGATTTCCCAGTCAATATTTTACCCTTGCTCTCAAGTCCAGCTTTGGGCTATCCACTCCCCTCCAGACTGCTGAGGAATTACTTGCAGTTTCAAACTCATAGTGTGCAATGCAATATTGAAAAATTACACTTTTTTTTTAAAAAAAAGGCCTCTTCTAAGCTCTCACATATAATGGACTCTCTTTCCCTCCTGGAATAATTCCCCCAAAGGAATAAGTATACTAATTCTTATTGGCTAGTCCATTACAATAGGTTTCATCTCATTAAAAGAAAGCCAACCAGCCTGCCATCCTCATCTCACCTTCCCCTCTCGTGTACATCTTATAGGATTCATTCAACCAGTCTCCTTCAGAGACTTAATCTTATATTCATCTCATCCCTTGCTTCAGTAACTTTTTCCTTCTTTCATCCCTCATCCTTTGAAATACATCCTCCTCTATCCTGCGCTCTGTGAGCTGTATTGCCTGTGCCATCTGCCCCTTGCATGGCTGGGGATGTTTAAAAAAATTATCATGATTTTCATTTTGAATGGAGCATGAGAAAATCTTTTTATTCCTTTGCAATTCCGACCACTTGAATTTATTCAATTGAAAAAAGATACAAAAACACCATAGCTTGCCAATTTTTTTTTAAAAAAAATATGAATGACCTTGATAATTTTCACAGTAAAGTTTCTCTTCAATCATTGATAAAATTCTGCAAAAAATACACCAATATCCCTGAAGAAAGAAAAGAATTATTCACAGGAATTGTTTTCAGATCCATGGGAATCCTTTGCAGCCATATGTTAGATGACTTTAGGAACTCTGTCAGGCTCCTTTATTCAAATTACTTTGATTCAAATTGGAATCATGATGTGACCACTGATCAAAATAAATTGTGACCTTCAATGGTAATCAAATGGTTTAAATAAATGCTCAAAATTATTAATTTTAGTGTGAATAATATTCCAGAGGAGAGAGAAAAAATAAAGATTTTTGAAGGATTTCAAATCCATATTTCTGGAAACTACAGATTCCAAAGATTTGGAAACCCTGAGTATCTGGAATAACCAAGGGGAAGGCTCAAAGAACCATTCAGTATTCCAAGAAAATGAATCCTTCATTTTTAAAAATAAAGCAAAATATTTTTTAATAAAAAATAAGGAAACAAAGAATTGATAGGGAAATGATGGGACAGGAAGAGCAGAATGAAAATGACAGGAAGTTGGAGATTCAAAGGTTAAAGCAGGAACAGGATGGAACCAAGAGATATTCTAAAAAAAAATCAGAAAACATCAAATAAATATTGATGGGAAGAAGGTTCAAAGCATTGAAAAATTGGAAAGTTAAAGAAAACATTCCAATAATCTGAAGGAATCAAGACAAGCTTTGGAATTAAAAATAAATAGATGAATCAAGAGAAGATTTTCTTCCTCAAAAAAAGATGTGTTAAGGATTCATGCAGAATGGGAATATAAGGACATCCAAGCACTAAGGGTAGGAAGAGTATGAAAGAGTCAAATATGAAATTAAAAAAAATACAAGCCCCTATTAAAAATCAAAGCCACATGATTGAAAGTTCTTTTATTTACTTTTCTCCTGCCAACAAAATACAGGCTAACTTTAAACAAGCCATCCATCCATTTTAATCATCTTGAAATTATTCTATGTTTATGGGTCAAAAGAGGATCAGATTTATTTATTGTATTCCAAGGGCTTTTGCCAATTATGTTGAACCTGTTTATTGTTCACCCATAGATGTTAATTTTTATTCTTTTTCTGTGGCTAATAAGGTTGGGGGAGCCTTTTCACATTTCAAAAATAAACAAATATTGAAATTTGAAAGAAAGAAGTCATTCCATGAAGTTCTTTGGAAGAAATTTGGTGATCCTCTTGCTTTTGATCAATTACTAGAAATAATTGATTGTGATGATTTGAATATTCTTGTAAATAATTTGATGAGGTTTCCCCATATCAACATAATTATTAATAATGTTTATGGATTGCAAATATTCTGGATCTCTTAGGTAAAATCATCAAATATTTCCTTTTAGATTTTCCTGTGAAGTCAAATACCACTTTTTTATTGATTTTGTGGATTGATGTTAGTTTAATTGAATAATTATGCTTTAATGCCACCTGTTCTTAATAATTTGAAAATATATAGATCCAGAAAGCTAAGATCTGAGGAATAGGTTATGAAGAGTGCTTGAATTTCTGGGAAAAAATACATCCCCCATGTGAAAATATAGTGTTATTGACCTGGATCAAAAGGGTTTTTTCTATTTCTCATATCACTTAATCTTTTAAGGATCAGTCTTATCATGTTTTATTTATATTTTGTGGTATGATGTTTTTCTTCTTTTTAATTTGATTTTATTTTGATCATGTTTTTAATATCATTCAAAGAGATGAAATTATTAAAAATTATTTACATAATTTCTGAGGCTCTATTGAATATCTTATTTTTTGATTACTCTCCAAAAACAGGTATGAGTATTATTTTTCCATGATTTTTTTTTTTAAAATAAGATGTAAAAAGTTTTATTCCATTTATATCATTGAAATATTTCATTTTCAAGATTTCATTATCATTATTTACATATCTTGAGGAAATTCAGTTCCTTTCATTTGTTATTTATCATTCATTTAATGTTTGCTATTTGTTATTTATATTTTTTTTTCATGAAGTGCATTTAGGTTCAAAATTGCGCACTATGCATATCCCTTTAGGGGAGGGCCGTGGGGACAAGTTTTCTAGTAACAGTTGGGAGACGGGAGAGCCCAATACAACATATCTGAGAGAAGTAAAACAAGGGGGCGCGAGAGGTTGGTGACAGTTGGGAGTGGACAACCTGAGATAGAGAGAAGGAAAGGGAGCAGAGAAAGAAAAGAATAGGAACACAGAGGGACTAAGAGAAAGAATGCAAGGAGGGGGCCAGACAAGAAGGACACATCAGAAGGAAAAGAGAAGAGAAGCAAACAAGTTCTGGCTGTTGGCTTCCTGGTGGGGCTGCTTGGGAGTGTAGTAGACCCCAGAAGTTGCAGGCAGCCAGGAAGTCTGTTTGATGTAGGTTCTGAGAGGGACATAGGCTTTGGGGTTATTGAGCAAGTAACTGGAAGACAAGTATAGTGAGCAGAGGCAGCATTTCTTGAGTGCTGCATGGAGCTTATTGCATCCATTTGCAAATAGTTTGTAGGAGTAGATGTAGTGGTTTATGTTCTCCACATATCCAGACCAGTTGCAGATTGGTTAATGCACTTGTTTTAATCAGAAAAAATGGGTGTTGAGGCCAAAGTGACTGGAACAGAGTTGGTTGACTGCAGCCAAGATTGAGAAGTCAATTGGGGGGACAACACATTGTTGTTTCTCCTGGGGGGTAGGGGCTTGTTGAAGGCTTTCAATGCATTTAGTTGGAGGGGGGTGGGGTTAGGGTTGTCCTTCCTGGAGGAGTCCACTAGCAAGTTGGCTGATTAATTACCTGGTATGTTTGAGTGACCCAGGCACCACTTAAGCTGGATTTCAGTTTCTGCTGGTGTGAGAGAGATCAGGTGGAGTAATTTGAGGAAGATTTGCTGCCCTTTTTTGGGCATTCTGGGGAGTAGAGCATGGCCCAGAGCTGCCTGGCTGTTTGAAAGGATCAGGATCCTGGTGGTGAGCCCTTTGGCAATTAATTATAGGCCTAAATACAGAACAAGAAGGAGGCCTGTAGCTTTGCACTCAAAATTTGTGGCCAGATTGGAAATTCCAAGATAAGCCTTCCTGTAATGTTTTCCATCCTCCATTGTGGCTGCTACTCTTAGTCCCTTTTGAGGGTGGGAAGAACTGTCCGCGTAGATGATGGTATCCATTTATGGGTGGGATTCAATGAATTGTTTGATTGGGCTGAGTTTGGCTCATTTGTTTTGGTTTCCCAGGTCCACCTTGACCAAGGGGGGGGGGCTGCTTAGGGGGGCTTGTTGAGATGGAAGAAATGGATCTGTTTGATGCCATGCTGGCAGAAGTTATTGAAGGAGTCCTGGACAATACAGGCGTGAATAGGATCTTGGAACTTTATCACCCAAGTGATTAGGTCCATATCAACCTGGTGTTCCAGTGGCAACTTTTGAAGAGAGCATAGTGAGAGTTTCCTTGTTAATTACCTACCTATCTGGCATTCCACTTCCACAAGCAGCAGAGCAAAGGGTTGATGGGTATGGATGTAGTTGTATGGGGTGGTTGGGAGGCATCCAAGTACAGAACTGGCAGCTGATTTGTTGATTATCTCTAGGAGATCAGTTAATTTCCGCTGTGGTGTCGTATTTATAACCCCGGATTGAGAGCTGCGTTGCGGGCTGCGCGCTCAGCAGTTGGGTAGGTCGGGCTCAGCATCTGGCGTGCGCGCGGTCTCAGCAGTGCCTGCTGCGGGCTCAGCAGCAGTCGCGGCGGGCTCAGCAGTAGGGGCTGTGAGGCTCAGCACCAGGTATGGGTCAGGCCTACCTCAGGCGGCGCCGGACCGCAACCCGCCCGGAAGAAGCGGACCAAGTGATGGAGCCGGCCCAACCAAGCTCGCGGGTGGCTAGTCCGGAAGGCAAGGGCGGGGCAATCATGGGCTATACGCGCTGGGGAGGCCCGCGCGGGCATAAGCATGGGCCGACCCGCGGATCGCGGTATTCGCAGACGGCGCGGACGGAAACACGGGGGCTCCGAGTAGGGCGCGGCGGAGGGCCGCGCCATGAGAAGGAAGAACCGGGCTACGTTAATACCAAAGGGCGCGGGTGATGGCAAGGGATGGAGGGATAGGGTTGGGCTGGGGTTCTGCGGCTTAGGGTTGTATTTCATCACTTGTTCTTGTTGTTTGTGGTTGTACTTAGGCTAGGGTTGAGGGGGGGGACTTAAGACCTGAACCTCAACTCCGGGTTGGGGAGGATCATCATCTTACGGATGGGAGAAGGAAGGAATTTCATCATATCATCACTCTCTCTTCTTAAAAACTCATCGCGCCCAATCATCTTACAGACGCTAGACCAATAATTTCCGGAACTCAGGACGACTTGCAAAGGTAACACTTCATAAGTTTCCACATCTGGGGGTCTGGCCGGGAAATCACCTTTCGTCTCAGTCTCTCAAAGATAGCGTACGCAATGTTGCCAAAAACTACTCCAGGATCGACCAATCCGCCCCCATTTCCCCCCCGGGCCGGAGTCAGCGGACCAACACCTCCCCCACCTCCAACCACTTGGACCGGCGGCTTCGCCCCCCCTCGGTCGGAGCCTTCGGAGGCGGCCGAGGCCCCATGGCGGGTATGGCTTAGGCCGCAGAAATTCCCCCATCTTCGGTTTGACACTGCCGATATTGGGCATTTTCTTGCGAGGTTTGAGGATATCGCGGACTCCAAAAACGCGACGAGCAAGGACAAGGTCTGCACCGTCGTTCTCTTCATCACGGACAAAAGTAAGCTGCGGGATGTGGAGGATATGGCAGGTTATGAGGCTCGGGACTGGATTAGGCTCCGGGGCGAGATGATGGCGAGGTGGGGGAAGCGAGAACCCCTCTTTTGGGAAATGGATTTTGAGCGGGCGGCGGCGGATGCGATCTCGCAAGGTGGAGTGCGGACGCGGAACAATTTGTCCGAGTACAAATCCCTGTTTGACCGTATCTATAGTTATTTAGCAAAGAACCAGGTGGTGGCGGGTCAGACGGGAGCGATGAAATGGGCGTTCTTGGGCGGGCTCGCGCCACAACTTCGCGCGCGGGTTCAGCGGCACCTCTTCGAGCACGGGATGGTATTGCGGTCGGTGGACCAGAGTGTTATCCTTCTCCCGGACCTGAGGGCAATCAACGGGGCGGTAGAGAGCAAGATCAATCTGGAGGAACTGATTGAAGACACGGCTAGGGCGTTCCCGTCAGCCTCAAAGAGACCAGCGGCTTCCTCAGCCCCGCCTCCAGCGCAGGAACTACACGCGGGCCCATCCACGACAAGTTGGCCGGGTACGATGGAGGTACCGGTGAATGAAATGACGGACATGCTGAAGGATCTGCGGATACTCCTCAATCGGGTAATGGCGCAGACCGCGGCACAGCCTGCGGCCCAGCCAACGATCCAGTCAATGGCTCCGCCCCGCCCCCTTGGCGCGATGAGCCGCCCCACGTGGGGGGGGTCCTCGGCCTGGTAGCGGACCCTCGGGAGGGTTCTTGGCCCAAATCTGTACATATTGTGGCAACAGGAGACATTGGAGGTCAGGTTGCACAGAGTTGACCAGGGATATGGACAAGGGATTGGTCCGCGCGTCCGGATTGACTTTCATATTTCCAACGGGTGAGCCGGTAAGTCTCGGACCCAACCACCCGTCCCCATTGGACCAGGTCAGGATGAGAGCGCAGTCTGCAGGGGCCGCTCGGGTGTCGCTTGGGATTGTCACCGGGCCCGGCACGTGGCGAGCTCCGCGAGTGGAGGCGGAGGTTAGGGCGTTGGCGGCGGACGAGCAAATCTTATCAGAGAAGATGGAGGTAGACGTGAAGGAGCGGCTGGCGACTCAAGCCCCAAAGACTGGTGCGCCAGGACTGTCGGGCGACACGCCGTCGGCCGGCTCCGGAGGAAGAAGGAAGGCCGCGGAAGTGGTGCGGCGGGTGATGGGGAGCAAGATGCCAGTTCCTCTCACGCTGCGGGAGCTGGCCGCGGTCTCTCCAGTGGTCGTCAAAGAGATGGTGCAGGCGCTAAGGGAGTACGGGCGCGGCAGGGTTCCGGCAACGGTGCAGCGCGTGAACGCGGCGGAGGAGGGGGGGGAACGCGAGCCATGCCCACCCAAGGCTGTGTTGGTCCCGCTTGCCTATGTCTCAATGAAGATTGCGGATTGGAAGGTGTGGGTGATGGTGGACAGCGGGTCAATGGTTAACTTGCTCCCGTCAAAATTGGTAGACGAGTTGGGGTTGGTCCGGAGGAAGTGCACCATGGGATTGCGGGCGCTCAACGGTGGGGAGTGTTGGGTGGACGGGGTGGTGGAAGGAGAAGAGGTGGAGGTTGCAAAGGTCTGTAAGCCGCTGTCATTCCTTTTGGTGGAGTGCAGCGACGTGATTTTGGGTCGACCGTTTATGTTTGGGTTCCGGGCCCGGATGGCGTTCAACAAGGAGGAAGGGACGGAGGCACTGACAGTAGAGGACGCGTCCGGGGCCAAGTTTGAGACGACGATCTCCAACCACGGGAAGGGGAAGTGGGTGCGGTCGGCGGCGGCTGGCGAGGAGACGGAATCCAACGGGGGGAACGGCTGCGAGGGCCGCCTCACGGGGGATTTTGCCTAGTCAACCGCGGCAACCGCGCGGGACAGGCTCTGGTCTCGCGCGGGCGGCAGACTAGGGAGGAGCAGGGGGTGGAGGGAAGCGCGCGGAGGGCGCGGGCGGCAGAAGTAAGTTCTTTTCCTTGGTATGCGTCACTGGGAGGTACCGCATTTCAAAAACCCTACCATAGTGCCACGCTCATGAGCAAAGGCAAAAGCCGCGGGTTGATTGTTGCCAGGATCCATGATGACGAGGACGGACGCGTGCGGATGGTTAGGTGTAACGCGGGGCAGTATAAGCCTGTGGCGCGAAAAGTCTGGCCTTGGAACGAACCAATGCCGCAGGGGCTGAATGGGCCCCTGAGACCAATCATCTGGTCTTGGGATCCCTGGGTAAGTCCATTGAAGACGTCGGGATGGGTAACCCGGTCAGCGCGGATCACAGATGAAAGGATCGAGGCGCTTAACTTTGGGCCGGCGGGGTGGTTGAGTGCGGAGGAAAAGGATTTGCTGGCATTGGTGTTGGTGCTTTGCAAAAAGGCCCTCGCCTTTGGGCCGGACGAGCGCGGATTGTTGAAAAGAGGAATCGGCGACCCCTATGTAATCCCCACGGTGCCGCACAAACCCTGGCAAATCAAGCCAATTCCAATTCCCCGGTCCGTACGGTGTGGTGTCATTATATAGCCTTGGGTCGGGGACTGCGTCGCGGCCTGCGCGCTCAGCATCTGGTAGGTTAGGCTCAGCAGTCGGGGTGCGCCGGTCCTCAGCAGTAGCCGCTGCGGGTTCAGCAGTAGCCGCTGCGGGCTCAGCAGTGGGCGCGGCGGGATCGAGCACGCGACTGCGGGCCGGGCCTGACTAAGGGAGGCGGGCCGCAACCCGCTTGGATGTCCGACTCATGGATGGAGCTGGGCCGACCGGGTTCTCGGAGCGGCTAGTCGGGGAAGGAAAAAGCGGGGCTATATGCGTGGCAGCCGCGCGCAAGCGCCGGCCGGCCACGGGGCGGGAAGTTCACGACGGCGCGTCGGGTGGATGCGCGCAAGCGCGGTGAATCTTGGGTATCGTGCGGCGGAGGGCCGCGCCACGAAAAGACAAACCGGATGCGCGTAATGACAGGCGAGCTGGCGGGGGTAGGGTATGGGTATGGGTTTAGGGATGGGTTAGGGTTCTGGGTCTAGGTTTCCTTCTTCATGGTTGTCAGTCTGTCTTTGTGCTTGTGCTTAGGTTAGGGTTGAGGGGGAGGGCTCAAACACCCTTCCCCTCGACTTCGGGTTGTAGGGGGGGGGGGAGCATTCTATGATCCATCAATCTACATATCTCTCTCTCTCTCTCTCGGAGTAAAGGAAAGGAAGCAATCTCGGTCTTACAGATGCTAGAACCATCAATCCCGTAACTAGGGACAACTTTGTGAGGATCAACCTCTAAATTTTCCACATCTGGGGGTCTGGCCGGGAACTTTTGATCCGTTCTCAGTCTCTTGAAGATTACGCAGAATGCTACCGACAACCACTCCGGGATCCAATGCTCCCCTTCCCTACCCTCCACGCCCGACTCCCGTCTCTGCTGCTCAACCCCCTCCGCCACCGTCCGCTCATGCTCCTAGAGTTAGCGGGTTTGCTCCTCCCTCGGAAGGGTCGTCGGACATGGCGGTAGAGGCCCCTCGCCGCGTCTGGTTGAGGCCGAGGGATTTCCCTCATCTTCGGTTCAGTACTTCGGATGTCGAGCGGTTCCTTTCTAGGTTCAAAGGGATTGCGGACTCGGAGGGCGCGTCGGGCGCAGATAAGGTTCGGACTATCGTGCTGTTCATTACTGAGGAGGAGAAGCTGCAGGACGTGGAAGAAATGGTTGGATACGAGAGGCAAGACTGGGGGAAGTTGAAAAGCGAGATGTTGGCGAGGTGGGGAAAGCGTGAACCTCGGTTTCGGGAAAGCGACTTCAATCGAGCTGCGGAGGAGGCGATTGAGAATGGCGGGGTGCAATCGCGCAAAGGATTAGTGGAATATATGTCAAGGTTCGAGCGAATCTACGGGTACCTTGCAAAGAACGAGGTCGTCGCGGGTCAGACGGGTGCCATGAAGCGGGCTTTCCTGGGAGGTCTCGCGCCCCAGCTCCGTTCCAGGGTGCAACAATACCTGTACGACCACGGCCTGGTTAAGAGGTCGCTGGATGGGAGCGTTGCGATTCTCCCTGATCTTTTGGTTATCCGTCAAGCCGTGGAAAGCGAAATCGATTTGGACGAGCTCATCGTGGATACGGCACGAACGTACCCGTCTTCCTCCAAGAAATCGGTCACGATCTCGGCGCCGGCCCCCGACCAAACTTCAGCCGCGCGGCCGTCGACGCCCTCTCATGCCGGACTTTCCCAGCAGCCTCCGGGACCATCAGTCGGGGAGATAACGGAGATTCTGCGGGACATAAGGGTTTTCCTCAACCGGACACCGGCTCCTACAGCTCCGGCAGCCGCACCGTTACCGGCGGCTCCTTCTCAACCGCGTGCGGTGCCGCCTCACATGGCGGAGGGGTTCCAGCCTCCTAGCGGATCATCCGGATCGTACGGGTCGCCGCGATGTTCATATTGTGGGGTGAGAGGGCACTGGAAGTCAGTCTGTGAGGATCTCACTTGGGACATGGACGAAGGGCTTGTTCGCGCATCCGGGATGACGTACATATTTCCAACGGGTGAATCGGTGGACCTGACTAAGGACAAGCCGCCACCAATGGTGCAAGTGCGGGAAAGAGCGAAGGCTAAGACCGAGACTGCTCGGGTCTCGCTCGGGATTGTCACCGCGCCCGGAACCTGGGTAGCTCCGAGAGTGGAGGCCGAAGTCAGGGCGTTGGCGACGAATGAGCGCATTGCGATGGATGTCGACGAGCGATCAACGGCTTCAAAGCCAGTCGCGCGAGTGCCGATTTCGGACGGGCCATCCTCTAATCCCGTGGGAAAGAAGAAGGCCGCGGACATTGTCCGGAGGGTAATGGGGAACGACTCACCAATACCCCTGACCCTACGAGAGCTAGCGGCGGTGTCCCCCGCGGTCGTCGACAAGATGGTCCAGGCCTTGAAAGATTGCGGTCAGGGCCGGGTGCCGACGACGGTTCAGCGGGTTAACGTGGCGGAGGAGGAAATGGATCCCGAGCCGTGCCGGTCGAAGTTGGTATCCGTCCCACTTGCTTATGTTGCGATGACCATCGCCGGGCGGAAGGTGTGGGCGATGGTGGATAGCGGGTCGATGGTCAACCTGCTCCCATCAAGGTTAGTGGACGAGCTCGGTCTGGTGCGGAGAAAGTGTGCGATGGGCCTTTGGGCGTTAAATGGCGGGGAATGTCGCGTGGACGGAGTAGTAGAGGCGGAGGAGGTGGAAGTTGCCAAGGTCTGTAAGCCTCTGTCATTTCTTTCAGTGGAATGCGGAGACGTGATTCTAGGACGGCCATTCATGTTTGGGTTCCGAGCCCAAATGGCCTTCAACGCCAAGGAAGGGACGGAGGCGCTGACCGTCAAAGACTCGCTCGGGGCACGGTTTGAGACGACGATCTGCGATCACAGGAGAGGGAAATGGGTACAGGACCCGATGTCTGGCGGCAACGAAGAGTCCGGCGCGGGGGTTGACCGTAAGGGTCACCCTGCGGAGGATTTTTCCTAGTCGGCCGCGGGAACCGTGCGGAGCGGGCTCCGGCTCTGCACGGGCGGCCGACAGGTGAGGAGCAAGCGGGGGAGGACGCGCATGGGGCGCAGGTGCCGGAAGTAAGTCCCATTCCTCAGTATGCATCGCCGGAAGGCTCTACGCTTCGAAAACCCTATCACCGTGCCACAGTCGTGAGCAAAGGCAAAAGCCCCGGTCTGGTCATTACTAGGACTTACGACGGCGACGATTGGGTCTGGATGGCGCGGTGTAATGCGGGAAAGTACAAACCGGTAGCGCGGAAAGTCCGGCCGCGGAACGAGCCAATGCCTCAGGGGCTCAACAGACCCTTACGACCAATCGCGTGGTCCCGCGACCCGTGGGAGACACCCCTTAGGAAGAATGGATGGGTAACGCGGTCGGCGCGGATCACGGACGAGCGGGTGGACGCCCTTAACTTCGGACCGACGGGATGGCTGAGTGCGGAGGAGATGGATCTGCTGGTGTCGGTATTGGTAATGAGGGAGAAGGCACTTGCTTTTGGACCGGACGAACGCGGGTTGTTGAGGGGTGAGATTGGGGACCCTTACGTTATTCCCACTGTCCCTCACGAACCGTGGCAAATCAAGCCGATTCCGATCCCCCGTACCGTTCGGGAGCCCTTTCTGGAGCTGGTACGGGAGCGCGTAAGGACGGGGCTTTACGAGCAATCCACGTCAAGCTACTCGAGTCCTATCTTTGCGGTTGTTAAGCAGGACGGGAAGTCGCTAAGGATTGTTCACAACCTTCAGAGGCTAAATTCGTTCACTATTCGCGACGCGGGGCTTCCCCCGCGTGTTGAAGAATTTCTGGAGTCGATGGCCGGGCGCGCTTGCTACGGGCTGGTGGACGTGATGGGGGGATATGACCAGCGAGAACTCCACCCTGACTCGCAGCCACTGACGGCGTTTGAAACCGGGCTAGGAAGGATGCAGCTGACGCGGCTACCGCAAGGTGCGACCAACTCAGTGGCGGTATATCAAGCCCAAATGACCTGGATACTACGCGACGAACTTCCGGAAGGCGTGCAGATCTTCATCGACGACGCTGGCATTAAAGGCCCCAGAACGGACTACAAGGGCGCGGTCCTAGAGGATGCACCCGCGATCCGGGGATTCATCTGGGAATACGCGGAAACTCTGGAACGAGTCCTCTTCCGAATTGAGGAGGCAGGCCTTACTGTGTCCGGGAAAAAGTTGGCGGTCTGCGTTCCGGCGCTCGAAGTACTAGGGCATGTCGTGGCCTACGACGGGAGGCGAATAGCGGAGAAGAAGCGGAATAAGGTTCTTGAATGGCCGACCCCTTGGACAGTGTTGCACGTCCTGCAGTTTCTGGGTTTGTGCAGCTACGTCCGCATGTTCATCGAGCGGTTTGCGGAAGTAGCAAGCCCAATGCGGGCATTGACGCGTAAGGGGGCGGAGTGGAAGTGGACCAAGGGATGCAATGCCGCTTTCGCAAAGCTCAAGGAAATCGTGGGGCGCGACATCGTCCTTCGGGACCTCGATTACGACGCCGGAGGGATACGCCTGGCGGTCGACTCTAGCGAGTTCGGCGCCGGGGGGGTCTTGACACAGGAGGAGGACGGAAAAGATAGGCCGGTGCTCTACGAATCAGTCACCTTTACCGCGACAGAGAGTCGGTATTCGCAGCCGAAGCTGGAGCTGTGCGGTGTCACCAAGATCGTGCGGCGGTTGCAACACCTTTTGTGGGGCGTGCACTTCGAGCTCCTGGTTGACGCGGAGGCCTTGGCGCGAATGATTAACTCACCGACGCTGCCGAACGCGCCCATGACCAGGTGGGTAGCGTTCCTCCAGTTATTCTCCTTTAACGTGGTGCACATCCCGGGAAAGGCGTTCACGATGCCGGACGCGCTGTCGCGGTACCCGCGGGACGACCCATACGAGGGGGCGGAACCTTTGGACGTGGAAGCTCCGGTCGTTGAGGCGTTGGTTTGTCTTCCGTTGCGTCAGTCGGGACGTTACGCGGTCTTGTGCTCTTACTTGCAGGATCTCCGGTTCCCCGAGGGCACGACGGAAACGGTCACCCGATGGGTGAGGCAAAACGTTCTGAACTTCTTCTTACAGGACGGTCAGTTATGGCGGCGGAGCGGTTCCGTGCCTCTCGTGGTCGCGACTTCTAGGGCGGACCAGGAGGTGATTCTAGGAAGTCTGCACAACAACCTTGGTCATCGGGGTGAGGTCAAGACGCGGAGGAGGGTGAAAGCGAGGTTTTGGTGGCCGGGGGTCGTTCGCGCGGTGCGCGACTGGGTGAAGTCGTGCGAGGCCTGCCGACGGCAAAGCTTGAGGCTGCCCAAGGAGGTCGGCCGCCCCACGGGCGAGGACGCCCTGTTTGGGCGCGTTTCGCTGGACGTGGTCCACATCAAGGCGGGTAAGTTTGCGTATTTGCTGGTTGCGCGCGACGATCTGTCCGGGTGGGTGGAAGCGAGGCCCCTGGCGAAACTATCGGCGGAAAAGGTGGCTCAGTTTCTGGAAGAGGACTGGTTTGCGCGCTACGGGTTGCTTCGCTTGGTCACCGTCGACGGAGGGGCGGAGTTTCGGGGACGCCTGATGACGCTGGTGCAGAATTGTGGAGCGAAGTTTGGCCGCGTGACGGAATACTACCCGGAGGGCGCGGGGATGATCGAGCGGGGGCATCAACCAATCAAGGATGCCCTGGTGAAAATGTGCGGCGAGGACGGCAAAAGATGGCAGGTGGCACTCCCCGCGGTCCTTTTTGCCGATCGGATCTCCGTGAAGCGCTCAACGGGGTATTCGCCTTACGAGTTACTCTACGGGCAGCGGCCTGTGCTTCCCGTGGACATCGAGCTGAACACGTTTTTGGGCGTGGATTGGTGGAAGGTTAAGACGTCCGCGGATCTGATCGAGGCACGGGCTGAACAGCTCCTTAGGCGTGAGGAGACCTTGGGAAAAGCCGCGGAGCGGTTGAAGAAAACCCGGACGGCGTCAGTCCGCTATTGGGACGAGCGCTGTTCCCATCGGCTCCGGGATCCGCTGCGGAAGGGGGACCTGGTCCTGCTGTATAATCGGAGTCTGGAATCCCAGTGGGGCCGGCTTTTCGCCAACCGGTGGAACGGGCTGTACCGCGTGGCCTCTAAGTTCTTGGGCGGCAGCTACGGGCTTGAGGAATTGGACGGGACGCCGCTTAAGGGGAAGGCCGCGGCTTCGCACGTGAAACGCTTCTTCGCGCGCGGTTCCACTTCCTTCAACGAGACGGCGAGCGATGATTTGGGGCCCGGGGGCGAGGCGGTCTCGGAGTCGGACGACGGCGCAGATCGTTCGGACAGCGAAGTAGCGGCGCGCGACGCGCGACCCCGGAGAAGTAGGAGGTTGCAGACGGCTGGGGACAGCTGTCAAGCTGGGGGGGGGGCGCTAGGTGGTTAAAGCTTGATTTGGTAAGGGGGTGTTCTAGCCGGTTCACAGCCGGGACAACTAGACACCCCAGAATGTTTGTTTCCTTATGTTTTGGTTTGGGCTTGGCTTTGGATTGGTACTGGCTATGGGTTATTTATTGCAGGTACGCGGGCGCGGCATGGTGTCGGGCCCGCAAACGCGAGGACGAGCCCCGCTCACGGATGGCGGGACAAAGAGCTAACTGTGAAAAAAAAAAAAAAAAAAAAAAAAAAAAAAAAAAAAAAAAATGAATGAATGGAATAATAAATATAGGATATTCTCTTTCTCTTCTTTGGATTCGGGCTGTTTCCTTTCCTTGTTTTGTCTATTTATCTCCTGTTTCTTTCTTCATCGGACGGGCGCGACGGTCGGGGATGGTATGGACGCGGATTTAAGCTTAGCTTGGTAAGGGGGTGCTCTAGCCGGTTCACAGCCGGAACAACTAGACACCCCAGAATGTTCGTTCCCATCGCCTCTCCCTTATACTCCCGGTTGTGAGCGCGCGCTGTCGGCGCGGTGTTTGTTTTGTTTTGTAGAACGGGTACGGGGAACTGTGTGGCAGTCCGTCTGGGGCGGTCCAGGTACCTCTTTTTGTTGGGATAACTGGTCACTTACGGTCTCTCACAGAGGGAGCGCGCGGACGCGGATCTCAACCTCAACCTCACTCACACTCACTTCTCACGCGGACGCGGATCTCGGCACTCACACTCACTTTCCACCCGGACGCGCGGACGCGGGCCTTTCGTTTCCTCGCGCAGCAGAATATATTTCTCCAACGAACGCGGTACAACAATGGGACAAGAAAGTACACGGGAAAGGAGAAGAGGAAGGGGGCGGGGATGTCTAAGCCATTCGCATCATCTCCTCCATGTCCGCCCTGGATGAGGCCAGAAGGGCCCGGTAAGACGCCAAGAACTCGCGCCGGGATTCGGAGGATTGGGCTCCGGGGGTCGCCAGGAAGTTGGGGAGCATTGCGGTCGACCGTTCCGCGAAAGCCTCGAAGCCAGCCGCCGGGAGTGCCATCACGACCGGGATCTCCGGGATCTCGGGGGAGTTGGAGGAAGGCGGTGCCGGTGCTGGGACGGGGCTTGATCCGAGCGGACGAGGAGGTGATGAGGGGGTCCCTGGGGCATCGCGCGGAGGGCTCGGTCCATCTGGGGGCGACGACGGAACAACAATTGGGGACGGTGGAGGAGGGACCTCGGGAGTAGTAGGCCTCCCGTCCAAGACCACTGGTGACGCGGGCGGCGGTGGAGTACCTTGTGGAGCCGGGGCGGAAGGAGCCGGTGTAGGTGCCGGAGGGGGAACCGGGGCTGCAGCAGCGCGACGCCGGAGAATCTCATCGAGTCGCGGGTCCCTCGCGCCTTCCCTCATCCGAACGCGGTCCGACCAGAATCGTACGGCCCTCCGATAGTCCTCAACGGACGAGAAATCCTCCTTCCGCGGCGGTCCCGCGCGGCGAAAGGGGGAAGCCGAGTCGCGATCCTTGCTTGGCAGAGGGCGGCGGGAAGGGGAGCCCGGCGGAGTCCACGAGTCCTCCAAGATGGTGTCGTCGTCCGAAACCACGAACGGGTCGGGACGAGCCCTTTTGCGCGGCCTGGGGCGGGAGCCGAAGTTGGGGGGAGCACGGGGCATGCAATCGCTAAGTGAGCAACGGCAATGGCCGCGACGGCAAGCGACACAGGCGCGTCGACCAGGAGCGATCGAGCACGCCTGCCCGGTCCGGGCGCAGAATTCGCAGGGGAGCATGACGGCGATGAGCGGGGAAGGGGAGTTGGTGGAGTGTGAAAAGAGGAGTGGGTAGGGAGGAGCGGGGTACGGGTAGTCGAGGTGGCGATGGGAAGGGACCTCTGGGGACAGAACTCAAGTTGGGGGGGGATGTGGTGTCATTATATAGCCTCGGGTCGGGGACTGCGTCGCGGCCTGCGCGCTCAGCATCTGGTAGGTTAGGCTCAGCAGTCGGGGTGCGCCGGTCCTCAGCAGTAGCCGCTGCGGGCTCAGCAGTGGGCGCGGCGGGATCGAGCACGCGACTGCGGGCCGGGCCTGACTAAGGGAGGCGGGCCGCGACCCTCTTGGATGTCCAACTCATGGATGGAGCTGGGCCGACCGGGTTCTCGGAGCGGCTAGTCGGGGAAGGAAAAAGCGGGGCGACAGCGGGGCTATATGCGTGGCAGCCGCGCGCAAGCGCGGGCCGGCCACGGGGCGGGAAGTTCACAACGGCGCGTTGGGTGGATGCGCGCAAGCGCGGTGAATCTTGGGTATCGCGCGGCGGAGGGCCGCGCCACAAAAAGACGAACCGGATGCGCGTAATGACAGGCGAGCTGGCGGGGGTAGGGTATGGGTATGGGTTTAGGGATGGGTTAGGGTTCTGGGTCTAGGTTTCCTTCTTCATGGTTGTCAGTCTGTCTTTGTGCTTGTGCTTAGGTTAGGGTTGAGGGGGAGGGCTCAAACACCCTTCCCCTTGACTTTGGGTTGTAGGGGGGGGGGGAGCATTCTATGATCCATCAATCTACATATCTCTCTCTCTCTCTCTCGGAGTAAAGGAAAGGAAGCAATCTCGGTCTTACAGACGCTAGAACCATTGATCCCGTAACTAGGGACAACTTCGTGAGGATCAACCTCTAAAGTTTCCACAACGGGAGCCCTTTCTGGAGCTGGTTCGGGAGCGCGTTAGAACGGGTTTGTACGAGCAGTCCACATTGAGCTACTCTAGCCCAATCTTTGCGGTGGTTAAGCAGGACGGGAAGTCACTGAGGATTGTCCATGACCTGCAGCGGCTGAATTCATTCACCATCCGGGACGCGGGATTTCCACCGCGGGTGGACGAATTCTTGGAATTGTTGGCGGGGCGCGCATGTTACGGACTGGTTGATGTGATGGGGGGTACAATCAGCGGGAGCTCCACCCCAAATTGCGGCCATTGACCGCGTTTGAAACAGGGCTGGGATGGATGCAGTTGACGCGGCTGCCGCAGGACGCGACAAACTTGGTGGCAGTTTACCAGGCTCAGATGACGTGGATACTACGGGACGACATCCCGGAGGGGGCTCTGATCTTCATTGACGATGCGGGGATCAAGGGGCCGAAGACGGACTACGGGGGCGCGGCGTTGGAGGAAGCCCCAAGGATTTGCCGCTTTGTCTGGGAATACGCGAGAACGTTGGAGCGGATCTTGTTCCAAATTGAGGAGGCGGGGCTTACGGTGTCAGGGAGTAAGTTGGAGGTTTGCGTTCCGGCGCTGGAGGTGCTGGGACATGTGGTGGGCGCCGATGGCCGGAGGATTGCGGAGAAGAAACGGAATAAAGTCCTTGAATGGCCAACTCCACAGACACCTTCGCATATCCTCCAGTTTTTGGGGCTGTGCAGCTACGTCCGCATGTTCCTTGAGCGGTTTGCGGAGGTGGCGAGTCCGCTGCGGGCACTTACGCGTAAGGGTGCGGCGTGGGAGTGGACGGCGGGGTGTGACGCTGCCTTCGCGAAGCTCAAGGAGATTGTGGGGCGCGACATTGTCCTCCGGGACCTTGACTATGAATTGGGAGGGATCCTCCTGGCCGTCGACTCTAGCAAACTCGGCGTGGGAGGTGTTCTGACGCAGGAGGAGGATGGTAAGGATAGGCCGGTTCTTTATGAATCCGTGACCTTCACCGCGACGGAAAGTCGGTATTTGCAACCGAAGTTGGAACTGTGCGGGGTCACCAAGATCGTGCAAAGGCTGCAGCATTTGCTTTGGGGGGTGAATTTCAAACTCTTGGTGGACGCAGAGGCTCTGGCGCGGATGATCAATTTGCCGACGCTGCCAAACGCCCCGATGACTAGGTGGGTCGCTTTCCTTCAACTCTTTGCCTTTAGTGTGGTTCATGTCCCAGGGAAGGCTTTCACAATGCCCGACGCGCTGTCGCGGTACCCGCGCAAGGATCCGTTCAAAGGGGCGGAACACTTGGACGTGGAATCTCCGGTTATCCGGGTGGGCATGATGGAGATGGAGGTTGCTCTTCCGCTGCAGCAGTCCGGGCGTTACGCAACGTTGTGCTTCTTTCTGCAGGGTCTCCGATTTCCGGAAGGTATGTTGGAAACGGTAATTTGGTGGGCAAAACGGCGGACAACCAACTTCTATTTGCAGGAGGGGCAACTGTGGCGGAGGTGCACCCCCGTGCCCCTGGTGGTCGCAACATCAAGGAGGGACCAGGAAGTGATTCTGCGGTGTCTTCACGACAACCTTGGGCATTGAGGCAAGATCGAAACGCGGCGGCGGGTGAAAGCAAGGTTCTGGTGGCCGGGGGTGGTACGCGCGGTGCGCAAGTGGGTGAAGTCATGCAAGGCTTGTCAGAGGCGGAGTTCTAGGCTCCCGAGGGAGGTGGGTCACCCTACGGGGGAGGACGCCTTGTTCGGACGGGTCTCCCTTGACGTGGTTCACATCAAGGCGGGGAAGTTCGCGTACTTGCTGGTCGCGCGGGATGACTTGTTGGGTTAGGTTGAGGCGCGTCCGCTGGTCAAGCTGTCGGCAGAAAGGGTCGCCCAATTTTTGGAGGAAGATTGGTTTGCGCGGTATGGTTTGCTCCGACTGGTCACCGTCGACGGGGGCACGGAGTTCCGAGGCCGCTTGATGGGGTTAGTTCAGAGCTGCGGGGCTAAGTTCGGGCGGGTCACGGAGTACTACCCCAAGGGTGCCGGGATGATTGAACGCGGCCACCAGCCAATCAAGGACGCGCTGGTGAAGATGTGTGGCAAAGACGGGAAGCGGTGGCAGGAGACCCTTCCGGTGGACCTCTTTGCGGACAGGATATTGGTCAAGCGCTCGACAGGCTAATCGCCTTATGAACTCCTCTACGGACAGTGCCCGGTCCTTCCGGTGGACATCGAGCTGGAGACTTTCTTGGGCATTGATTGGTGGAAGGTGAAGACCTCCGCGGAGCTCGTGGAGGCGCGCGCCAAACAGCTTCTCCGGCGGGACAAGACCCTGGCAAAGGCCGCGGATAGGTTGCGAAAGACCAGGACGGCGTTGGTCCGCTACTGGGACAAGCACTGTTCCCATTGTCCCCAGGATCCGTTGCGGAAGGGGGACTTAGTGTTGCTGTACAACCGTAGTTTGGAGTCTCAGTGGGGTAAGCTTTTTGCCAACCAATGGAATGGCCCCTTCCGCGTGGCATCCAAGTTCGAAGGCGGGAGTTATCAACTCGAGGAATTGGATGGGGCGCCGCTCAAACGGAAGGCAGCGGCTTCGCACGTGAAGCGCTTCTTTGCACGCGGCTCCACCTCCTTTGACAAGACGGCTGGCGATGGCGCGGACGCGCGGGACAAACCTGAGGGTCCAGAGTCAATGGGCGGGTTGGGTTTGTCGGTTGAGGAGGAGCCCGCGCTTGACGCACCGCCCCAGAGGAGTGAAAGGCTACAAGTAGCTGGGGACAGTCGTCAAGTCAAAGGGGGGCGCGAGTAGGGCAAAAACCTGATTTGGTGAGGGGGTGTTCTAGCCGGTTCACAGCTGGGATGACTAGACACCCCAGAATGTCCGTTTTCCTATTTCTTGTGTAAACTGGTTTCGCAAATTGGTACTGGTGTCGGCTATGTTTGGTTTTTTTTTAGGGACGCGGGCAAGGCGCAAGCCAGGCCCGTGAACGCGAGGACAAGCCCCGCGGATGGAAACGCGGGACGAGGAGCGGAGGCCCCAGATATAAAAAAAAAAAAAAAATATATATATATATATATATAGTAATCTTTTTCTTTAAGGTTTGGATCTTTTTCTGTTTTTTTCTCTCGACCTGTCGTCTTGTGTATGTAGTAATGGGTGCGAATTATGGGTGGAACACGCGCGGGACAAGTCTGATTTGGTAAGGGGGTGTTCTAGCCGGTTCACAGCCGGAACAGCTAGACACCCCAGAGTGTTTGTTTCCCTTATGTTCTCTTCCTCTCTCTTGGATAACGGTGTGCGCGCGCTGGTGTAGGGTTGTTTTGTTTATTGCAGGGTGGGTACGGGGAACTGTGTGGCAGTTCGGCTGGGGCGGACCAGGTACCTTCCGGAAAACTTCGTTGGCTCAGTGCACGGGCGGGGCGCGGATCTCAATTTCGTCTCAATCTCACTCTCACTCATAACGCGCGTACGCGGAATTCTCTCAAGGCTCTCACAAAATGGCGCGGCAAAAGTCTTTCTTTGCGAAAAAGGGGTGCAGAATAGGAACTATATAAAAAAAAAAAAAAAATTATAATAATAATAATAATAGTGGGAAAGGGGGGGGGCAATCCGTCTAAGTCAAGCGGATCCTCATCATATCCTCCGCGTCCGCGCGAGCCGCCGCAACTAGGGTTTGGAAGGCCGCCAAGAGTTCCCGACGGTCATCAGTGGTGTGGGCTTGAGGGACCGCCAGGAATCGCCGGAGTAGCCCATCCGCGTCGTCTGCCATTGCATCAAACCTTGCAAGCGGGAGAGCCGGGAGGACAGGAATTTCCGGAATCTCGGGCGGGTTGGGGGGAGGCGGGACCGGGGAGAAGGCAGCCTCCGGGGGACCATCTGGACCGCTTGGACCAACAGGAGGCAACGAGGGGATAACAATGGGTGACGCGGGCAGTTGAGGGGTGCCTTGCGGGGTTGGGGGCCTCTCTTCCGAGTCCGACGAGTGATAGGAGGCCGGAGGAGGGGTCGGGCTCGGGGCCGGGGCTGGAGGAGGAGTGGGAGCCGGAGGAGGACCAGGGGCACGACGCCGGAGAATCTCGTCAAGGTGCGGGTCCCTCGCCCCTTGCGTCACTCGAACCCGGTCCGCCCAGAATCGCATGGCCGCTTGGAACGCCGCAAAGTTTGGGTAATCCTCCTTGCGGGGAGTTCCAGCGCGACGGTAGGGAGAGGTGGAGTCGCGGCTCGAGCTTGGGGAGGGACGGCCAGGGGGCGATCCAGGAGGGGTCCACGAGTGCTCCGAGACCGAGTCATTGTCCAAAACCACAAACGAGTCCGGACGGGCCCTCTTGCGCGGCCGGGGACGAGAGCCGGATGCAGGTGGAGGGCGTGGCATACCCTCCCCCAACGAGCAGCAGCGGTGACCGCAACGGCAGGAACCGCAGGCACGTCGACCAGGGACAATCGTGCAGACTAGCCCGTTCTGGGCACAGTAATCGCAGGGAGCCGAGGACAAGCGCGGCTAAGACGGCTAGGGTAGGGGTGGACTGGGGAGGGGGTGGGAGCAGTTCGGTAGGTGCGGCAGGGGCGAGGTGGTGATTGAAGGACCTCTGGGGACAGAACTCAACTTGGGGGGGGATGTGGTGTTGTATTTATAACCCCGGATCAAGAGCTGCGTCGCGGGCTGCGCGCTCAGCAGTTGGGTAGGTTGGGCTCAGCATCTGGCGTGCGCGCGGTCTCAGCAGTGCCTGCTGCGGGCTCAGCAGCAGTCGCGGCGGGCTCAGCAGTAGGGGCTGTGAGGCTCAGCACCAGGTATGGGTCGGGCCTACCTCAGGCGGCGCCGGACCGCAACCTGCCCGGAAGAAGCGGACCAAGTGATGGAGCCGGCCCAACCAAGCTCGCGGGTGGCTAGTCCAGAAGGCGAGGGCGGGGCGATCATGCGCTATACACGCTGGGGAGGCCCGCGCGGGCATAAGCGTGGGCCGACCCGCGGATCGCGGGATTGGCAGACGGCGCGGACGGAAACACGGGGGGCTCCGAGTAGGGCGCGGCAGAGGGCCGCGCCATGAGAAGGACGAACCGGGCTACGTTAATACCAAAGGGCGCGGGTGATGGCAAGGGATGGAGGGATAGGGTTGGGCTAGGGTTCTGAGGCTTAGGGTTGTATTTCATCACTCATTCTTGTTGTTTGTGGTTGTACTTAGGCTAGGGTTGAGGGGGGGGAATTAAGACCTGACCCTCAACTCTGGGTTGGGGAGGATCATCATCTTACGGATGGGAGAAGGAAGGAATTTCATCATATCATCACTCTCTCTTCTTAAAAACTCATTGCGCCCAATCATCTTACAGACGCTAGACCAATAATTTCCGGAACTCAGGACGACTTGCAAAGGTAACACTTCATAAGTTTCCACACCGCTTGCTAGTGTTAGTGAACCATATGGGGGCGCTGTAAAGTAATTTTATGGTGAGGAATGTGGTGACAAGGAGGCCTTGTTCCTGTTCTTTGAGGCCCCTGCTGGCCTTACCTATGGTTTTTAGCTTCCCCAGGGTGGAGTTGGCCATCTTTTGGAGCAATGCAAAGTGAACTGAGAAGATGGACTTTGGGTTGAGGAGGACCCCCAGCCACTTCACTTTTGGCTTGGGTGAGAGGGAGAGGGGGCCAAAAGGTAGGGAGTGCAGAGTGGGGGAAGAAGGGGTGAAGACCATAAACTGAGATTTCTTGAAATTTAAGGTCCCTGCATGGCGCGTGCCCCACAACAGAGACAAGGTGCCTAGGGCAGCAAGCTTGCGCAAGGCTTCAGTGGTGGATTTTTCAGCTGAAAAGTGAATGACATTGTCAATGAAGCCAATGGATACCATCTCACTGTTGAAGAAGAGAGATGGGATCAGAAATGTGGCATTATAGATGATATAGAGTATTACCAATAATGGAGAGCCTTGCAGGAGGCCCTGGGGTATGTCAAATTCTTTGGACACATAATTTCCAAGCCTTAGTCTGGTCTTACGTCCTCTGAGGAAATCCCTTAGGGTCATCCACAAGTACATGGGGCACTGTAGCTTCCAAGGTGTATCTATAAGTTGTGTTGGTGAGATGGAAGGGTAAGCTGACTTCACATCCCGGAACAAGGAAATGGCTGTTTTAACCTCTCTCCATTTTTGTTTGATCCACATGGTTAGGGCAAGAAGGGCTTCTTCAACCCCTCTCCCCCTCCTACCTCCCATGTGCCCCCTGGGCAAGATGCCTTTATTCTCTGCCAAGTGGGTCAGGGGTTTGGCAAGAATTACCTCAAATGCCTTTATGGTCAAGTTAAGAATTGCAATGGACCTATATGCGCTTGGATATGTGTAGTTGGATTTGTTGAATTTTTGGATGATGGAAGTGATTGAGATTTTCTGTTGGGGCCAAAAATTGGAGGACCTCAGGCAGCTGTTGAAGATGGTGGTGAGTTTCAGGGCTATTATTTCCGCTTCCGTACTGAGGATCTTGTTTGGTAAGCCATCTGGGCCATTGACCTTCTTCCTAGAAAGACGGGAGAGGACTCAAAGGGTTTTACCAACCGTGACTGGGGGGCAAGTAAAAAATTGGGACTGGTACTCATCTGAGATGTCATGGAGGCTGCACTCAACATTTGGAGCAGAGGTCCCCTCAAACATTAGTTGGGAAATCTCTTCCCTTTTAGAAGTGATGGAGCCATTGGGTCTCCAGAGCAGGAGGACGCTGCCCCCACTACGCGGTTTGGTGTACCTGAAGGCCTGAAAGATGGAAGTGTAATATTATGTTATTTCAAGAATCTTTATTTCAACACTTATATAAAGACTCTTGAAGTGGTATAACTATGAACAAGTTGAATATTAATATGAGAATGTGAGTAACATGGCTTGACAGAAACTAAGGAGTGATGGTAATAAATCTAGTATTTGTTACCTGCGCTTGACATCCAGAAGGTGGGCTCAAATCATCAGTTGCAGGCAGAATTTTAGGTTGGACTAAAGCAATAGGCTGAGGTTTGAGAATGGAAAAGTATTAGTTTGGATAGAAAAGAATGGGAAGCAATAGAAACACTGGTGAGCGGACACCAGTCGCACCTCTGCTTGGGATAGTCCTTGCTCCTCCTGGAATCTGCAACTGGGGTTGAGGATTGGTTTCTGTTGTGTTTGGACTTGATCTTGGGGATGGCCAGTGGATAGGGAGGTTTGTTGAGGGCAATAGAGGATCTTGAGTATTTGGAGGAAAGGGGGATCCCTTGAGGCTTGCCGGGTAGTGCGGGTGTTGATTTTTTGTTTAAGCAGTGCCCAGATGTTGGCACGCGGCATGCACACTGGGATTGTGGAGTCTCTAACTGACACTCCTCCAAGACTCCAACAAGGTCAAGTGAAGCTGGACTCTTTACTGAATCAATTTCATGTAGCTCAGCGGTTTGGTCAGGATGTTGGAAATCATATCCTCCAAGGGGGTGTGCTTGACTGATATGAGGGACTTTTTTGCCAAGTCTCTGATGTACTGGAAGCAAATCTTGATGTGCCTGTAGTTAGGGTTGAGTTGCGCTTCCTTACTGATGAAGTTGGAACCCTGATTGCTGTTCTTGATCTTGGGTTTGTTGATTGTGATTCCAAGGCTCAGGATGAGAGTTGATAGCCATCTCACCTGTTTGGCACAGAGATTCATGGCCACAAATTCCTCCTTGGTGGTTGATTGGGCAACAATGGACTGCTTCTTGGTGGTCCAACTAATTGGATTGCCATAAAAGGTGACCACATAACCTGTGGTGGACTTTTGGTTTAACGTGGTCCAACCGTAGTTGGCATCTGCCCACCCACAGAGTTGATCTTTCCAGTCAGTCGTTTTTGTGAACATGAGGCCCATGTGTTTGGTACCCTTGAGATAGCGGAATAGGTGCTTCACCATCTTCCAGTGCACCTGTTTTGGTTTTTTTGCGTGTTGAGAAAGTAGGTGAACCGTGTATTGAATGTTGGGTCGCGTGTGCATTGCCAGATGGATGAGGTGTCCAAGAGCCTTCTGCATTGTCTTTACGTTGAAGCTTGGTGAGTCCTGGCTGATGAAGTCAATTATGTTCATTGGGGCAGGGGCCTTGACTTCATTTACATTCTTGAACCCAAATTCAATAAGAGCCTTCTGGGTGAAGTCTTGTTGGTGCATCTTTATGGATGCATCATCACCCCAATCTAGCATATACGCCAAATGTTGTGCCAGGCGTTCTTGATTTTTTATCTTGTAGTGACCCCCAAGTAAATCCAAGAACTCCAGGATCTTGCTGCAATTGTCCCCCACTACCAGACCTTTGTCAACGTTGATATGGGGGCGCAGCATCTTTGATTTGTTCAGGAAGATTGATTTGTCCCCGGCCAAGGGGTTCATTCCCAAGACGGAGAGTGTCTTTACCAGATGAGCTTGCCAGCAATGCAGTGCTTGTTTTGTCCCATACAACAATTTGTTCAGACGCCAGACCCAATTCTCCTTCCCAGGGACCTCAAATCTAGCCACCTGCGCGAGGTGAACCACTGCATCAATCTCCCCGTACAGGAATGTGGTCTCAACATCAAATTGAAAGACGGCCCAACCGTTCTGAACAGCAGCCAAGAGGAGCACCTTGAGGGATTTGCTTTGTCCCACCAATGAGTAAGTGTCAAGGTAGTGTTACTGGTATTCTTGATGGTTTCCAAAACACACCCACCTCAATTTCCAATGCATAACCTCACCAAACTCGTTTTTCTTGTGGACCAATTGCCACATCCCACCAATGACCTTGTTGTTGGATGGCCTTGGTACAAGCATTCCAGTCTTGTGCATTAGAAGCAAGTCTTTCTCCTCCTTCATTGACTTGATCCACTTCGGTCTTTTTTGTGGGTCCAACAGTTCCTTCTCAATGGGAACAACCTCGCTCATCATCAATTCATTGTCAATTGTGTCAGCGGTTGTCTTGTTTTGAAGTCTGCGCTGTGAGTGCGACAGGATTGCTTTTGTATCAATGTTGCCGGTGATCTCCTTTGGGGCTTTGTTGTAGTAGGGAACATAGGTGTATCCCTTTCCGGGAACAAGCTCTGCTGGGAGTCCTCTGCTGTTGCTTGAACTGCCGCACTGCCGATTGCGGCATTGTTGCTCATGGGGGCTCCCTCTCCCGGAAGAGAGCTGAGCTCTGTCCTTGTGTTACCTTTTGAGGGCGCAGTTTCACTTGGGCAGGGCCATTTGGGTTTGTAGTTAGGTAGACGTAATGTGACCATGGGCGTAGGGGGGCAATTCAGTGGTACAGATCGCAGGGATTGCACTAGGCACTGTGGTAGGGTAGATGGCGGTTTCTTGAGTGATGACGTGGAGTCATAGGAGAAGACCACCCGGGTGGGGGTGAAGTCCCTGCTCACTGTGATTTGTCTCTTGCTTGGGTCAATGAGCCTCCTGGCTTCAGAGTACGGTTCATAGCCAAGGAAGAGGAGTGGTCTTTATCTGAAATCCAATTTGGAGTGTTGATGCGTATGCACGTGTACCTTCAGTCCAAATGGTATCAGGGTCAGTATGTCTCTCACAGGCACTATGCTGGAGCTTGTATCAAGCAGCCTGCTAACCGGTGACTTCCAAGCAAGAGCAGCTGAGGGTAGTATGTTCATGAGCATTGACAAATACCTGGCTGCTTCATGCCAATAGTTGATTGGCACTGACGATTGGGCCAATACACACCTCATTTTAGTAATGATGGTTTGGTTGAACCGCTTGGCTAATCCATTGGTTTGAGGAGAGTTAGCGGGGGCTTGCTCAAGTACAATGCCGTTTAGAGACAGGAATTTGGAGAGTTTGGCGGACATGAACTCACCACCTTGATCACAGTGCAAGAAGGCAGGTGTGACATCAAGTTGGCTTTGATCTTGTAGATGTAGCTGACAATCTTATCCGCCGCATCCGACTTGTTTTTTATCACATAGATCCAATTGAACTGCAAAGAGTTGTCAATTATGGCTAGGATATACAATGCAAATTGCTTGCACGGAGGGCTTATTTGGAGAAAATCAAGATATAGTTGATGAAATGGGTTGGAAAAGGTTGGGAGAGAGTTGGAGTGTGGTTGGGGCCTGATTTTGCATTGCAAGCACACCTTGCACTTGGCGGACAAAGGGAATGGGATTGGAGTTGGTAGGTTGTTCAGGGAAAGGAATTTCTTTAGGTACCCGTTGGATGGGTGGCCAAGAGTGATATGCCAGTCAAGGTTGGCGCTGGTGACATTAGCTAGTTTGATGCAGGACAAGGGATTGTGCTGAGACATGTACAGGTTGCCAATACGCGGAAATTGGTAGACAATTTGGTTCCCAAGTTTGACCAGTACTGTGTGGTGCTTTTGTACCACCTTCAACCCATGATCTTCTAGCTGAGTTGCCTATATAAGATTACAAGGGCTTTTGGGTGCATAGAATACAGGGTGAATGATGGTAACCCCAATATTCCACTTGCCCACATGTGTTATGTTTATGCTGCCTCTGTAAGTGTTGAGCTGCTTACAAATTGGTTGAGGGTCTTGAAGCAGAGATAGATTGCAGACAGTCAATCTTGAGGCTCCTGAGTCTTAAATCACTTCTTTTGCGGAGTTTTCCAAGTCATTCATGCTGTAAATTGTGTCCTCCTGGACCAGGAAACCATAGTCTTCTGGGTTGTTGTGCTGCTTGGTGGTGAGATTAACGTTGTCTAGGGGGGCTCTGTCATTGGGTGTGTTGGTTTCTTCTTTGATGGCATTCATGGAGAAGGAGCTCTTGAGTTGCTGGATTTCCTGATCCGGCCTTTTGATTTGGGCGGTGATACCCCATTGATCCTGATCCTGAGGGTTCTTCCTTGTGGGTGCAACGGACCAAGGATTGAACTGCCGTTGTCCTCCGTCCTTGAGTGGGGTGTGATTGGTAAAGCGGTTGGATCGGTTGTCTTTTTGGGATCCTGTGGCGTAGTAGGTTGACTCTGTAGAATTGGATACCCTCCTTGAGTCTTCTAGAAGGACCCTTGCGGCCACATTTTGCACGGTGAACGGTCACAAGTTGTAGAGAGTGGAGACCAGGCTTGACATCATTTCATCAAGACGCAGGCTCTTGATGAATAAGATTGCAGCCAAACCAGTGGAGACGTTCATGATTTGTTTGCTGGGGGCAACCCATCAATCATCTTGCACAGGTTAATGTATGCATTTTTAAAAGCCAATGTGTGTTCTTTTAGACTCTTCCCTGTTTCATAGGTGAGATTGAAAATCCAAATGAGGGAATCCCAAATTACAACAAGTGAGTTTTCTCCGCATTTGGCGGCTAAAGCTTGATATGCCTTGGTGAAATTGGACTTGCTTGACTTGATGTATGACTGAAGATCCTTTCAAACAGAAGTTCTGAGTAAGCTGAGGGCTAGTGCATTCTTTCTTTGGTAAGTTTTTGATCCAGTGTTGGATTTTATCCATTCCTCGTCTAGAATCTCCTCATTTCCTTTCCCAATGATAATGTCTTCAAAGGCACTCTTCCAGTTGTGCCAGTTGTGTCAATTCAGTTTTACAATTTTTTCTTTGGTCAAATATTCATCATCAGAGTTGTCCAAATAGGGGATGTTGATTTGGTGACACCCAGGGTTGGCCATTGGTGAATCAAGTCCTGTTGGTTCTGTTATCCGCTCAAGAGTCTTAAGTGTCAAGAGTTGCCTCTTGCTACCATGTAATATTATGTTATTTGAGACTCTTTATTTCAACAGTTATATAAAGACTCTTGTAGAGGTATAACTATGAACAAGTTGAATACGAATATGAGAACGTGAGTAACATGGCTTTACAGAAACTAAGGAGTGATGGTAATAAAGCTAGTACTTGTTACCTGCGCTTGACATCCAGCAGGTGGGCTCAAATCGTCAGTTGCAGGCAGAAGTTTAGGTTGGACTAAAGCGATAGGCTGAGGGTTGAGAATGGAAAAGGATTAGTTTGGATAGAAAAGAATGGAAGCAATAGAAACACTGGTGAGCGGACACCGGTTGCACCTCTGCTTGGGATAGTCCTTGCTCCTCCTGGAATCTGCAACTGGGGTTGAGGATTGGTCGCTGGTGTGTTCGGACTTGATCTTGGGGATGGCCAGTGGATAGGGAGGTTTGTTGAGGGCAATAGAGGATCTTGAGTATTGGGAGGAAAGGGGGATCCCTTGAGGCTTGCCGGGTAGTGCGGGTGTTGACGTTTTGTTTAAGCGGTGCCCAGATGTTGGCACGCGGCGTGCGCACTGGGATCGCGGAGTATCTAACTGACAGGAAGTAGAGTCTGTGTTAGCTAGGAAGCGGCACCAGTGAAGCTGCTTGAGCTCAAGTACTTTGTCTTGAAACTTGGCATTCCAATTTTTGAAGCATGTGTGATCTACTTTGGTCCTGGTTAGCAGGTAGAGTCACCTACAGGCATTTCTTTTTTTAACTAGCGGGTTGAGGCCTGCGCTGTCCCACCACTTTTTGGCCTTGGCCGCATTTGTCGTAACTACTCTACCTTGCTTGTGCCAGACATCCGTTATGATTTGGTTCAGGAGGGATTTGGCGCGATCAATTTTGGGTGGGAGGTGGAGGGGGGTGAGTTGGTTTGCTACCCTCGTTAGGGCGGAGGCCAAGGCGGGGAGGTTCAGATTGCTGGTTTTTGGAGGGATGAAATGGGACGGCAGTGGGTTTGGTTGGAGGTTCAAGGTAACCGCCAGGCGCTGATGATCCAAACCATGACTTTTCTCCAAGGTGGACACCTGGTGCACCAATTTGTGTGCCAGAAAGTTTGACCAGAGAAGGTTGATGATAGTGCCTGAGCCTTGGGGGGAGATTAAGGTAGGGGGGTTGGGGTCAATTTGGAGACGGAAGCCTGCCTTGCCGCAGGCCTTGAGTAGTGAGGATGAGTCTTTGTGGACGTGGGAATATCCTGGGGGGTTCCAGGAATGGTGGTGGAGGTTGGCGTCCATAGTGATGAGAGTGGGAACACGACTGTTGTTGGACCAGAGGAGGAATGTGGACAGATCAAGGACCCATAAGGTGGTGCCAAGGGGGTTTTACATGTTGATGACGCGAAGAGTTATGGTTGGGCTGAGTTTGATTTTGGCTGCTACAAGGAACCAGCTGCTTGGGCTGAGGGAGAGGATGTCAGCAGAGTTAATGGTTTTGCGGATGTACATTGTTGTTTGGTTTTTGTTGGTAAGATCCACTTGGGAATTTTTGAGGCTACAGAGGGTCCACCACAATTTGTGGTCTGGAGCCAGGAGAGTCAGTTGGTTGATCAAGGGTTCCTGTAGCAATAGGATCAGGTTGTTAGTGCTAGAGGAGTTGAGCACCCTGAGGGTGGTAACCCGGCTATTATGACAGTTCAAGTGGAATAAAATTAGGGACAGGGGGGAGGGTTGGAGAGGGGAAACAGGGGGTTTCTGAGAATTAGGCCTAGGGGAAGTTTGGAAAGGGGGAGTGGGGGGGTCTTCAGGAAAAGGTCAGGATAAGGGAAGGGGGGGGAGGTTCCCGTGAGGGGAAGTGGTAGGTATCCTATACATTACGGTTGTATGGTTGACGTGATGATCAGATGGTGAGCCAGTTGTTCTTTGAGGGGAAGTCTTTATCAAAGGGCTGGTGAGATGTCCAGACAACTGTTGGTTTGTGGTTTTCCTTGCAGAACACGCAAATTGAATTTTCACCGTTGCTAGTTTCTACGCACTCCAAGGTGTCATGATTCCTGCCACATCTGCCGCAACAGGGGGGGTCCTTGCACCACTTGATCAAGTGTCCCATTGCCAAACAACAAAAACATTGGGGGGTTTGGTGTTTGAAGCGCTCCATCCTGTAGTAGCCTCCTTCCAAGAAGAGGCCTGTTTTAACTAACTTTTCAACTAAAGAGGGGTCAGTGAAGGAGATTACCACAGAGCCCGCCTTCCTGGTGGGCTGACGGGGTTTAAAACTTCCTAACCATCTGAGCCAGTGGAGTCTGAGGGGAGGTTGTTGTTGCCAATCACTTGCTCCTTTTCCAGGTCAGTGTCCAGATCCCATTCAAGGCAGATTCTGTGCGTGAGGAATGAGTAAGTGCTGGGGGTAGCTTCCAAATTGGGGTGGAAAATCTTGCTCCACTTGTGTTTATGAGAGTTGAGCCATGTTTTCTGGAATTGGTTGGGGGTGTGGAAGCTGATGTTGCCTGAGGGGAGAATCCAGATACCCTTGCTGCTGACATTTTTGCCGTTGGTCTTGGCCTGGAGGGACTGCAATACTTGGTTTGTCTTGCTGACTACATTATTTAGGTTAGCTGAGTGGAGGGGGTTGGTACCTACCTTGGGATTGATAATGGTGCAACCCGTCAAGGCAAGTTCCTTTGTGGTGGGAGCGGAGGTGGAGTTGAGGAAGACTTGTGGGGGGGCCATGGCAGCCGCTGCGTAGTTCTGAGGGGGGTTGGGATGAAGGAGAGTTTTTCCAGATCCAGTTTTTCCATTCTTGCACTCAGTGCTTGGTTATTCTCAATGAGTTGGAGCTGCATGCGTTGGTGTTTGGCCTTGCTGTCAATGATCTGTAGGAGGAAACAGGTCATGAAAGGGTCCAAATGCAGGGCTCTGGAGCCTGTTTTGCTTGAAGTTTCAATTGAATTTTTGCAAAAGCTTAGCCAGGGTGACTTGGTGAATGCAGGCAATTCTGGCTTGTTTGGGAGAGGGGCTGGGACCGGGCTGACTTCATCTGGGATATCCATTGATTTTTCCATTGACTGAGTTGTTGGGGCCTGTCTTGCGCAAGCCGCCATGACATGCTGGAAGGCAATAGGTCAGGGGGGCTGCAAATTTTAAGGTCTGGGGGGATGGGGACTGGGGGGGACCTGGGGGGGGTGGGGGGGGGGGGTAGAGCTGTAGGGGAAGTGGAAAGTTAGTATTTTGGGGAGAATGATGGGGGGACCAGAGTGGCAGCGGATCATTTATAATTTATCATGAATTAAATATTATGTATTATATATTGTGTATTATGTATTATGTATTATTTCTGATTTTTTCTTTCTTCTTTCTTATTTCTTATTTCTTATTTCTTATTTATTATTTATTATTTATTATGTATTATGTATTCTTTATTATGTATTCTTTATTGTGTATTATGAATCATGCATCATGAATTATGAATTATTTATTATTTATTATTTATTATTTATTATTTATTATTTATTATTTATTATTTATTATTTATTATTTATTATTTATTATTTATTATTTATTATTTATTATTTATTATTTATTATTTATTATTTATTATTTATTATTTATTATTTATTATTTATTATTTATTATTTATTATTTATTATTTATTATTTATTATTTATTATTTATTATTTATTATTTATTATTTATTATTTATTATTTATTATTTATTATTTATTATTTATTATTTATTATTTATTATTTATTATTTATTATTTATTATTTATTATTTATTATTTATTATTTATTATTTATTATTTATTATTTATTATTTATTATTTATTATTTATTATTTATTATTTATTATTTATTATTTATTATTTATTATTTATTATTTATTATTTATTATTTATTATTTATTATTTATTATTTATTATTTATTATTTATTATTTATTATTTATTATTTATTATTTATTATTTATTATTTATTATTTATTATTTATTATTTATTATTTATTATTTATTATTTATTATTTATTATTTATTATTTATTATTTATTATTTATTATTTATTATTTATTATTTATTATTTATTATTTATTATTTATTATTTATTATTTATTATTTATTATTTATTATTTATTATTTATTATTTATTATTTATTATTTATTATTTATTATTTATTATGTATTATGTATGTTGTATGTTTTATGTTGTATGTTGTATTTTGTAGGTTGTATGTTGTATTTTGTATGTTGTATTTGTATGTTTTATGTTGTATGCTTTATGTTGTATTTTTTATGTTTTATGTTGTATTTTTTATTATTTACTATGTATTATGTATGTTCTATGTTGTATTACGTATGATATACTATGTACTATGTTTTATGTATGTTGTATGTTGAATGTTGAATGTTGAATTAGGTATTATGTATTATTTATTATGTATTTTTTATTTTTCATTATGGATTATTTATTACTTGTGTTCAATTATTAGATATTTGTGATTAAATTAATTATTTAAGGCCAATGTTAAATTTGCAACCTATGGGTTGCAAACAGTCATGAATCACCATTCACAATGACTCATAACTCCAAGAGGAGAAGGCAAAGTTTCACAAAACTCCCCAGAGGATGCACTATTTGTGAGTGGGGGTTGCGCTGGTTTTCCTGGCCCATTTGGGGCAAAGTAGCCCCAAATGGGCCATTTGAGGGGGGATTTGGGGTACCTAGGCACCCCTGGACCACATTTCAGTGGCCTCAACCCAAATTTGGGGATTTGGCATACTATGTGGGGCTATATTGGACCACAAAAAGAACATTGGGAATAAAAAACTCTGCCTATTGGCAAAACAGCATACACACAACACACTCCCATTGGATAAATTTATTTTTATCAACCCAAAAGTGAGAAAACTTTTGAAGTTTTTGAATTCAAGTTTTAATTGAATACTAAATTTCCATTGATTTTTTTTTTTGGAACAGTGGAAAGCCCAAGCCCCCCTGGTTTAAACATGGCTATGCTAAGGGACTTAATAAAAAGTTTTCTCAATGAAGCTTTGGAGAAATCTAGGGATCTGGGTAGGGATTTGGAAAATGAAAAAATTGGAAGCCCCAATTGCATCCTAATCTAGGGTTACAATTGAGGAACAAGATGTTCCTTGAGAAATGGGATTGACTAAAGGTGGTGGGTCAAATTTCATAGTTCATTTGGATGAGAAGAATTTGGCTTGATGAATACTAATGTAATCATTTGGTGTGTAACAATTTAGCTGAGAGGTAACAGAACCTCTTCAACCTGTTGGATTTTCTTTTCATCTGCTTGTTTGCCTGAATCTTTAGTTCATCTAAGTTGTGACTTTCTGCCTTTGCTGCTATCACTCCTCTCTTGAGTAATTATGGCTAGTGAGTTTTTTGTACTATACTAGCCTAGTAATAGTTCCAGTTTCTCCTCTGTCATCTATCCTAGTGGCTTTCTCATCTTAGTCTGTCCTGCGTAGTCCTCCAATATGAGCAGACTCCAAGGCTCAGCATTTAATACTATTTATTCACTATATTTTGTTGTCTGTTAACCACTAGTTGGCCCAGCATGTACTTAGAATACTTGAAGCTGCCTGCTATTGAGTAAATTACCATTATCAGTTTCAGCTAAAAATCAAACCTGAGTGCCCCCAGAGGTTTCCCCTCTAGACTCCTTAATCAGCTCATCCAAGTGTCATTGGACCTTGATCCTTCTTTTCTCAATCTTCCTACTGGAGCAACTTACTTGAACTTTTTCAGAACCTCCTACTGTGAGAGCCTTTTCTAGCAGGAAAGAATCCAAGATTTATTTTCAAAAATGGGAAGCCATGCATGGCTACGCATTGAAAACTTAAAAGTCAAAGAAGGATAAATTTGTGGATCTAGCATGTGACAGCTTTGGGGTATATGAAGGGCCGTTCATCACCAAAAGTCAAAGGCAAACTCAGACAAGGAAGGTTGGATGTCAATTAATGACCCTTCCAAGTTTTACAGTAGCAGATGCCACATGGAATATCTCAATTAGGAATGGCCTACACATTTGTCAACCATCTGAAAACCCTGAAGTGAATCCTCAACTGAGGAAAATATCTGTTCAAGCCTTGGATCAACTTAAAGAAGGCATGAAAGATGGGCTTAATACAATTCAACTCAAATGACAGTTGAGAAAGAGTGATGGTGGAGAATATATTGATGATAGAACAATCTATAGCACTAAGCAGAAGGTAAAGCAAACGGAACTGGATAGGAAAGGTTTTATGAACACTCTTTTTTAAATGCTCCAGGGAAACCAGTGGGTTTCCAGGTCAAAATTTTGTGTAGAGGATCACTCAGAGGCCCTTCTCTTGGCTCATACAGATTCTGTAAAACTTTTCAAAAAATACCATCATATTTCTTTGTTGAATTTTACTCATAAAAAAAATAGGTACAACATCCCTCTTTTGCATGTTGTAGGAATGACAGCCAAAAAGAGATATTTTAAAAATGCTTTTATTTTTGTAAAAAAAAAACGTGTGAGTTCTAAATTTTGGCTTTGAATGCATTAAAGGAGTTGGCTTATTATCCCAAGAGGCTTTCCAAAGTCTTTGTGAGGGACCATGAAAAATTTCTCATTTGTGCTATTTAACATAGGTTCCCTGAGTCATTTAGACAGTTGTGCTCCTGGTACTTGTCTAAAAATATTCAAGAAAATTGTAAAGTTTGCTGCAGTAATGATGATGAAGGATTGCAAAGTTTCATGACTCTTTTGGGAAATTATGGGGCCTCTAAAGGCAAGGGGGAGGAAGAAGTCAATGATGCAGAACTAAGAGTAGGCCAATTTATTGCTTGTTGTGTTCATCTCTGCTTGGAATGCTGATTTGGAAACTTTTTTGAAGTGTGAAAGAACGTGAGGATGTCCTTGAGTATATGGAAAAGAAAATTTTACTTATCAAAGAGAAATTTGCAACAGCATGGACTTTTGTCAACCCAGACTTTGGAAATAAAACAAGGTCCTGGGTAGAAGGGGCCCATGCTACTTTCAAAAAATTAATTGCAAAATCTCTGGGAACCATTTTGGATGTGTGGAAACAACTTGAAGGAACCATTGAAAGCCATATCCAATTAGTGCATGTGTCACTTAAAAACTCTCAAATAAATCTAATGACTGTTCTTTCAAAAGAAAATTTAACTTTGGGTTACAAATTGTCAATTGAGGCAATTGAACTCATCAGCAAACAATTCTAGAAGTTAATGCGCTACCATGAAGGTGAGTTGTTCTCAAAGTCTTATTCAAAAACAATGGGCTTGCTTTGTTCCCACATGTTAGGTGAAATACTAGCATCAAGAGGATATGTTTTTCCTGAGGATGTTCATCAACAGTGGAGGTTAGACTATGACCCTTCCAGTGAAGTAATTTGGGTTTTTGGGTTTTTTGAAGGTTAACAATCATAGGATTTACAGAAATTATAGGATTGAAAGAAATTATAGGATTTAAAGATTAATTATTGTTTTTCTTTTTGAAAGAATGACACAAATAAAGTGCTTGAAGAATCCCAATTTTTCAACAAGTTGAATTCCATGCTTATGGGAAAAAATCAACAAGTTAGATTGGATATTATAAAGTCAATTGGTGATTTTATTTAATTTCCAAGCCAAGGCTTGAGAAAAAGGTCTTACAACCCAGCTGAGTTTGACCAAAATTGAAAGGTACCTGTTATGAAATTTCAAAATTTGAACATTTTGAAAGAGATATTAATTTGGAAAAAAGGGTTGAAAGGGTTGAAAGGGATCCAAAAAGACCAAAGACAGCATGTCTTTAATTTTGAGTGTTCATTTTTATGTTTTAATGAACTGATGGTAAAATGATTTCTGTAGTGAAATGAAGGCTCTTCATCTGAACTTCATATTTCAGAGGAAGAGACTGAAAGTAAATTGGGTTCCCTTCATTTGGAAAATAAATTTTTTTCCAAGGGGGAAGAAGAAGAAATGGAGGAGTCAAACAGAAGTTCATCTTTGGTGAGTATCAATTTCTTTAATGATTTCAGAATTTTCCCTAGTTAATTTTTGATTGTAGCATCCAAAATTGAATTAACTCAATCAAATACCTGAGAACTTACATAGGTTCTTGGACTGGTTTGTGATCTGGTTGGTGATGGGAATTTTGGATTCAGAGTCATTGAAAAATCACTGGGGTATGATGAGCATGGATAGTTTAAAGTACAAAATTAATTGATCGAAATATTGAGGAAAAATAAGATTTGCTATTCTAAGATCTTTTGTGGCATTAAAGACATTGAAAAGATAGGATAAAAGACTGGATGTAAATGAAATAAATGAAAACATTCGCTCTTAAAAATTGCTTTCAAAGTTGGATATGGGTCAAATAATATCTGATAGTTATGGAAGACCAATATGTTTCATTTTATTGCATTCATGTTTTACTTATACTCCTATTTATGAAAATTGCTTTAAAATATCAATCAGATTCTTTATTCATTTGCTTTGTCAACAATAATCACTGGGTTCATCTTTTACTTGAGGGAGAAATCATTCCAATCCCGCCCATTGTTTCCAAACCTGCTTCTTTGACTTCTAGAAAAGCTTCTGTTTGGTTTGATCATCTAAAAGATCAACTTAAGTTGTATGCTAATTAGTTACAAAAATTATTTTTATTTCATCACTTGATTTTGGGTTCTGATGCTGATATTGTAATTCTATTAATATAAAGGGTTATCACATTTTGAAAATCATTATGTTGAGTGTCTTGAGTTGAAATCATTATGTTGAGTGTTTTGAATGAGATATTATTGGTAACTCAGTTCAACTGTGGTTGGGCTGATCCCATAATAAGGAGTATTATTACTTTTTGTGATGGGATCAGCTTAACACAAGTTTTTTTTATGGTTTTACTTTAGGGCCTGTCCATTAATGTGGAATTGATATAAGTCTTTTTTGGTGTTTTTACTTTAGGGATATTCAATTTCAACATGTATGTTTTTGCATTTTTATTGGAGGGCTCATCCATAGACTCTTTCATTGTTAATTTAATTTTTGCTGTTTTTTCTTTAGGGCTGGTCTATAGACTCTTTCAATTTTAGTTCATATGGGCTGGGCATTCATGGCTCCAGAGTGTTGAAATTTTTTTAATTTCCTTTTAATTTTTTTTTCAATTTGTTTTATTTTTTCCTTTTCTTTGGTTTCTTTGGTTTTTTTGGTTTTTTTTTTCAATTTTTAATCTGTTTTGGCCATCCATTTATTTTCATTTATTTTCTTCATCTTTTTTTATTTGTTCAATTTTTTATTTATTTTTATTTATTTTATCTTTAATGTCTTTTCTTTTTTTTTTGCACACTGGGAATGGGTTTTGAAAGGCCGCTCACAACCCAGATGGGGGTCTTGGGTGGCGGTTGACAACTGAAATGGGTTGTGAGTGGCCATTCACAACTGAGATGGTTTGGGAGGGGCCATTCAAAACTGACATGGTTTTGGAGAGGCTGTTCACAACTGAGATGGGTTGGGAGGGGCTGTTCACAACTAAATGTGGTTTCAAACTGTGCCACAAAACCCAATTTTGGTTGTGAACTAGTTGTGTAGGGTCACAAATTTAACATTTCCCATTGTTTAATTAGGGCTTATAAGAGTTGAAATTTTGAAAAAATAAGAGGGTTGTGATAAATTCACGACCCTACACAACCCATACACAAATCAAAATAGGTTTTTTGTCATGTTTGAAAAACAAAAAAATTGGTTTAAAGCTCCCCATGACCCACAGAGTTTTGAATGGCTGTTCAAAACTCAGATGGTTTGGGGGCTGGGCCACATCACCCATTTTGAGTAGTGGTGTATTTTCTCCCCAGAATTTTGGATCCTTTTGTTTGCCTTTTTGATAATTTTTCTTTGGTGATTGAATTATTTAGAAATTGATTAAAACCACTAATAAAGAGCTTTTTAAAAAAATTTTCAGAATTTTGGACGTCTTTTGTTACCTTAAGAAATTCCTTCAAAAAATTCAATTTTTTCATTGGATTTTTGATACTTTTGGTTTCCTTTTAAAAAAATTTTTTGGAGGAAATTCAATCTTTCAGAAATTTAAACAAAGAAGAAAATAGCTTCTTAATAATTTTTAAAGATCAATTGTATGTATGCACACACCTTAAAAACTTCATTCAAAAAATCAAAAATAAATAAAAAATGTGGATACAAATATTTGACTTTATTATAATATGATTGTTTTTATGTTTCTACTTGATTTTCTTGGAGGGAACAAAAACTCATTAACAAGCTCCAAATTTTTCTGAATAATGGTTTCCCAAGATTTGGAATCCTTGGTCACAAATCTTTTCCAAAGTGGATCTAACCTGGGAGCTGGCCAATTATCAGACTTTAAATTTAATGAGACTATATTTTTGAAATATTCTAAAAGAATGAAGCAAATAGGAGAAGATCTGGAACTTGGAGTGGGAGGGGAATAAACAGGAAGATAAGTGCAAGGAATTAAACAATAAATCAGAAAAACTGGAAACTTATATGTTTCAGCCAGAAGGAAACCATGGAATGGGAATTTCATTCAAAGATTTATGGGAGCTTGACCAGAAAGGTGGTTCAGTTGCATTCTTGATTCTTGGAAATTTTAACCCCAAATATCACACAGTAATCTTTGTTCCTTGAAGATTGGGTTTGAATCAATCTCTTTCACCATTTCTCTCCTGAATTCAATCCAGCCTTCTGAGTTCCTCCCCAAAAAAATGGCTGCTAATCTGAAGCCACAGTTCCCATCCCCTATAACATCTTGAACAAGTGATATACATGGAATGGCTGTTTTTGGAGAAATTAAATCTTTGTATGGGAACTAAGAACAAAAATCAGAATTTTTTATAAAATAAAATATGTTCCAAAGATAAGTCTCACATCTTCAATTGAGACTTGGTCAAAGATTCCAGAAGAAGAATAAAATAATGTGCAGGAAACCTGGAGGAAAAAACAAAAAAAATCAGAAAAAAATAAAAAATGAGAAAATTTCAAAGTTACTAACTTTCTCATTCATGGTTGTTTCTATTTGTGCTAATACCTTAATTCCAGGAGGATGTTAAGGAGCATCACCATCTTCATTGGATACATTCATTATCATGATTTTTTTCACAGGACTGTATTCAGGAGAAGCAACCTGCTTATTCACAATGGTTCCAGACCTCTGATAAACCTTTGAATGAAAAAATAAAAGAAAAATAATATCCAAAAAAACAACAAAAAATGAAAAAAATGAAATATCACCTTCTTAAGAAAATTCAAATCTGGCAGCCCTTCATCTGCTGAATCTTCCCCTTCATCCAAATCTGGCACCTCTTCATCTTCTGAATATTCCTCTTCAGTCAGAAATTCACCCTATTTTAAAGGATTGACAAGGACTCATTAAAAAAACAATCCATTGCAGAAGAAATAATTATAGATATAAAACTACCTCTTCCTCTGATTCCTCCTTCTTTTTTCACTTTGCCTTCCCCTTGATGGACTTCAAATTTCTGGAAACCTGAACACATAGGAAGAAAATATCAATTATGAAATTTGATATTTTTTTCCAAAAAATGGTGACTGACTTTTGAATTTGCTATGAATCTCTTTTTTGGCCTTCATCTCACCTTGTTTTCTTCTAAATATTAAAAACCAGATGGATCTCTTATTCTTGAGGAATTATAAATATTCTTGAACCTATTAGATGCTCCTTTGGCTCTTCCTTCTACTTTGGATCTTTGAGTGGAATTTGGTTCTTGAATTAGAGTAAGTTGATATCTTCCATTTTATAGCTTCTTGGTTTGACGCAGATAATATAGCTGTTCTCCAGGTGGAAAATTTCTGAATTCTTCAAATAGTTCAGTGAAATATAGTTTTTTATTACTGTCTTTGATTGGAACTTCAAGGTTTTCTGATTCTTCAGTTGCATCAGGCTCCAGAGTTAACTGGACAAAGAAAAATCAAAATAAATCAGGGAATTGTTAATTTGAGGTTGAATCCAAAGAAAAAGAAAAAACTTAATGATGAGGGAGTTTTTAAATTCCATTGAGGATGAAAATTTTCAAGTTGGAAGAGTTCCCACCTTCTGATAGCCAATGTGAATTTTTAATGCATGGTATACCCATGTAGGGAGAGTAATGACAGTTTTTGCAATTGGTGGAAAATTCAGGAACTTGATGAAATGAATGAATTGTTTTGAGGGCATCATGGCTGCTTTTTCCAGATACATGATTCACAAAGTGAGGTAAACAAATTAGATCTTGAACTGTTGCTGAGAGGCTTCAATAGCTCTCTTGTGGTTTTGGATGGTGATTTAATTGTAAATTTTTTTGAACAACATTATAGAAAGAGCCAATAGATGAAGTGATGAACCATTCCATGGAGGAGTGAAGACCTTCTATTCTTGACGTACTTATGTTTGCAAAGTGAAAGTGTTTGTTTGACAAATATGAGACAAGTTTTCTTTTTTGAGGAATCCAGTTCTCAAGAAGGTATTCATAAGTTGGAGCATTCCAGAAAACAGAAATTTTTGTAAAGTCTGTGTGGCGTGGTATGGTGTGGTGTGGTGTGGTGTGGTGTGGTATGGTATGGTATGGTGTGGTATGGTACGATTTGGTGTGGTATGGTGTGGTATGGTGTGGTATGGTGTGGTATGGTGTGGTATGGTGTGGTATGGTGTGGTATGGTGTGGTATGGTGTGGTATGGTGTGGTATGGTGTGGTATGGTGTGGTATGGTGTGGTATGGTGTGGTATGGTGTGGTATGGTGTGGTATGGTGTGGTATGGTGTGGTATGGTGTGGTATGGTGTGGTATGGTGTGGTATGGTGTGGTATGGTGTGGTATGGTGTGGTATGGTGTGGTATGGTGTGGTATGGTGTGGTATGGTGTGGTATGGTGTGGTATGGTATGGTATGGTGTGGTATGGTGTGGTGTGGTGTGGTATGGTGTGGTATGGTGTGGTATGGTGTGGTATGGTGTGGTATGGTGTGGTATGGTGTGGTATGGTATGGTAGTGGAATGGTATGGTGGGGGGTGATGGGAGGATGAAAGAGCTCAAGTGGGTGGTTTCAAAGATAAATTTAGCACTCCAAGATGGGTGGAGGTCCCAGTAAAAAAGGTTCAGTCATATTTAATTTATGCATTTGAAAGGGCTGAAATAAGGGTCCCAGAACCCAAAAGGGGTTTATTATGATGATTTTTTGATTTGAGTTTTGAGACACAAATAGTGCCTCAAAAATTAAAAATAAACAATTTTTGAAAAGCTTCAGATGATTGCTTTGTATCTGAAGCTTTGAATCTTTCAGATCATCATTATTTGTTTCAGAAAAAAAAGGATCATTAAAGAGAGACCACCCTTTTCTTTGGAATTATGTTCATTGTCATTCATAATTTGAGGGGAAAAAATGTAACAAGCATTCATATAAATTTGTCTTTGATTATTTTGATTCTATTCTGAAGTTATTCCCAAAAAAAATTTCAGAAATTTGGATTCCAGATTTTTTAAAAAAAACATTGCAATAGATGTGTTAATTTGAAGTGTTTTTACTTTGGATTCAATTTTTGGAGGCCCAGGATACATCCAACAATTCTGAAAAAAAAACTAAAAATATCTTTAACATTTTTTTAACTCTATAAATACTTGAATCACCAAAAAAAATCAAAAAGGTAAAAATGCAAAAAGGGCAAACAAAAGGATCCAAAAGTCTAATGAGAGAATTGAATTTTTTGAATTTTTTGGTTTTTGGAAGGAATTTTTTGAGGTAAAATAATATTTCCAAAATATCTGAATGAAAAAATTGAAATTTTCTTTGACTGTGGTTTGGAATTTTAGATAGCTTCAATTAACAAAAAAATGAGATAAAAAGGAAAATAAAAGGATGCAAATGTCCAATGAGAGATTTAATTTTTTGGGTTTTTGAGGAAATGTTTTAAGGTCAAATGATCCATCCAAAAAATATAAAAAAATCTATTTGAAATCTCTTTGAGTGTTTTTTTACTTTCTGTTAGCTTAAATCACCCCAAAAAATAATTCAAATAGCCAAAATTAGGATCCAGAAACCCATGGAAAAATTGGTTTTGGCGGAATTTTCTAATTTTTTGATTCTATTTTTGGAGGGGCTCTAATGCCTCCGTAATTACCAAAGATTTTTTTGGGGGGATTTTAAAACCCCAGCTCAGGGACTGCGGCTTCAGAATTAAAAGAAAAAAAATATTCTTGAAATGCCCATGAAATAAAGTATTTGTCTGTGTAGCAGCAGAGGCGCGCAACAATAGGGCGTATCAATGTTAGCAAACCCGCCATTAGAAACCCGCCATTTTTTTTGACAAAACCCGCCATTTTTAATGGCGGGTTTCTGAAATACACATACCCCCTAACTGATTTATTTCAAAATGGCGTGTTTCATGAAAATGGCGGATTTCAATCATCAAACACGCCATTAAACCCGCCATTTATGCATCATCATCCATCCACCATCCATCACATCAAAAACACCCATCCACATCAGCAAATCCATACCGGTCCCATCTCCATTGCATCACACACATCTCTATCGTTTTTCACATACCTTCACATACCCATCTTCACACAAATCCCATCATCATCTCATCACCCCACATCACTCACCACCTTTATCAACATGTCCAATCAAACATCCCACCAGCAAGTTGAAAACGCAAAAAAGCTGACTGAACTTTTGCTACTGTTTGACTCCCATTCAGACTCTGATTCAGACTCTGATTTGGAATCAACTTGGTTAGCTTTGAATTCTCAGTTGGAAAAGCAATAAATGGTTCCAAGAATACACACTCTCCATAACCCTATGTATGAAAGGCAAAAGCTTCATCTCATCCCTGACTTAAGCTTCCAGCAACTGTTCCAAACTTTGTTGCCTTCTTTCATGAAACTTTTGGCAATAATTGAAGACCACCACATCTTCCACAACAATTCTTGCAATCCTAAACGCGATCCAGCCATCCAACTTGCCGTTGCTCTTTGTAGATTGGGGTCAAATGGAAATGGAGCAGCAATCCATCAATTGTAAAATCTATTCTCGGTCAGTTATGGAAGCATTGACTTATACACCAAAAGAGTCATGATTTCTATCCTATCTTTCCGTCGCTTGGTCCTTTCATGGCCAACCAAAGAAGAACGCAAGGAGATATCTCAAGTAATGGAGACAGAAGGCTTTCCTGGTTGCATTGGTTTTGTTGATTGAACCACCATCCCCTTGAGTCAAAAACCCAACCTAGATGGCAACCACTATTTTGATCGTAAAAAAAGGCAATTGATTCATTTCTTTTCCAATCGCTATGATAAAACTTTGGATCACACACTGACCAAATATGTTCCATCTCTTTGTTTAGATACTCCGTGGCACTACAACCTGTTTGCAATAACAACAAGAAGTTCATCTCCCTCCATGATGGCCTTCCAGGTTCTTGTCATGATTCATATGTTTTCAATCGGATGTGGATTGCCCAACAACCAGAGATCTACTTTGACCAAGATAAATACCTTCTAGCCAATTTGGCTTATGCTAGTGGGAAATATTTAATTCTAGCATACCAGAATGTTTTGTCCAATGATCAAGGAAAAACCGATTTTAACTATCATCTTGCCCAATCACAAGTTTGGATTGAGAATGCCATAGGAATTCTGAAAGGAAGATGGGCCAGCTTACGGGAGATGAAAAACCAGCTCCAATGTTCCAAAGATATTAGGTTCCTCATCAACTGGATTATCACTTGTGTAATACTTCACAACCTTTTTGCCAACATCAAAGATGAATGGGACAAAATATTCCAAGATGATATTCCTGATCCGCCTCAAGTCATCCCTGTCTCATCTGGTCCCTCATCTTCTTCTATGAGAGAGTGGATTTTTCCTCTCACCCTTGCTCGCTTTGATGAGTAATTTTTGATTTTGAAATTGGTAAAAATTCCCTTCACCGTATTTTTTTGGTTTTGGTTGTTCACCCAAGATTCATAGGCTGAGTTTTTTTTTTTTATTTTTTTTAGTGGACTTGAATCCAAAAACACCTCCACCTCAAACCCTGCCACTCACCAAATGCCTCCCCCCTCCCCCTCACCACTCAACCCCTTCAACCGCACCCCACTCACTCACTGGTCAAACCCTGCCTCCTCCTCACCAAACCACCTCATCTCACCTCACTCACTGAATCCCCTCCTCCTAATACTGGTAAGCCCCCTCCAACCTCTTCCTCTTCCTTCCCCTCACCAGTTGCTGATCCTTTGATCATTCAACCTTTAGTCCCCCCCTGGATCCATTTCTCAATCCATCAAGGTGAGCCCCTCCCCTCCTCCAATTCCTCCTCTCATCAATTGAGCAATCAATGAGCAATCAATTGGGCAATTGATTTCCAATTGATTGGGCAATTGATTGCCGATCGAGCAATTGATTGCAAATCAATCGGGAAATTGATTGGCAATCGATCAAGCAATTGATTCGCAATCAATTGGCCGATTTTTTGGGCCAATTGATGCAGGGTTTTTGTAGGGTACAGGAACTGACTTCCCCATTGTTTTTTCTTTGTTTTTGTTTCTGTTTTTTTTAGGTTTTTGAGCTCTGCCAGAACACATTCTCTCAAGTCTTACGCCAACCGAGCTACGTCCTGGGACAGTCTGGTTTGCCTAGTATGATGCCGGCTGCGGCTCCTCATCATTACCACTCCTCCCAAGCTAATTCTATTCTTTTGATATCTATCAATTCCTTCACTGGCTACCAAACTCAAAATGTTATACATCCATTCAAATTTCACCTTGATCCTCACCTCAGGTGCAGCAAGTGCCTGGGAGGGAGAAAGATGGAAGGAGATGGTATGAAAAACATAAAGAGAGGTGGCAAGCAGAGGAATTGTTGATTTTCATCTCTTTTTTATTTTTTTAATCCCACCGTTTGTCACGAATAATGAGAACATTGCTGACATTTTTTTTTTATTTGTTTGACCGGTCTTTTCTTTTGTCCAACTGCTTTTTTGATATCAATTCCTTCACTGCCTACCAAACTCAAAATGTTATACATCCATTCAAATTTCACCTTGATCCTCACCTTGGGTGAAGCAAGTGCCTGGGAGGGAGAAAGATGGAAGGAGATGGTATGAAAAACATAAAGAGAGGTGGCAAGCAGAGGAATCGTAGAAAAAGGAGGGCTCAAATGAGGGATTCGGAAATTTCTTTTGAAGTGACTGACAACTTGATCAAGGAAAAGTTTGCCTGGTCTAGACAAAAGCTATGCCCTTTGGATCTGTACCCTGCTATCATGGATGAAAAGAAAAACAACCCTTGAAAACACACCCAGGAAGAATTTAAGCAAGCAAAACAGACAATTGGGGCTTTCCACTTCTTCCACCATGGAAAAGTTATTGTTCTCGACCAATCTGATCACCATTCTCTGGTTGCCATCATTGAATTTGTGCCTTTGGATTGACTATCTGAGCAAGATAAGAAAGATATCAAATTTGTGACAACATTCCTTCACTGTTCAAAAAAATTTGTCAACCCGGTTGGTCCCTCAAGATCTTGGGGTGGAAAAATGTGGGAAATTGGTTGGCAAAAATTGATGAACCCTTTGGAGTTATTTGGACTTTATGTGAAGAAATCATCCATTAGATCTTCTCCTCAAGAGTACGCTGTCCTCAACCTGAAGGCCGACAAAGTATCCCAAATTTTAGGACAAATGTTTCTTAATTTGGCCAAACTTGCCTTTGAATCAAACCGTGATACCATGAAGGACAGCAACATCCCCTCTTTCTCTTCGTTTGAATTTGGTTCCAAGCCTACACCTTTTGATTGCTACCCACACCTCACTTTCACCTTGGATTCTTTTTACAATTCTCCTCATATTGACAAAGGCAACATATCTGGCTATTCCTTTTTACTTGTGGTCCCAACCAATAAATTAAATGGTCGACTTATTGAAGATATGGATGAATATCAAGTTTTGGACGGTCAATTTGTTTTTCCTGACCTTGGCTTTGGAATTGATTTCAAGCAAAAAGGTATAATCAAGATGGTTTGGGAAGCTAACAAGTACAAGCACTGTACCTTTCCAGCTGTGGACACAGCAACCCATACCAGAATGGCCATGTCACTCCAAATTAATAAAAAAACTCAGAGCACTTGTGGGGACATGAAAAACGGCCAAATTTACTCCAGAGAAAAAAATATCAATAAAAACAAAAAAGATTTGTATATTGGTGGGGTTAAGAATGCTCTCAAACGTTGTTGTAGTAAAAAATATATTGTTTTTCTTTCATCCATGCAAATATATTTACAAGCCCAGCATTTGAGTAATCTTCTGTATTTCTTCTATTGATCTACCACTGCCAATGCAAGCCAAAGCTACTGATACCTTATCCTTTTTTTTGTTTGCCCGTTGTTCCCTCTCCTTTTCCAGTTGCACTTGCTGCAGATCCTTCTCCTTTTCCTCTTTTTGAAACTCTAGCTCAGCTTGTTTCAACCTCCACTCAGCATCCAATTTTTGTTGATTAGCCAAAGTCTTGGCTTGCTGCTTTTGAGCATCCATGGCCAGTTGGCGATCCCACTTTTGCTTTTCAAACTGAAGTTTATCTGATTCAATTTGTGATTTCACTGTTTTTTGGAGGGGAATGGCAATGAGCATGATTTTGAAAGCAAGTATATTGAATCAATCAACTTACATGAATCTTGCTTCTCCATGATTTCTTCAAAGACCGAAAAACTGGAAGTGTTTCTCCTCTTTTGATGACTTTTGGGGTTGACATTGATGGAATTGGAGGCCTTTTTCTTACCCTTGGAAGGGGAGGTTTGAGTCTGAAAGTCCTCACTAGTATTTGAAGGCAATGTGGGAGGCCCCATTGGCTTGAGTTTTTGGCCAATCAAAGATGGATTAGCCTGTTTTTTTACAATGTAAATCAGTCAGGAGCAACCAGACAGAATCAAAAACAATTTAGTTCCTTACTTGAGCAGATGTTGATGGCAACAGTGATCCAGGAATAACATCCTCCTCATTGGGCAAGTTCTCCAGTTGTTCTGCCCCAGGAAGAGAGCAATCAAAAGAAGGAAGTGAGGGGTCCAAGGTTGGGATTGAATGATCAATCAATACCAAAGTAGAAGTGATTTGAGCCAATTGTGTTTGAATATCCTCCTTGTCATCAGATGGGGGCCACTCCAAGGCCAAGGTTTCATCAAGGTCCCCGTTGGTAGGCTGAGCATCCCCAGCCAAGTCCTCGGAATCAACGGAATTGGATTGTTGGGCATTGAAAGCAGCTAGGGGGGTGATGTTGGCCTTCTTTCAGAAGATTTCATCCATTTGAATATAAAAAGGACAAATGGAGTCCAACTTATCAACCACCGAGTTGATTCCTTTGGCTTTGTCCAAGTTGGTGATACCAAAGCCAGTGGAGATAGACATGGAGTGGGCCTTTTTGTACTTGGATCAATAGTTTTTGAACTTCTCCCTCATCTTTTTGGATGAAAGATCCAGCCTACCTTTTGTTTTGTTCTTGAGTTCATTGGCCATCAGGAGATAACCATTGACATTAGAGGATTGAGGTCGGCCAACACGTGTTTTGTTGTCGGATCCAAAGCAGGCATTGTAGTTGGAGGGAATTTTCAGCCAGTTTACCAGGATGATGTGATCAGCTCTCTTGAGCTGACTTGAGCCCTTGGAAGCTGATGGGGGAGGATTGTTTGTTGTGGAGTTCCTTGGCGATGTTCTCTTGGGTGTGTTGGACTTGTGGGGGGAGGTTTGCTGAGGGGCCATTTGAAAGAGTTCGGGCTACGCAAGTGATGAGAGCAATAAAGTGATGAGAGTGGTGAAGTTTTGAGAGCAATAAAGTGGATGAGAGTGATCAAGTGATGAGAGCGGTTAAGTGATGAGAGTGATGAAGTTTTGAGAGAGATGAAGTGGATGAGAGTGATCAAGTGATGAGAGCGATGAAGTGATGAGAGTGGTCAATCAATTTTATGATGAGGGTGGGGGTAAAGAATTTTCCAATGAGGTCGGAGGTAGAAGGAGGTGGGAAGACAGGGGTGTATGACGCGGACAGGTGGTGGAAGCATTTAAATACTTTATTTGAAAAAACCCACTTATTTCAGGTTAACTTTGACACGTCTGATCTGAAATAAGTGGTTTTTTTTGATTTTTAATGGCAGATTTGGGTTGAAACCCGCCATTAAAAAATGGCGGGTTTGGTTAACTTTGATACCCCCTAATGAGTAGACGTATTATTCCATGAAATAAAGGATTGGGGGAGTGAGAAAATGAATTCCCTATATCTATTTCATCAGGAAAATTCAGATATTTTTTATTTCATTTTTTTTATTTGTTTTCTTTTCAATTTTTTAATTTTTTTTTTTGATGTTTTGTATTTATTTTTTATTTTAATTTATTTTTATTTTGACTTTTTTTTTGTTCCTTGCAACCCTGGGGTTTTGAATGGCATGCCACAACTCAAAATGGGTTGTTTGGTGCGTTTTACAACCCACAGAGTTGTGAAAGGCCCTTCACAACTCAGATGGGTTTTGAGCCGCACCACACAACCCATTTTGAGGTTTGTGGGGGTTGTGTATGGTTGTGAATCAATCCAACCCATCAAATTATTTTAAATTTTAACTTGGAGAGTTATTATTCCCATTTTTCCTGTCCATGCATAATACCTTTTGTTCTCCTGAAATACCTGAGAGAGTTGGGGTCAGCTAAGACCTTCAAGGGTTCCCTGAGACTGAAAATTTCTGAAAAACATTTGTTCAAGAAGTGTATAATTGCAATAATTGCCTTATAATGAATTTTTGAATTGATTTTGGCTGATTAAAACTCCCTAAATTTGAAATCTAAAGGATGTAAGATATAGGAATAAATCAAAAATTTAGAAATTACACCGGCAATAGCATAGTTTCTTGTGCCTTTTTGTAAAATAGTGCAAGATATTTTGTTAAAATGAGAAATTACAGGTGCCATGGTGAAGGATTTTTTCAGAGTTTGAAACTCCAAAGAATATTTTTGTTTAAAATTGATGGAATTTCCTTTTGAAGTAAAATAGTTAAACAAATGATGGTCTTGGAATCGCTATTGATGAATTTCTGATAAAACTTACCAAAACCAAGAAATATAGGTACATTATGAGCCAAAGATAGTGCACTTTAGTTCAGAATGTGTTGACACTTGGTTTTTTCCATTGAAATATCTTCTTTCAGAAGTATCACCAAAATTAATTTGAGAGTTCTTGTAGGAAAATTGCACTAAGAAATTTTTGGAAAAAGGTTTTTCTGTCAAATCTTTTCCAAGAATTTTCAAAACTTTTTAACTATATATTCAAGGTTCTTCAAGGATGCTATTACATCATGAAGGTAAGCCATGAGTTACTTCTATAAAAAATCTGAAAAAATACCATTAAAAAAATTTAAAATTAGAGGGAGAATTACAGAGCCCAAAAGGCATAACATTATACTTATAGATTACAAACCTGGTTTTCATAGCAGTCAAATTTTCATGAACTTCATCTATTGAAATCAAGTTATAGTTGTTTGAAATTTCTGAATTTGATAAACAAGTAGCCCTGTAGAAGAGGGTGAGGAGATGCAAAATAGGCAGTAATTGATTGGAATTATTCTGTTTTACATGATCCAGTTTCTTATAATAAACACAGAGAAAATCTTTAAATCTTTCTTTGAAAAAAAATAATGGAGAGCCTGTGTTTTAATTGCTTGGTAAAATAAATTATTTCAATAAATTGTCTGCAATTTATTCTTGAAGAAAGATCTATTCCTGCTTTGAGAGATATCAAATGTGACCTGAAGGGGGGGTGGCCCAGTGAGTTCAATCTTATGATCATAGGGATAGTATTCAGGGAGTTTATTGGCTTTAAAATCTGATAAAAAATCACCACATTCATGATTAATGTGGATTAAGTACTCTTGAATGATTTATAAATGTTAAATCTTTTGAGAACTGACTTTAATGTACTTTAGTGATTCAAAAATCTCAAGGAGCTCATAATAAAACTTTTAGTAGTTACCTGCTTCTCTTTGAAGAAGAAACAAAGAGGTAATTTTGATATGTAAGCAATTACTCAAAGATCTGAAGAATGGGTTTGGGACTGGAATTTAGGATATTGCAAATCTCCTGAAAGAATAGTCTTATCAAATTCAATGAAGGTTTCAGGTAGGTTTTATAATTCCTTTTTGATTGAAGAAAGGGAAAATTTTGAATTGAAGTTTTAAATTTGAAGTAAAACTTCTGGAAAATTCACATTAGGATTGAAATTTATTAGTAATTTATGTCCAAGGATGATGTTTTCCATCCCAAGCATTTCCAGGAAAAATAAATCAGTTTGAAGGCTGGGGAGCTTGGAAAGTGCAAGAGTACATTTGAATTATGGTTATCCCAATGAGATGGCTCAGATTCACTAATCACTAAATAGACAGGGAATTTTCCTATTTCAAAACACATAAGATTTTTGGAAAGGAAAAATTCTATAATTATGAAAGAAATTTCAGCACCCAAGTTGAGAAGTACACTTTAAGGTGTATTATTTTAATTGAAAAAAACAAATATAAAAATAGTAGTATGTCCGGCCTTATAGGTTTGAGAATTTACTTGTGGATATTGAGATAATTTTTAGCTCTCTTTTTAAGTATCAAGTTATTTACAAGCTAGTTTTCCAACAACTTGGCAGCTTCATGTGCTAAACATTTAGTGCAATTGTTCACATTTTTTTTCTTCCACAATAAATAAACAACCCTTCTTTCTACCTCCTTTCCTGTTCCTCATTTCTAAGCAACCCTGTTTCATTTTCCAGGAAGCTTGGCCTTTTGACGGCTTTTCCCTTTTTGGAGCTGAAGTTTGAATTTGAAGTCCCTGTTGACTGCTTTGGGTTCTTTTAGTGCTACTTTGAAGATTTTTGGTTTTGAAAGTTAAATCCAATGGTCCATAATTTTTCCTTTGAAAATTTTTATTTTTTTGTATGGCATTATCAAGCTTTATTTCCAAGTAAATTAAATCCTGCAGTGCTGTGATCTTGTTTCCTTCAACAGTTAACTTCTTTTTCAGCCATGCTGGAAAAACCATTTTTGTAATTAAAATAAAATTTTGGCCTTGTTGCATTGGATGCAAGAATGAAAATTTCTAAAGCTTTAAATATAAATATAATCCATAATTTTATCCTTCATTACCAGATTGTTTAGGCTTTACTCTGCATTTTGAAATTTTCTTGTATTTTCAAAGAGGTTGAAGATTTGCTGCTTTTAATCTTCCAAATTTTTTAAAATGAAGCTTAAACCTTGCTTATTGAGTAATTTGAGATTTGTTTCAAAAAATTGTGCAACCCAATCTCCTATGAAGGAAGAGGTTGAAATTTATTTATCATGGTTTTTTTGGAAGTTTTTTAATTTTTTTAAAAAAAATTAACTTTAAAAAATTGGATATAAGATTTAAGTTGATGGGAATGCTCTCTGTGGAATGATAAATTTTTTTCATTCCAGGATTTTGAAGACTCATATAAATTCTTCCTGAAATTCATGTATTTTGGTTTGAATCTTCTATTTGAATTTTCAAGAGAATTTGAGCCTTGGTCTTGGAATTAGGAGTTCTAAAACCCATAGATACACTATGGGTTGGAGAAGCAGTGGAAGAGTCTGGGCAGTTCATAAATTTCTCCAAAGGATACATAAAAGCTTCAGGAGGGCTCCCAAGAGCCACAGGGTCATTTAATGGTCAACCAGATGGAAATCAAGAAGAAGGAACTGCATCAATTGTTTGATGAGCCAAATAGCGGCTGGGTCTCCCCACCCAATTAATATCATCATTAAAAGGGGTGAGGGATTTTATCCCAGCCAATTGAGTACCTTAAAAAAATCAAGAAAAATTGGGATTTGATATATATCAATGTGAATGAATGAATTTCAATGGAAGGGGAATACAACTGGGTAGATGGGGTATTTTATAGACAAGATCTCCCTAACCAATATGACTATGTACAAGCTAAGAGAGAAAGGAATGAAAAATGCTTTTCTGCTTGGTTTCTTTGTTTTACAAAGGAGTGCAATGAAATTCAAACGTTCATTTTCTCTGATATTACTTGCTATTCTTATCTATATAGGACATTTCAGAATGAAATACATAAGATTTTATTTTAATTTTTTATTTTTAAATTTCATACTATCTCTTCTTTTCTTCATTAGTATGATTTACCCCATTTAATGGGCTATGTTGATACTTCTGTGACATATTTCACAGATACTTAATCTTTCATAAATTTATTATTCCTCAACATATTGAGTTGATTTTTTTTCATAATGGTCTGAATTGTCTTCTTGTTCTATTGGTAATAGAATCAATTTTTTATAATGAGTATTTTTCCTTCAACAGGGATTACAATATCAACATAATTTTGTTTTCATGCTTATTGAATGAGGTAGATGATACTGAGGAAGGGGAGATATTTTTAATTATTATTAAAAAAGAACCCAATATCTTGGATAACAAAAGTTATATGATTTCCTATTTATTTAACATGTTTTTTCATTTTCATTCACATATACACTCAAATTTCCCCCATCCACAGAACCAATCTTTTCCTTGATATATGGATAAAAATTTGAATTAGAATATATCCCTGGAGGGTTGGGAGGATTACAAGTGTGAAGTGAAGTGAGGTTTTTGATGAAATTCTGGTTGGAGGAAATTTTCCTGACTAATTCTGTAAAGACCCTTTCTTTTTCAAAAGTTTCCAAAATAAAAATCATAATGAAATAATTTAATTAAAAATCCTAAATGATATCAATTGAAAATGATGACAAAATCAATCTGAAACAGTCTTGGATGATGCGTGAAAAATCTCTTAAAGGATACTATTGGAGCTGCCATTAACCAAGAAGTACAGGAAAATCCTCAGTTTTTTTCATTATAGCTGATCCATCTACCAGGACTGATAAATCAATGAAACTCCAGTATTTCCCTTAGCTTCATGAATGTGGAAAAACTCCCCCAAAATCCCATGAAAAGTCCCAGGTACCATGAAAAATCCCAGGTTTATGATTTAAAATAAGTTCCTCCATCCACATTTCAACAGAAAATATTGAAGTGTTCCTGGGGATTTGTGGACTTGTGGTTTGACCAGATAATTATTGATATTCAATATTCATTTTATGCATGCCTTGAGTTCCCAGTAAACTCCTTCTGGCTCTATTCAAATCTTCACATTAATTTTGCAAAATTTTAAAGGAGACTTCTGCATCATTATTTTCAGTCTTATACAAGGCAGTTGGATTTTTTTGTTTTTTTGCTTGATTGTTATACATTATTAGAAGAAAATATTGAGAGTCAAAAATTAAGGTGGATTTCAAATAAACCAATTTCATTGATCAAGAAATATCATTGTATTAATGAAAGAAACATTATTGAATTTATTCAATAATCTATAAATCTAAAAAGAGTAAAAACCTTTCCCACACTTCACCTGTATTTGATTTTCTTGTGTTTTTATTGATTTAACAAAATTATCTTATATGCACAATCTGCATCCAGTTCAGTCTTCTTTTATTTATTTTTTTCAGTCTGATTTCATTTTTTTTCCACTTTTTTTTCAGTCCATATTTTTTTCAGTTAACTGGTTCTTTGTTCAAGTCCATGTTTTTTAAAAAAAATCACACACAAAAAGATTTATGCATGATAATATGAAAAAAAGTGTATTCAAAAAGAAAAAAATATTTAAAAAGGGCAGAAAATGTAACAATTAAAGCAAATGTAACAGATGAACTTGAAAATAAATTTAATGATAAATCATTCCTTACTTGGTTTAAAATTTCTTTTTTAACATTTAACATTCATAGAAAACCCCTTCCATACCACTTTGATGTAATTCCCCCTCAACAAAGAAATCAACATATTTGATTTTATTTTGAATGATAAATTTCAAAAAAGCTTTTCCTACATGTACATTCAAACACAAAATGAGTCAATTTCCAAATTAATCACATATAAGAAGTTCCTCCTCCCCTTACTTTGTGGCTCCAAATTCACTAAACCAATCATGTTCCAATGCCATTATTTATGATACCCATAACCATCATATGGGAAACACTTGCTTATTCCCACCTCCACCATACCTTGCCAAACATTCTTTAAAAAGAAGAATAAATTCTTCATTTTCATCTCCATACCATACCATATCAATAAATCATCATTATTAAATTCCTCATCTTTGAAACTTACCACCTCTCCCTCCCAAAAACACCAATCCCAGTATATTTTCACCTTCTCCTCATTCTCTTTCCAGTTCAAATATCACCCATCCAAATTTATTATATAATCTACCAAAAGCAATTACACTTCCTCCAAATTCTTACCAAAATTTTTATACTACTCCTTGAATTCCTAAAATTCCTATTTCTGTGGAAACTCACATTCATTTTTCTCACGCAAATGAGAATATAAATGTTGAATTGGACCATTGTTAGCTCAACAAACATCAAAATAATGGAAGTTTTTATCAACTAAATTATGTAAATGACCGTTGTTCCCCCCAATCAGAATCACTTGGAATTGAAGACTACTTGGAAGTCTAAACACAAGAGAATTTTATTCAAGTTTATCTTGTTTATATCAAAAAATTGGGAAACAATAGAATAAAGGATGAAGCTGAAGAGAACATTCAAAAATAAAAAAATAGCAACTGTGTTGCCTGGTTTTGGATGGAACCCACTCTTCATGAACCATAAACTCTAAAAACCACCTGTTTATGCTGAAATTTCCAATAAATACTTTTCCAAAATGATAAAATCTCCCTGTGATGTAGCAATGGACAGTTTTTATTACCACTTTATTTTCTCTTTATTTTCAAGATTGCTACTAAAGATCATCATTCCCATGTGAATTAACCTCTCTCCAATTTCAGGCTCATAAAATCCAAATTTTCCTCAAAATTAATTGGTGGTAACAAAATACTTGAAATGCCATCAATTTCTAGAAAAGAGTTATTTAAAATTTAAGTTTGAATTTTACTATTCATTGGCATAAACTTATAGATTTGAAGATTGAAAAGATTTGTGGAAGTTTTAAGGAATAAAAAGTCTCTCTTTTCTTGTAAATGGTAAAACAAGGTATAAAAAAGGAGAATTTCTTCTTGTGGAAAAAAGAGAAGCAGAGAGTGCTTTGGTTTTTCTTTTACACGGATAATGATGAATATAATTTATTATGAAGAGAAAAGGATTTTGAGTGCGTTATTTATGGGCGCAATTGTGGCTTTTTGCTATGCTCTGTTCTGTGCTAGAGAAGCTTTGTAAGCTGTCTTGTTCTAAGTATGTTTAAGAGGCAAATCCTCTTACCTGTTTTTTCTTGTTTATTTTTCTGTATCACCTAGTGTGACAACTTGTGTCTCAGCTTTCTTTCTATTTGCAATGGACCAGGATCAGCTTTTACAATCTGGTCTTTTCTGATGATAGGATCTCTCACCTCCTGAGGTGCTTCCATTCCACAATTTCTGGATAGGTTCTGATAAATCTCCATTGGAGATGAAGTCTGTTTGCTTTCATTTTTGTTTTTTTGGAGGGAGATTGAGGGCCCACCCATTCTGGGTTTTTTATTGAGGCAGTCATTCCAGAATGCCACCATGCCTCTGGCCTCTAGGACATAAAAAGAATCTGGACCCCAAATGTGCATCTGCTTCAGCATCTTCCACAGCACTGCCTTGGAGAAAGCATTTTCAATCAGCTCCCCAATTTAATGAAGCCTTATTTCCATGTTTTTCTTCCATAATTCTCTTTGGCTTATCTCACTGGATTCCAAGTCAATGGCTCCCTTGTTATCTATGTGGATCATTCCAGGTAAGTTGCAAACTTGCTTCAGTACTTCACAAATGGCTTTATTAAGCCATAATATTTATCTGGATATTTCAAATGGATACTTTTATTCACCTTCAGTCATTGGGAGGGAGATGGTTTGCTGCTTTTTGCTCTTCCATGAGATGGTGTCAGTACCCATGAGGACAAAAAAGCCTGTCATGGAACTCTGTGGTTCAGGTCAATTTGCAAAATTGGGATCTACAAATGCCTTCAGCTCATAACCATTTTAATTCAAGTTCAATCAAGCAGCTTTGGTTCTGGCCAGGTACTGAAAGACCCATATTGCAGCCTTTCAGTTTCTTTTAGCCAGCCTTTCCAAGAACTGTGATATATGGCTGACCATATAGGTAATTTATGGTTGAGTAAGGAAAGAAGGTTGGTTAAGAGATCCAACCAGGGTTCTGAAGTTGAAAAAGCCTTCATTCTTTTTTAAATTTTTGATTTTATCTTCCAAGATGGTGGTTCTGATAAGGGTTGGGTGCCTTGGTCCTCTAGTTACAAGTTTGCACAGGCTAAAAAATGGTATATTGCACCCTTCTGATGAAGGCAGTGCTGCAGCATTGTTTTGAGGGGATGGCTCCCTGTCCAGAAACTCATCCTGATTGTCCTCAAAATTTTCAATTTCTTCCTCAGGAAGTTTTTCCTCCTTGCAGAAGGGAAAATTATAATTTCCCCCAAACTTGGGTTAATCAAATGAAGAAGAAATTTCCAATCTGGCACAGGATGCACACAGCAGAGGAAATTTGCTTTTTTCAAAGCTGGAGTGTTTGGTAACTATTAACCTTAGGTATTTTTGCTTAAATATACAATAGCTTGACATGTCATTGGCATAAACCAAAAATACTCCCTCCCAGGATATTTGCCCAAATTTGGCTTTCCTGTGCTTTTTTTGCTTGATTAACCATGCTAAACAGCCAAATGGATTGAACATGTGTATTCTGGGAGTCTGCTTGAAAATAATTCTGGTGGGAGAAATCCTTCCCTTTGCCAGAAATGGAAGAGATTTTGTTACCATAGCAGATTTCATGATGGCCTCTATCCACCATTCTGGGAAAACATTTTTATCAATCATCATGCACTGTGTCATCTCTATGACTTTCTTATTATCATTCTCTGCAAACCCTTTGTGCTGCAGGGTGTAATCTGGAACCAGGTGATGCAATATTACTTGTTTCTCCAGATATAGTGAAGGATATTTGTTACATAACTCACCCCCTCCATTGGTAATTAGCTTTTTAATTGGTTTTCCCTTTTTCTTCTCAAAGAATTTCTTGAAGCAGATGAAGGAGCCGCTGGCCGAATCCTTACTTTTTTGCATTGAAGTTCTCATTTAACCCGAGTACTGGTCTACCAAGATGAAGAATTATTTTTTCCCACCATTTGTGGTTGGATGGATAGGTCCTCAGAGATCACCGTGGAAAAGCTCCATGGGCATGCTTGGACTTATGAACCAATGTTTGAAGGGTTTTCCTTGCCATTTTCCCTTTCAAGGGCATTCCACATGGTATCTTCTTGTTGATGGTTAAATCTGGGATAGCAACCTTTATCCTGGAAATGCTGGTATGTCCAAGGTGCAAGTGCCACATTGTAAAGGTGTTTGCTTGAAATTTAACTTCTGAGAAAATGATCAGGGTTTCCTGGAATGCGTCTTGTGGAGATTTCTAGGACTCTGCTGTTTGTTGCTCATGTAAAATTCATTGAATTATCTATGCAAGCAAGGTGGAAATCTCCAGTTACCCAAATATTTGCATCATGCTTTATTATTTTGCACACAGAAACAAAATTCCTACTTAGCTTTGGAACAAATAGACAGTTGTCCATTTTGATCTTTCTTCCATCCTCCAGTGACAATGTGGCATCCCCTTCTCTGGTGGATTCAATTATTTCCCTGTTCTTTTCATTTAATATATTTGTTTATGTGGGTTGGCTTGTGTTGAACCAGCTGTGGTGGTTGAGAAGGTGATGGCTGGCTCCAGAATCTAGGAATATGAGTTTGTTGCCATCATATTTTGTGTTGAGAATTTTAGTTCCAAATCCAGGTTGTTGAAGGCTCAGCTCCTTACCAGTGCTTTTCCCCATGTTCATGGCTGTTCCTCTGGGTTTTTTGGCAACTCTAAGCTCTGGATGCAGTTTCCAGCACTTATTTTTGGTGGGGCGCTGGAGCAAGGATTGTGCCTTCCTCCCTTGCATTGCCTTTCCTTGTAATCAAAGTCCCTTTTTCTTGAACTTAGTAGAGCTGTTGTGTTTCTTAGTGGGGTTACGTAGGCATGTGATGCAGCATTGTGGTTTGGAATGTTTTACAACCTGTTCATTATTTTGTTGGGTTTATCTAGGAGGAGATCATTGCATAGGAGAGTTTGCATGAGCTCAGGCTTTCTATCTGTTTATCTGGAGATTATGCAACAGGCTAGGATCTGAGGCAGTGTTACCAGCCCTATCATTGCTGCATTATATTTTGCAGAATTTTTATTGGGGATGAAGCTGGTTATTCTTTTTTCTTATTGACTGTCACAAAAAATTTCCATGCTTTGTAAATGGAAGACATGTTTTCTTTTGTGTATGTCTCTTGTATCTTTGCCCATATCATGTGTGTGTTTAATTCTATCTCCAGGCTAATTTTGTTGGAAAGAATGGAGTGAATGAGTTTGTACATATGGGTTATAGCTGCTTCCTCTGATTTTTGCTTTTCTTCACCAGTGGAGGGATCTTTTTTTGTATTAATGGTGAACTCCAGAAGCATTTTGGACTTCAGGAATCCCCACATCCTGTGTACCCAAAATTTGTAGTTGTCTTCTTGTAATGCTATTGGTTTGATTGCGTTTTTTGGTGTCATTAATTAGTGGTACTGGTGTCATGTGTGTTTGGCTGGATGATTGTTTATTTGATTGTATTGGAGCCCTTCTGAACTGAATTCTTCCTTTTGACCGTTAATGTTATAGATTTTTGGAAGCAGTAAGGAATTACAAGTCTTTATTTTGTTTTAATTGGTAAAACAATTTATTCAAATGGGGAATTGCTTCTTTTGGAAAAAAGATAAACAGAGAGCTCTTTTTTTGTTCTTTAAAAAGGATAATGATGAATAAAATCAATTATGAAGAGACAAGGATTTTGAGTGTCTTATTTATGGGTGAAATGGTAGATTTTTGCTATGCTCTGGTCTGTGCTGGAGCAGATTTTTAAGCTGCCTTGTTCTAAGTTGTTTTCAGGGGCAAATCCTCTTACCTGCATTTTATTGTTTCTTTTTCTTGTGCACCTAGGGTGACCACTTGTGTCTCAGCTATCTTTCTATTTACAATTGACCAGGATCAGATGTTGCTATCTGGTATTTTCTGATAATAGGATCTCTCACCTTTGAGGTGCTTCCATTCCTGAATTTCTGGATGGGTTCTGATCAATCTCCATTGGACATTAGGTCTTTTTGCTTTCAGTGTTGTTGTTTTTGAGGGAGCTTGAGGGCTCACCCATTCTTTTTTTTTTATTTAGTCCCTCATTGCAACAAAAAACACCCCTCATTCCTACAATTTTATATATTTTACAGGGAAAATTAATTGCAAAATTTGCACATGGGGCTCAAATGTGGAACAGAATTTTTTACTCAGGGTTCAATGCATTTTTCACCAAAATAATGGCTTGATAGATATTCTTCAAAAATTTTCTCCTGAGGTTTTTCCAAATGAATCCATCAGGCTTGCTAATATATCTTCACAAGATATGGATCAAATATTTTATAACCTACTCACAGGAGACTAAATAGCTGCAAGATGGCTTGAAGGTATTTTATTTCCTTTTTTTCTGATAATGAAAGTTAATCTGATGGGGTTTTTTTTACACAGGTAATTATCCTTCTCAATCAACCCACAGAGATCTTTTGATCAGGCAATCAGATGGCTCCTTGAGTAGAATTAGTTAACTGAGTAAATTTCATGACCCTCTTCTTTATTTTCTTTTTCATCCTCATAGTTAATTGGTTTGGTTTCCAGAATTGAAAGAAGAAAACAAAATGTATAGGTTCAATGTCATGGATTATTATTTGAATTTTCTGAAACCTTTTCATTCTGATTATTCACTTTTGCGGGGGTTTTTTGAATGTTCCAAAAATATTTTGTTTAGAAATATATAAAAATTGAGACAGAATGATTATCCTATATTTTTAATAATGAAAATTACCTAATTATTTAGAATATCTCTGGTTTTATGAATTCAATCAACCATTTTGTTGAGATGGGTCAGGGAATTGTTAAGTTGGTTTCTGTTCAAACCTTCATGTGATACTCATGTTTATCTTCTACCAATACTTATGCAAAACTTGACATTTCCTCATTCTCAGGTTGTTTTTTTATCCTTCTCAAATCATTTATAGGTTACCCAAGGGACATGAAGGTTTGATAGCAAGATGCTATGGAAATGGTTCAGCATATGGGAAAACCTGACCTTTTTATAAAATTCATATGTAAACCAGTTCCAGAAATCCTAAAAAATTTATTTCCAGTTCAATAATCATGGGATAGGCCAGATATTGTAACACCTGTTTTCAACTCAAAATTGAATATTAACTTTGATGAAAATTTCCAGGATGGAATTTTTGTAACCACAATGGAATGCACTCATTTTATAGAATTCCAGAAAAGAGGCCTTCCACATTTTCACATCTTGGTTATCCTCCATCATGACCACAAGGCAAGAATATCTGAACACATTGACATGATTTTTTGAACAGATATTCCTAATATGGTGTATCAGATTTAAGAAAACCCGCTGTTGTATAATGTCAGGTTTCAAACCAAATCCACCTTTTTTTAAAGGCAGGTTTCAAACCAAATCGGCCATTTCAAACCAACCATTAAAAATCAAAAAAACACACTTATTTCACATCAGAAGTTGTGGAAACAAGAGAGTTGTACTATCCAAGTTGTCCCTAAGTTCTGGAATTGATGGTCCTATCATCTGTAAGGATAGGGATGCGCCTGTTTAGAGAGAGAGAGAGATATAGAGGGATGAATTTCCTTCCTTTCAGTTCCTTTCTGTACCATACACTTTGATCCATGATATATGAGATGAGATGAGATCTATGCTGGGGTTGAGAGAGCAGACTTGATGCCCACACTCTCAACTCTAACCTAAGTACAAGTGCAATGAAAGTCCAACAACAAATAGAAAAAAAAACCTAAAAACCAGACCCCTAGCCAAAGCATAACCCTTTCCCATTCCCCAACCACCCTAAACCCCGCCTACCGTTACACACACCCGGTTTGTTCTTCCCATGACACAGCCCTCCGCCGCGCCCTACTTGGAGCCCTCCGTGTTGTTTGTATCCACCCAGTGTGCCACATGATTTCCTGCCCGCAGGCCGGCCTGCCCTAACCCTTTCCCATAGCGCAACCACCCTCAAGCCCGCCTACCGTTACACACATCCAGTTTGTCCTTCTCATGATGCAGCCCTCCACCGCGCCCTACTTGGAGCCCCCCCCCATTTTCCGTATCCGCCCGGTGCGCCACTTTATTTTCTACCTGGGGGCCGGCCCACCCTAATCCTTTCCCATACCGCAACCATCCTTGAGCACGCCTACCTTACACACACCCGGTTTGTCCTTCTCATGACAAGGACCTCTGCGGCACCCTACTCAGAGCCCCCCCCCCATTGTTGGTATCCACCCAGTGCGCTGTGTGATGTCCTAAACCACTCCTATAGCCCCAATTGCCCCAGCTCTACTTTCCCAACTAGCTGCCTGCAAACCTGGTTGAGCCGGCTCCATTCTTGGGTCTCCAATGTTCCAAGTGGGCGGCAACCCGCCATCCCCAGTTAAGCCCAACCCATGCCTGGTATGCTGAGCCCCCAAACCATGTCACGGTTCCCAATCCAAGGCTATATAACAGCACCACATCCCCCCCAACTTGAGTTCTGTCCCCAGAGGTCTTCCCACCATTACCTTGACCATACCTGCCTTTACTCATTACACCCTTCCATAGAGAATAAAAAGACCCAGAAGAGAGAAAAAAAGAGAAGAAAAAGTTTTTTTTTTGCAGCGCTCCTTGTCCTGCCTTCCGCTCTTCCTCTGGTTTTCTGCCGGGTTTTTCCTTGCATTTATGGACCCGGAATTGCGCTGCGCCCGTGTTCCTGCAATAATATCCCTTCTTTCTGTCCCCCCACACCTAGCCGCTGTCCCCAGTGGTTTTCAACCTTCTGCTCTTCCAGGAAAGAGATTTGCATGGCCTCATCCAATCCCATGTTGGTTGTGTACACAGGCCATTGTCCCAAACTTCCTTCCAGGCGCGCCTTCTGTTGTCAAATCCCTTGAAACCCCAGCCTCCTGTTCCCCTGCAATACTGTTGACACCCAATCCCTTCCCATTCCACACCTGAAGCTCCGCCCCAGGTGTCTGTTGCACCAATGCCAAAATGTCTGCTAGCTGTGATGGCAATGGGCCCGCCGTTGGCCCATCTATCCCGCACTCCCCACGCTCCAGGTCCTTTCATTCTGCATGCATTCTCCCTGCTGTCAAAGGGTTCCAACTCTGGTTGCAATCCTTCAATTCCTGGTCCGTTCCTTCTGCCACCGCTCCCCTCCTCTCTGCAAGACCCACCCACTGTTCATTGGTTCCCAAACTGCGGGCAATATCTGCTGCTTTCTTCTTCTCTGCAAGACTTTCCTGTGGCCCATTGGTTCCCAAATTGCACAAAATGGGCCTTGGAGCAGCTAGACTTTGTTTCCCCTCCATATCTGCTCCCATCCCATCCCCCGCAGCTCCCCTTCCCTCTGCTGACATTAGTTCTGCTTGTTGTCCCCTTGTCCTTGCTTGCTTCATAGTAATGGGCTGATCCAACTCCGCCAAGACCCGCTTTCCCAACACATATCCTGTCTCCTCTGGGGAAACCAATCCCGCCTTTGAATCCATTTTCCAGTTCTTGCCTCCCAACTTCCAATACCCATTATTTTCACCATATGTGCACACCTGGGGTGCGTGTGCGCTAGGGGGCTGAAAACCCTCCCCTGCAAGAGGTGGAAAACCAGACCAGTGCTGCAACATGTGGCTCATCTAGATCTTGAGTTCCCTTTCCAACTCTGCAAGTTCACTAGCCCAAGGGATGGTTTCTGGTGGTGGGGCCGGAGCACACGCTGCCATGTAATCCAATTCTGCTTGCAACCAGACCTGCCATGCGTGCTTGCCTCTGCCGTGGCTTGTTCAATATTGACTTCCCAGAAACAAGGCTTGGGCTTCCCCCACCTTGCCAGAATTTCCCCCTTCAGTTTTGGCCAATCAAGGTTTTGGTAGCCTTCCATTTCTTCCACATCTCAACGCTCTTCCTTGTCCATGATGAACAGGAAAACATGGTGAGACTTGTCTGAATATGATGCGCCTTTGGAGTCTGCAATCACTTCATATTGTGAGATGAATTTCTCCACATCCGCATTGTTGAATCAAATGTGAGGGTTATCCTTTTGCTTGACGCGGACAGGGCAGGATGAGAAAGAAAAAGGAGTAGAAGTGGTTTCTGGTAGCATCCTGAGTACCTTTGAGAGACTTGAGACAAAATATGTTTCCTGGCCAAACCCTAGATGGGGAAAAAAGAGAGGTGGACTCTCCAAGTTGTTCCTAAGTTCTGGAATTGATGGTCCTAGCATCTGTAAGCATAAGGATGCGCCTGTTTAGAGAGAGAGTGTGTGTGTGATGAATTTTATTCCTTTCCTTTCCTTTCCATACCATACGCTGTGATCCATGATATATGAGATGAGATGAGATCTATGCTGGGGTTGAGAGCGCAGACTTTATGCCCACACTCTCAACTCTAACCTAAGTACAAGCGCAATGAAAGCCCAAGAACAAATAGAAAAAAAACCTAAAAACAAGAAACCTAGCCAAACCCTAACCCTTTCCCATGCCCCAACCACCCTAAACCCCGCCTACCGTTATACACACCCAGTTTGTCCTTCTCATGAGGTGGCCCTCCACCGCGCCCTAATTGGAGCCCCCCCTGTTGTCCGTATCTGCCTGGGGTGCCGCCTGATTTCCTTCCCTGCGGACCTTCCCGCCCTAAACCTTTCCCATACTGAAACCACCCTTGAGCCTTCCTACTGTTACACACACCCGGTTTGTTGTTCTCATGATGTGGCCCTCCGCTGCGCCCTACTTGGAGCCCCCCGCGTTGTCCCTATCCACCCAGTGCGCCACGTTATTTCATGCCCTGCTCCTATAGCCCCAATTTCCCCCCTCAACTTTCTCAAACTAGCTGCCCGCAAACCTGGTTGTGCTGGCTCCATTCTTGGATCTTCAATTTCCAAGTGGGTTGCAACCCGCCATGCCCAGTTAAGCCCAACCCATGCCCGGTATGCTGAGCCTGAACTACCAAATGCTGAGCGGGTAAACCAAATTCTGAGTGCGCCAACAGCAGCACGGTTCCCAATCCAAGGCTATATAACAACACCACAACGTGTCAGATTTACCTGGAAATAAGTGGGTTTTTTCAATTAAAGTATATAAAGGCTTCCACCACCCGCCCACTTCATACACCCCTGGTTTTCCACCTCCAACCTCATTGGAAAAACTCTACCTCCAACCTCATTGGAAAAAAATTTCATTCATTGCTCTTCATCACTTCATCACTCTCATCACTTGATTGCTTTCATCACATCCAGCTAAATCTCAATGCATCACTATCCTAATGACTTCATCACTCTCATCCCTTTATCACTTTCATCAAATCCAGCTAACTCTCATTGAATCACTATCCTCATTGCATAACTATCCTCATCACTCCCTCAACCTCATTTCTTTATTTCTTTCATCACATCCTAACTCTCATTGCTTTATCCCTCTTGTCACTTCATCACTCTCATTTCTTCCTATCCTCTTTGCTTCATCACTCTCATAATGGCCCCTCAGCAATCCTCCCCCCACAAGTCCACTAAACAATCCAATGGACCAAAGCAAACATCCCCCAGGAACTCAAAATCCAACAATCCACCCCCATCAGCTTCCAAAGGCTCAAGTCAGCTCAAGAGAGCTGATCACATCATCCTGGTAAACTGGCTCAAAATTCTGTCCAACTACAATGCTTGCTTTGGATCAAACAATGAAACATGTGTTGGCCAACCCCCATCCTCTAAGGTCAATGGTTATCTCCTGATGGCCAATGAACTCAAGAATGAAACAAAAGGTAGGCTGGATCTGTCATCCAAACAGATGAGGGAGCAATTCAAGAATTATTGAGCCAAGTAAAAAAAGGCCCACTCCATGTCAATCTCCACTGGCTTTGGTATCACCAACTCTGACAAATCCCAGGGAATCAACTTGTTGGTTGATAATTTGGACTCCATTTATCCTTTTTATATTCAAATGGATTAAATCTTTGGAAAGAAGGCCAAAATCACCCCTCTAGCTCCTTTTGACGCCCAAAAATCTGATTCAGTTGATGCTGAGGACTTTGCTGGGGATGCTTAGCCTAGAAATGAGGACCTTAATGAAACCTTTGCCTTCAAGCGGCCCCCATCCAATTCCAAGGAGGATATTCAAACACAATCAGCTCCAATCAAGTCTACTTCCGCATTGATTGATGAGTCAAACCCAAACTTGGACCCCTGACTTACTTCTTTTGATTGCTTTCTTCCTGGGGTTAAAGAACTGGAGAACTTGGAAGATGAGGAGGATGTCATTCCCGTATCACAATTGCCATCAACATCTACTCAAGTAAAGAAGCAAGTTCTTTTCTCTTCTATCTAGCTAATCCTAACTAATTTAGATTTGAAAGAAAAAGGCTCATCCATTCCTGAATGGCCAGAAACTCAAGCCAATGGGGCCTCCCACATCCCCTTCAAATGATATCAATTATGTTCCAGCACAAACCTCCTCTGCAAAGGGAAAGAAAAAGGCCTCCAATTCCATAAACATCAACCCCTACAGCTTTCAAAAGAGGAGAAACACTTCAAATTTTTTGGGCTTTGAGGAGATCATGGATAAGCAAGATTCAAGTAAGCCCATTGGATTCTCCTTGCTTTCAAAATCAAGCTCATCCCTATTCCCCGCTGAAAAACAGTGAAATTACAAATTGAATCTGAAAAAATTCAGTTTGAAAAGGAGAAGTGGGATCGTCAAGTGGCCATTGATTTTCAAAATCAGATAGCCAAGAGTTTGGCTCATCAACAAAAATGGGATTCTGATTGGAAGTTGAAACAGGATGAGCTAGAATTTCAAAAAGAGGAAAAGGAGAACAATCAACATCAAGCACAACTTGAAATGGAGAGGGAAAGACTGGTAACAGAAAAAAAGGCTCAGTTGTCAATGGCTGCGGCATACATTGGTAACAGTAGAAAATTAGATGGATTAAAGCAGATTACTCAAATTCTTGGCTTTTAAATATATTTTCTTTGATGAAAAACTTGAAAAGAAACAAAATCATTTTTGATTAAAAAAATTCTTAAGACTATTTTTAACCCCACCAATAAAAAAAATTCTTTTTATTTATATTTTTTTTACTGGAGTATATTTTCCCACTCCCCAAGTCCCTGCAATTTTTTCCAGTTGTTTTGTTGATTTTCATTGAAATTTCCATTCTTGTATGAGTGGTAGTCTTCACAGCATGAAGAGGAAAGCGCTTGTACTTATTGGCTTCCCAAACCATTTTCACTATACCATTTTTATTGAAATCAATTCCAAAGCCAAGGTCAGGAAAACAAATTGGCTCTCTGATACTTCATATTCATCCATAGTTTCAATAAGTTTCCCATTTGATTTCTTGGTTGGAACTGGAAGTAAAAAGGAATACTCAGAGATGTCACCTTTATCAATGTGAGGTGAGTTGTAAAAAGAGTTGGATGTGAAAGTGACATGCAGAGAGCAGTCAAAGGGAGTATGCCAAGAACCAAATTAGATTGATGAGAAAGAAGGGATGAATTTTTCCTTCATTATTTCACGGTTTGATTCAAAGGGAATTCTGGCAAAATTGCAAAGCATTTTTCCTAAAATTTGAGAGACTTTTTCTGCCTTAATATTGATAAAAGCATACTCTTGAGGGGAAGATTGAATGGATGATTTCTTCACATAGCTTCCAAATAACTCACAGGGTTCCATCAATTTTTGCAATCCAATTTCCCACATTTTTCTACTTCAAGATCTTGAGGGACCAACAGTGTTGAAAAATCTTTTTGACTGGTGAAGGAAATTTGTCACAAATTTGATGTCCTTCTTGTCTTGGTCAGAAAGTTTCTCAACGGGACAAATTTAATTATTGCAACAAGACTGTTGTGATCATATTTATTGAGAAAAATTAATTTAACATGGCTGAAGAAATGGGATTGCTTGATTGTCTGCTTGACATGTTCAAACTCAGCAGGTGAGGGTTTTCAATTTTCTTTTTGTTTTCAGCAGTTATGGAAGGATACAGATCCAAAGTTTTTAGTTTCCGTCCAGAACATACAACCTTTTCATTGAAGCCCTCCTCTGCAAGTTCCAAAGAGATTTCCAATGCCCTCATTTGATCCCTCTTTTGCTTCAAAGCCCTCTGCTTTCCAACTCTCTTTATGTTTTGAACCTCATCTCCTTCCATCTTGTTCCCTCCCAGGCAAAAGCTCTGCTTGGGTTGAGGATCAAGAAGGGATTCAATTTAGCATATAACATTTTCAGTAGGGTGAGAGAAGGGATGGAATTGAAGGAAAAGGCATCAAAGAAGGATTGCCAAAAAAAAAAAGAAAAAAAGAGATGTCATTCATGTGATCACCAAAAAAAAAAAAAAAAAAAAAAAAAAAAAAAAAAAAAAAAAAAAAAAAAAAAAAAAAAAAAAAAAAAAAAAAAAAAAAAAAAAAAAAAAAAAAAAAAAAAAAAAAAAAACAAAAAAAAAAAAAAGGTCACATGATCACCAAAAAAAAAATAACTGGGTGCAAGCAAATTGGGCTGGGATTTGGGGCGTGCCTCTGATTGGGCTAGGTGTGTCAGGGGGGATTTCTCCCAGCGGCAAGACAAGGGAGGGGGTGGCTTGTGGGGGATCAAGGGGGGAGGGGCGGATGAGAGCAAGGCAGGGGGCGGGGACGGCCAGCCAAGGGAGACCAAGGGGGGGGCTGGCAAGCCAAGCAAGGAGGGGGGGCAGACTGGAGCAAGGGGGGGTGGGTCCGGTGATCCAAGGGAGACCAAGGGTGGGCAGGGCTGGCAAGCCAAGCAAGGAGGGGGTGGCAAGGCTTTTGAGCCAAGCAAGATGGGAGGGGGGGAGGACTGGAGCAAGGGGGAAAGCAAGATGGGAGGGGGGGTGAGGCCGTCAAGCCAAGCAAGATGGGAGGGGCGGGCGGACCGGAGCAAGGAGGGGGGGGAAAGGCTGTCAAGCCAAGCAATATGGGAGGGGGTTGGACTGGAGCAAGAGGGGAGCAAGGCCCAGAAGCTGAGGGAGACCAAGGGAGGGGGGAGAGGGGGGGTGCTTGTGAGTGAGTGGGAGGGAGTGAGAGGGGGTGAGAGGAAGGGAAAAGGTGAATTAGGAGGAGGGAGGGGGGAGCTTACCTGGGGAATCAACCAAGGGGGATGGAGTTTGATGAATCAAAGGATGAGCATTGGATGTTGGAGAGGATGAGGAGGAGGATGAGGAGGAGGAGGAGGAGGAGGGGGGGAGCTTACCAGGGGTGCCAACCAAAGGAGGAGGGGAGGTGGTGGGTGAGGTGGAGGTGATGGATGAGGTGGTGGTGGTTGGTGAGGAGGAGGAAGGAGTGGGTGAAAGGTGGTTTGGTGGGATGAGGTGGGTGATTTAAATTGTGGTTTAATGGGGTGAGGTGGTGGGTTTGGAAGTTTTAAGTCTGTTTTGTCTAAGTCCATCCCACCAAATGAGAAAAAAAACCCCTGAATCAGCCTTGGAATATTGGTTGAACAACCAAAACCAAAACAATTTGGTGAAGGGATTTTTTATCTAATTCAAAATAAAACATTACGCATCAAAGTGAGCAAGGGTGAGATGAAGAATCCGTTCTCTGATAGAAGAAGTGAGGTACAAGATGAGACAGCAATGACTTGAGGTGGATCAGGAATATCATCTTCAAATATTTTTTCCCATTCATCTTTGATGTTGGCCAAAAGATTGTGAAGGATTACACAAGTGATATTCCAGTTGATGAGGAACTTCATGTCTTTGGGTTTTTGAAGCTGTTTTTGCATTTCCCTTAAGCTGGCCCATCTTCCTTTCAGGACTCCTATGGCATGCTCAATCCAAACTTGTTATTGGGAAAGATGATAGTTGAAATTGGTTTTTCCTTGATTGTTGGACAAAAAGTTTGGGTATGCTGGAACCACATATTTCCCACTAGCATAAGATGAATTGGCAAGAAGGTATTGATCTTGGTCAAAGTAGTTCTCTATTTTTTGGGCAATCTGCATCCAATTGAAAACATATTAATCATGACAAGAACCCAGAAGGCCAGCATGGAGTTATCTGAACTTCTTGTTGGTATCACAAAAATGTTGTAGTGCCATGGAGTATCTAAACAAACAGATAAAACATATTTGGTCAGTTTTTTATCAAAGTTTTCATCATAGTTGTTGGAAAAGAAATGAATGAATTTCCTTTTTTTCCAATCAAAATAGTGGTTACCATCTAGCTTGGGTTTTTAACTCCAGGGGATGGTGGTTCTGTCAACAAACCCAATGCAACCAGGAAAGCCTTCAGTCTCCATTACTTGAGGTATCTCCTTGCATTCTTCTTTGGTTGGCCAAGAAAGGACTGAGAGACAGAAAGATAGGATAGCAATTGTGACTCTTTTGGTGTATAAGTCAATGGTTCCATAACCAACTTAGAATAGATTTTCTAATCAATGAATTGCTACTCCATTTCCATTTGATCCCAATCTACAAAGATAATCAGCCATTTGGATAGCTGGATTGCTTTGAGGATTCCAAGAATTTTTCTGGAGGATGTGGTGGTCTTCAATCATCTCCAAAAGTTTTATGAATGAAGGCAATAGATTTTGGAACAGTTGCTGGAAGCTTAAGTTGGGGATGAGATGAAGCTTTTGCCTTTCATAAATAGGTTTTTGGAGAGTTTGTCTTCTTGGAAACATGTATTGCTTTTTTAATAGAGAATTTAAAGCCAACCAAGTTTATTCCAAATTGGAGTTTGAATTGGAGTCTGAATGGCAGTCAAATACTAACAAAAGTTCAGTCAGCTTTCTGGCATTCTCAACTTGCTGCCAGGAAGTTGGATGGGACATGTTGAGAAAGATGGTAATTTGATGTGGGGTGATGAGATGATGATGGGATTTGTGTGAAGATGGAGATTTGAAAATCAATAGAGATGTGAAGCAATGGAGATGAGATTTGTGTGATGTGATGGAGATGGGATTGGTATGGATTTGCTGACATGGATGGGTGTTTTGTATGTGATGGATGGTGAATGGATGATAATGCATAAATTTTGGTTTTAATGGCGGGTTTGATGTTTGAAATCTGCCATTTTCATGAAACTTGCCATTTTGAAATACACCAGTTAGGGGGTATGTGTATTTCAGAAAACCTCCATTAAAAATGGTGGGTTTAGTCAAAAAAATTGGCAGGTTTCTAATGGCAGGTTTGCTAACTCTGATACACCCTAATGAAAACACTCATCCTAATATTTTTCACAAATTGAAGAGACACATGACACATGGACCGTGTGGTATTTTCAACCATGAATTACCTTGCATGGATAGTTTTACATGCAGGAAGAGATAACCCAAAGCCTTCTGCCATGAAATCATCATGGTTTTAAATTCTTATCCTATCTATCAAAAAATCCAAGATGGAGCTTCAATATCACAATCTCACTGCAAAACAATATCTCTCATTTATAATTCCTGGTTTTTCCCTTAAAATCACTATATCTTGTAAAAATACCAATGTCACATCAGTGTAGAAGTATTCAGGTATCTCAGCTGTAATAAATATCTAAAAAATTTGTTTGTAAGGTCCATGACTGTGTTAGTCTTGATTTTGGTGGAAACTTGGATGAACAATTTTTTTAGGGATTCAGGGTGAATTTTTGCACCTGAGGGATGCTGGATAATTTTTTCCTTCAAATTTTCTGCCATCTCCCCTGTTTTTAAACAAATGGAAATTCACCTGCCTGAAAAAAAAATTATTTTTTAACTTGATGAAGCCCTGGAAAAAGTGGTTCAAATATCATAAAATTAAAACAATATGCTGAAAGAATATTTCAAAACAAATTCAATTGGCCCTTTTTCAAGGAACATCAAATATTCTGAATTTCCACAACATTTCACATGGCATCCCCATAGAATACAATGGAGGCCAAGCAAGAGAGGTCTTCCAATTTGAATTATTTATACTGTATATCCTGCAGATTCTGAGAGGTAATTTCTCAGGTTTTTTTTGAATGATTATTTTGGTGCAGCTTTGTCTAATAACCTAAAGAGGTTAAATTGAATTTCTTATACAAATTTCAGAGAGGCTACCTTGGTCAAGGGTCTAATTCAGGAAAACAATCCTTTGGAAACAAAAATTGAAGAAGCTGAGGAATATCTTTGACCTTCTGAGCTAAGTTTTTTTTTAATTCTTTTTTCACCAAAAAAATTGAGGAAGCTGAGGAATATCTTTGACCACTGTTTCATCCTGTAGACCCAAGTTTCCCTTGGAATCTTGCTTTCAATTTTATGGTTGATGATTTAATTAATTCTGGAATGAAATATTGAATATTTCTCAAAAATGAAATATCAAGATCCATAAACCCCATCATATCTCAAATTTATGGCACAAGGGTTGAAGAAGCTTTTACTGATCTTCCAAAACTTGATAAATGAGTGGAGGCATAAAGGGAAAACAGGAACTTGATCCTTGAGGATGATAAAAATATCCTATAAATCAATCACAATTTCAAAATCTTGCTTCTGAATCATAGACCACGGAAAATCTCAGATCTAATAATTAATTCATACAATTATCCTTGACCCTCTTACTTCTTTATTGATGGAACTTGTTTCCATGTAAAAAACTTCAAATACAAACGCTTTCTTTATTCTATCAGATCATCTTCAATAATAGCTGTGACATGTGCTTTTAGTGGGATAGATGCCATGAATCTACCATATAGAAGAACAGATCATCTCACCTTTGGAATTCTGTTGAGTTTAAATCACTCCTCTGTATCAAGAGTATCAATGAATTCTTGAAAGTTTGAAGCTCTCAGAAAGTCTTCTAAGATAATCTGAGATGAAGCACTCATAAGTCATAGGAATTCTCTTGATTTGGTTGAAAGGCTAATTAAGATCTCATGGATTCCAACCTACCTTTTGGAGAAAACGGTAAGGTCCTTGGTGAAGAATTTGGGAAACTTTTACCTGTGTTTCAAAAATTTAAACATCCCCAAATTTTTGATGCAATTTTTTTTAGAGTTTTCTTTCTGGAGTAATTCCAAATTTTTGTACCTTACTCCAAATATGCATGCTGCAGGGGGTCCTGATTACCAAAATTTCTAACTAAATGTTGGAGATGGTCTGAATAATATAGAGGTTTCAGAAAAAATTCTGATTCCTGAAAACATGGTAAGTCATGGCTATAGTAAATATCAAGCTTTGGATAGATTAATCAAGAAAAAAAATTCAAACTTTCACTTTGGATACCTTGAAAACATTTATCTCATGGACCATTTTATTTTATGTTGAAAAAATACAGCAGTCTACAACATAAATACATTTCTACTGGATTCTCTTCCTGTAAATTAATAAAACCAAACTATGAAGACTCATTACAGCCATAAAACTGTGGAAGATGATACTCAAAATCTATACCAACAAGAGTTCCCCAACAAATGTTTTCTTCCTAAACTTCCTCCTCATAGCTTGACTCTAAAATTTGATGCCCCTATAATTATTTTGAGGAACATGGACCATACAATTGCACTTTCAATGGAACTTTCTTAATTTTTTTCAGATTGGGAAGCAATTTTATAGTTTCCAAGCTTTCAACTGGTGATTCAATAGGAAGGCTGGTTTTGATTCCCCACATCCCCTTTGCTACTGAGCCTGATTAAAATGGCCTCCCTTTCAAGATGATTTGCAAAAAGTTTCCAGTTAATTTGGATTTCTAATTGACAATAGACAAATCTCAATTTCAGAAAATTTCAAACTTGGGTCTTTATCTGGAAGATCTAGTTTTCAGCTATGGTCAGTTATATTTAGAATTGTAAAGTAGGAGATCTATCCACTCAACAAGGGTAGTGTTCACACATAAAACTGAAAACCAAATTTCATTTGAAACTGATAAAATTGTTTTAACTGAAGTTTTGAATGCTATACACCCCAGAAATTGATTCATTTGCAATGTATATTTTGTTTGACTTACTCCTATATTAATAAATTGATGTGTATTTTTTTTAGCTTAACCATGATTTAATTGAAGATTATTTTTTTTTACCTTTCATATTTTTCCAATCAACCCACATTTCATTACCTATCAAAATGATCCAATTAGTACCCAAATGTGGGGGCACTACTCTAATCAGAGCAATAAAAATTCCTGAGAGATTGGGAAAATTGTGCAACAGAAATTGAACTTTTTTTGTTTTAGAAGATACAAAATTTGATTTAATGATGAGAGGTCAATCAAAAAATTCACTTTGTGGAATTGAATGGGATTTCAATTCTGATTTGAATCTCCTTCCCTTTTTTTTTTGAAAAAAAACCTCTCATACCATCTGAAATTGAAACTAATGTTAATTCAGAAATTGACGTATTTTAGCCCACAAGATCAGATTTCATGTGAATTAAAACCAAGACTATGGTTTTAAAATCATAATGATGAGGTACATTTTGATACATGGATAAGCAGTTAGTCTGAGGAGTGAAGCTGGTACCTTCTCCCTAGGCAGTGCAGGCACCCCTGAACGTGGTTATCAGAAAAATTGACATTTAAGGCATTATTGATCAATTTTTGATATAAATTTAATTTCTTTGTAAAATTGATATTAGGGTGTATCAAAGCTAGCAAACCCGCCATTAGAAACCCGTCATTTCTTTTTGACCAAACCCGCCATTAAAAATGGCGGGTTTCTGAAATACACATACCCCCTAACTGGTGTATTTCAAAATGGCAGGTTTCATGAAAATGGAAGATTTCAAACATCAAAGCTGCCAGTAAACCAGCCATTTATGCATCATCATCCATCCACCATCCATCACATCTAAAACACCCATCCACATCAGAAAATCCATACCATTTGCATCTCCATTGCATCACACACATCTCATCTCCATTGCTTCACATCTCTATTAATTTTCACATCTCCATCTTCACATAAATCCCATCATCATCTCATCACCCCACATCAAATCATCACCTTTCTCAACATTTCCAATCAAACTTCCCGCCAGCAAGTTGAAAACACAAAAAAGCTGACTGAAATTTTGCTACTGTTTGACTCCCATTCAGGCTCTGATTCAGACTCCAATTTGGAATTAACTTGGTTAGCTTTGAATTCTCTGTTGGAAAAGCAATATATGGTTCCAAGAATACACACCCTCCACAACCCTATGTATGAAAGGCAAAAGCTTCATCTCATCCCCAACTTAAGCTTCCAGCAACTATTCTGAACTTTGTTGCCTTCATTCATGAAGCTTTTGGAGATGATTGAAGACCACCACATCTTCCAGAACAATTTTCAGAATCCTCAAAGTGATCCAGCCATCCAAATTGCTGTAGCTCTGTGTATATTGGGATCAAATGGAAATGGAGCAGCAATCCATCAATTAGAAAATCTATTCTCAGTCAGTTATGGAAGCATTGACTTATACACCAAAAAGAGTCATGATTGCTATCCTATCTTTCCTTTGCTCAGTGCTTTCTTGGCCAACCAAAGAAGAACACAAGGAGATAACTCAAGTAATTGAGACCAAAGGCTTTCTTTGTTGCATTGGGTTTGTTGATTTAACCACCATCTCCTTGAGTCAAAAACCCAAGGTAGATGGCAACCGCTCTTTTGATTGCAAAAAAGTCAACTAATTCATTTCTTTTCCAATGACTTTGATAACACCTTTGATCACACCACTGACCAAATATGTTTCATCTTTTTTGTTTAGATACTCCGTTGCCCTACAACTTGTTTGTGATAACAAAAAGACGTTCATATCTCTCCACGCTGGCCTTCCAGGTTCTTTTCATGATTCATACATGTTCAATCAGATGCGGATTGCCCAACAACCAGAGAACTACTTTGATCATGATCAATACCTTCTGGAGTATTCAGCTTATGCTAGTGGGAAATATGTGGTTCCAGCATACCTGAATGTGTCCAACAATCAAGTAAAAACCAATTTCAACTATCATCTTGACCAATAACAAGTTTGGATTGAGCATGCCATAGGAGTCCTGAAAGGAAGATGGGCCAGCTTAAGGGAAATGGAAAACCAGCTTCAAAACACAAAAGACATGAATTTCCTCATCAACTTGATTATCACTTGTGTAATCCTTCACAATATTTTTTCCAGCATCAAAGATAAATGGGATGAAATATTTGAAGATGATATTCCGGATCCACCTCAAGTCATTGCTGTCTCATCTTGTCCCTCATCTTCTTCCATGAGAGAGTGGATTTTACCCCTCACCCTTTCCTACTTTGATGAGTAATATTTTGTTTTGAAATAGGTAAAAACTGTTTTTTTTTTGGTTGTTCAACCAAGAATCCTAAGCTGACTCACTCCATTTTTTTCTTTTCTTTTCCTTTTTTTCTTTTTTTTTCTTAGAGAAAACTGACCCAACACTTCACCCCACCACACCACCCACCTCACCCCACCCACTCACTGGTCCACTCTCCTCCTCAACCACAGCCTCCTCCTCACCCACCACCTCCTCCCCACCCACCACCTCACCTCCTCCTCACCCACCACCTCCTCCTCACCCACCACCTCCACCTAACCCACCACCTTTGGCACTGGTAAGCTCTCTCTCCTCATCCTGCTCCTGATCCTCCCCATCATCAGAAGCTAACACCCTCCTTCACCACCCCTGCCTCCTTGCTTGCCTGCCGGCCCCACCTTGCTCCCCCTTGCCCCCTCCTTGCCCGCCAGGGGCACCTTGGCCCCCCTCCCTCCTTGCTTGGCCGCCGGTGCCACCTTGCCCCTCCCCCTCTCAATCCTCCGGCCCCCACTTGTTGCTTTCCTCCTCCTTGCCTGCCGGCGGCACCTCAGCCCCCCTCTCTCCTTGCTTGGCTGCCGGTGCCACCTTTCCCCCTCCTTGGCCGCTGGAGGCACCTTGGCCCCCCTCCCTCCTCACTTGGCCGCCGGTGCCACCTTCCCCCCCACCCTCTCAATCTGCCAGCCCCCGCTTGTTGCTTGCCCCCTCCTTGCCCGCCAGCGGCACCTTGGCCCCCATCCCTCCTTGCTCTGCCGCTGTGGAAAGAAGAGGAGAGTTACGCTCCTAAGTTGTCAGCAAGTCCGGAAGTTATTCGTCTAAGCATCTGTAAGGAGGTTGGATGCGATGAGTTCTTAACTGTAGTGAGATAAAAAAAGAGATAATGAGATGTATTCCTCTTTCCCCAAACCTTCCTATTCCTTTCCTTGGTGGTCTCCTGGTAGATGATCATAACCCAACCCAGAGTTGAGGGTGAGGATTTGGGTCCCCCCCTTCAACCCTAACCTACGTACAACCACAAACGCAAAAGAACAATGAAACACAACCCCTAAGCACGGAACCCTAGCCCAACCCTACCCCTCCATCCCTTGCCCCATAACCCATGCCCCTCAATATCAATGTACGTCTGGTTTGTCCTTCTCATGGGGTGGCCCTCCGCCGCGCCCTACTTGGAGCCCCCCAGTTTGCCCGCCCGCGCGCGTCCGCGGACCTTGCGGTCTGCAGGTCAGTCTGTGCGCGCCTAACCCCCCAATTGCCCCGTCCTTGCCTTCCGGACTAGCCACCCGCAAGCTTGGTTGGCAGGCTCCATCACTTGGTCCGCGTTTCCTGGGCGGTTTGCGGCCCGGCGCCCTCAGAGTAGGGCTGACCCGCATCTGGTGCTGAGCCCGGCAATTCCTACTTCTGAGCCCGCAGCGGCTGCTGCTGAGCCCTCAGAAGGCACTACTGAGACCGCGCACACCCCAAATGCTGAGCCCAACCTACCCAACTGCTGAGCGCGCAGCCTGCAATGCAGCTCTTGAACCAAGGTTATAAATACAACACCACACCGCTAGTGCCACCTTGCCCCCCTCTCAATCCAAAATGCTGAGCCCAAACTACCCAACTGCTGAGCGCGCAGCCCGCAACGCAGCTCTCAACCCAAGGTTGTAAATACAACACCACACCCCCCCCCCACGTTGAGTTCTGTCCCCAGAGGTCTCCCATGACTGCCTTGCGTTTATGGACCCGGCTAGCGCCGCACCCGCGTCCCTGTGATCAATTATAACCAAAACCAGTACCAATCCAAGAGGCCAATCAAATATAAAAGAAGTAGGAGAACGGAAATTCTTGGGTGTCTAGTTATTCCGGCTGTGAACCGGCTAGGACACCCCTCACCAAATCAGACCTTTACCCTACTTGCGCCCCCCCCCAAGTTGATGGCTTTCCCCAGCGGTTTGTAGCCTTTTGCTCCTCCAAGGTGGCGTGTCGCGCGCGGGCTCCTCCTCAGATGAAGGATCCGGCCCGTCCACTGATCCTGAACTTCCGACGCCGTCCCCGCTTTGCGCCATCCCCGGCGGTCTTGTCAAAGGAGGTGCAGCCGCGCGCAAAGAAACGCTTCACGTGCGAGGCCGCGGCCTTCTGTTTGAGTGGCTCCCTGTCCAATTCCTCGAGCTGGTAGCTCCCGCCCTTGAACTTGGATGCCATGCGGAAGGGGCCGTTCCATTGGTTGGCCAAAAGCTTTCCCCACTGAGATTCCAGACTCCAGTTGTACAACAAAGCCAAGTCACCCTTCTGCAGCGGATCCCGGAGGCAGTGGGAGCAGCGCTTGTCCCAATAGCGGACCAAAGCCTCCTAGTCTTCCGCAACCTTTCAGCGGTCTTTTCCAGGGTCTTGTCCCGTTGGAGAAGCTGTTTGGCGCGCGCTTCCACGAGTTCCGCAGAGGTCTTCACCTTCCACCAGTCCATGCCCAAGAAGTTTTTGAGCTTGATTTCCACCGGAAGCACTTGACACTGTCCGTAGAGAAGTTTGTAAGTCAAGTAGCCCGTTGAGCGTTTGACCAAGATCCTGTCCGCAAAGAGGACCGCCAGAAGGGCCTCCTGCCAACGCTTACCATCCTCCCCACACATCTTTACCAGGGCGTCCTTAATGGGCTGATGGCCGCGTTTGATCATCCAGGAACCCTCTGGATAGTATTGCGTGACCCGCCCAAACTTAGCTCTGCAACTCTGGACCAGTGCCATCAAGCGCCCCCGGAACTCTGCGCCTCCGTCAACAGTGACCAAGCAAAGCAAACCGTACTGCGCAAACCAATCCTCCTCCAAGAACTGAGCAACCTTCTCCGCCGACAACTTCACCAGAGGACAAGCCTTGATCCAACCTGACAGATTGTCCCGCGCAACGAGCAGGTACGCAAACTTCCCTGCCTTTATGTGGACCACGTTGAGGGAGACCTGCCCAAACAACGCGTCCTCCCCCGTAGGGTGACCCACCTCCCTGGGCAGCCTAGAACTCTGCCATTGACACGCTTTGCAAGGCTTCACCAATTCCCGCACCGCGCGCACCACACCCGGCCATCAGAACCTTGCCTTCACCCGCCTCCGCGTTTCAATCTTGCCCCGGTGCCCAAGGTTGTCCTGGAGACACCTCAGAATCATTTCCTGGTCCCTCCTTGATGTTGCGACCACCAAAGGCACCGGGGTACTTTGCCGCCACAGTTGCCCGTCCTGCATGTAGAAGTTGGTTGTCCGCCGCTTTGCCCACCAAACTTCTTTTCCTGACGCGTCCTTGGGAAACCGGAGATCCCGCAAGAAGGAGCACAAGATTGCGTAGCGCCTGGACTGCTGCAGCGGAATCCTGACCTCCGTCTCCATCATACCCATGCAAATAACCAGAGACTCCACATCCAAGGGCTCCACCCCCTCAAACGGATCCTCCTGCGGATACCGCAACAGCGCGTTGGGCATTGTGAACGCCTTCCCTGGAACATGAACCACGCCAAAAGTGAAGAGCTGGAGAAACGCCACCCACCTAGTCATAGGAGCGTTGGGCAGCGTTGGAGAATTGATCATCTGCGCCAGGGCCTCTGCGTCGACCAGAAGCTCAAAGTGCACCCCCCAGAGCAGGTTCTGAAGCCTCTGCACAATTTTAGTGACTCTGCATAATTCTAACTTTGGCTGCAAGTACCAACTCTCCGTTGCTGTAAAAGTCACGGACTTGTAGAGAACCGGCCTATCCTTACCATCCTCCTCCTGCGCCGAACTTGCTAGAGTCAATGGCCAAGCGGATCCCTCCCGCGTTGTAGTCGAGGTCCTGGAGGACAATGTTGCAGCCCACAATCTCCTTGAGCTTTGCAAAGGCAGAATCACACTGCGCCGTCCATTCCCATGCCGCGCCCGCAGCGGACTTACAACTTCCGCAAACCGTTTGATGAACATGCAAACATAGCTGCACAGTCCCAGAAATTGGAGAATATGCAAGGGCGTCCCCGGGGTTGGCCATTTGAGGACTTTGTTCCGTTTCTTTGCCGCAATTCTCCTGCCGTCAAAAGCCACCACATGGCCTAGCACTCCCAACGCCGGAACACAAACTGCCAACTTACCCCCCAATACCGTAAGCCCTGCCTCCTCAATTTGCAACAAGACCCGCTCTAATGTCTGCGTGTACTCCCAGATGAAGCGGCAGATCTTTGGGGCCTCCTCTAGAACTGCACCCCCGTAATCCGTCTTTGGTCCTTTGATGCCGGCATTGTTGATGAAGATCAGAACCCTGTCCGGTATGTTGTCCCGCAGGATCCACGTCATCTGGGCTTGATATACCGCCACCAATTTCGTCGCCCCCTGCGGCAACCGCGTCAGCTGCATCCTTCCCAATCCTGTCTCAAACGCGGTCAGCAGCCGCGAGTCAGGATGGAGCTTGCGCTGATCATACCCCCCCATTACATCGACTAAACTGTAACACGTGCGCCCCGCCATCAATTCCAGGAACTCCTCCACACGCGGAGGCAATCCTGCGTCCCAGATAGTGAACGAGTTAAGCCGCTGCAGGTTGTGAACAATCCTAAGAGACTTCTTGTCCTGTTTAACAACCGCAAAAATTGGGCTAGAGTAGCTTGATGTTGACTGCTCATACAACGCCGTCCTCACACGCTCCCAGACCAGTTCCAAGAAGGGTTCCCGCGCGGTCCAAGGGATTGGAATCGGCTTGATTTGCCAGGGCTTGTGCGGCACCGTGGGGATTACATAGGGGTCTCCAACCTTGCCCTTCAGCAATCCGCGCTTTTTGGGCCAGAAGGCAAGGGCCTTCTTGCGGAGCACCAACACCGATTCTAACAAATCCTTCTCCTCCGTACTCAACCACCCCACCGGTGTAAGACTCCAAACGGCGCAGGACGTTGGCAGTTCTGTGGAGGGGATAGGTGCTTTTTTAGGCTGCCCTCCTGAGTTTTACAAAAATATTTAAATGTAACCAGGATCAAGGTCCAGTAACCTTTGTTAATGAGTAATCAAATGGGATAGGGGTAAGTCAATAGTAACGATAGCTGAGGGGGAAGCAGCACTACCTGAACCAAGATGATGAGGAGAAAGACTTTGAACAAAATAAGTTAAAGTTTTCTCAGAGCCCAATAGAACAAAGCAGCTGTAAGTAACAGCACCCACATGCTAATACCTCTGGTTGTCAGCAGGTGCTTGGGAGCAATCAACTCAAACCCAATCAACCTCCAGGTTCTCAATGAACCTGCCCAACTCTCCGCAATCAAGCGCTTGAAGGGTACCAGATAACGGTGGGTGGCTGCACAAGACAATGCAATATGTTTATGGATCACTGAAACAAACAGTAACAATTTTGGACTAAGAGTAACCCAACACTTCTCAAGGATTCAAGAATAGTGTGGCAGAATGCAACTTGAATAATTAAAGGGAGGTTTAACACTCCAGGTTTAAACTTAATAAAACCTCTTAGTCAAATGTGACTGGTCCAGAATGACAATCAAATGAATGATCAAGAAAAAATAATGGTCAGACAAAGGGATCAAGAGTTGTATAACACACTCAAGAATTCAATTTAATGAATTCTTCTTCAACCAGCAAGGCTATGGTTGGCAATAAGGAACAGGGCCACAGAAGGGCAGATCAGAGTTTTGGACATTAAAAAAAGTCAAGGGTAAGGGATAAGGATCAAGGGATAATCAAAAGATATATACAGATAAGTGATCAATTTCACAAAGGAAGGAGCTCTTGGATCAGAAGCTCATAATTCTTATTAGTGGGAAGAATTGATGATGGAAAAAGCAGGGGAGAGCCCCTCCTTTTTTAGGCTAGAGAGCCCTGTAACTATTTACAATTGGATAACACAAATGAAGGCGGAACAAGCTTGTGGAGGCCCAGTTCCCTTCTGCCAATCTTCCAGACTGGGGTGAGAGATTCTCACCCCAGCCTGTTGCTTGCAAACGTCAGTGCAGACGTTTGCACACCTAGTAACAACGCAACACCCCCTCCCATCCAAATCTGGAGGGGGGTGAGAAAAAAAGAAATTGTACAATAAAAGAAAATAACAAAGCAGTGATGGTGATGATGATGAGGATGCCATGATGGATGAATCAATGATGAGAGGGAAGGCGATGATTTGCACATGGCCAAGCGATGGGGAGGGTCATGATGAAAAATGCAATGAGGATGAGGAGGAGCAACGCGATGAGGATGAGGAGAAGCGAAGCAATGAGGATGAGGAGGAGCGACGCAATGAGGATGAGGATGAGCGATGAGATGAGAATGAGGAGGAGCGACGCGATGAGGATGAGGATGAGCAATGCAATGAGGATGAGGAGGAGCGACGCGATGAGGAGGAGGATGAGGAGGAGCAAAGCGATGAGGATGAGGATGAGTGACGCAATGAGGATGAGGATGAGCGACGCAATGAGAATGAGGATGAGTGATGCAATGAGGATGAGGAGGAACAACGCGATGAGAATGAGGATGAGCAATGCAATGAGGATGAGGATGAGCAACGCGATGAGGATGAGGAGGAGCAAAGGATCCAAATTTTTTCCAAATTTTTTTTTTTTTAATTTTTGAATTCTTTTCCCAAGGTGTCCCAAATGGTTCACCACATCTCTCCCCAACTTACAGACTGTCCCTAGTCTGCATCATAATTTTGAAAACATGAAAAAGAAAAAAAGAAAATAATTGGCTGTTTCCTGATCCTCTAAGTGAAAAAAATGTTGAAACCCATCTTGATCCATCCAAAAAAGCCTAAATGTGGAGAAGATAAAAGAAAAGGCGTCCCAGGTGCTCACGTATGTGGCATAAAGTAGATTTTTTACAACAAAATGCAGCAGAAGACCCTGGTGGTGCACAATTGGTAGGACTTACTTTGAACCCAAATTGCCCCCACAACAATTAAATCTCTTAAATTGATCAGCAGAGAACCTTCTAGCCAACTGAGTACCATCCAGTTCTTCCAAAACATAAGATCCACCTCTAACTTGACAAACCACTCTATAAGGACCATTCCAACAATTCAAAAAAAGTTTTCCCCACTGAGTCTCTAAAGATCAATTATAAGCCAATACCAGATCACCAGGGTTTAAAGGATCTCTGATTTGATTTAGATGTTTATCTTCCCAATACTGAACTGATTTTGCTCTTGATTCCATCATCTTCTGATAAGCTTTGTTACAAATATCTTCACTCCGCTCCAGTTGCTTTGATCTGGAAACTAATAGGTCAGTAGTTGAAGAAACTTGTTCCCAAGAGATGCCCAAGAAAGACTCCATTTCAAGATCAAGAGGAAGAACAGCCCTTTGACAAAAGATGATTTCATAAGGAGAGTAGCCAGTGGTTTGCTTGGTGTAAATTTGATCAGAGAAGAGGACCAAGGGAAGAAACTTTCAACAATTCTTGCCACTTTCACCAGCCAGTTTAACCAGAGCAGCCTTCAAGGGAGCATGGCCTCTTTCCACAATGCCTTGTCCTTTAGGATAATAGGGAGTAGTAACTCTATGTTGTCCAGGGAGCAATTGGATCATTTCAGCAAGTTTTCCACCAAATTCCAAGCCACCATCAGTAGAATAAGATCAAGCCAAACTGTAACGCATTGTCCAATTCTCATGAAGCAAAGCTGCCACAGATTCATAACTAAGGTTCTTAAGGAATTTGGCTTCAACCCATCCAGAAAAATCATCTCTAGCCAAAATGAGGTACTTAGCACCACCTGCCTTGATATGAACCACATCCATAGCAACCCTTCCAAAGACAGTGGACTCCCCAGTAGGATAGCAAATTTCAGCTGGACGCCTAAGATCACGTTTTTGACAAACTTCACAACTCTTGCATCATTGAGAGACAGATTTATTCAGTGATGGCCACCGTAACCGTTTGGATAATTGTGGATAAGTTTTGGTTTCCCCACAATGACCAAGGCCCTCATGGAGACTTTCAAGGATCAAATCTTGCTTAGCCGGGATAGTAACCACAACAAGCACACAAGGAGTTCCTCTTTTCATAAGCCTAGATCCTTGGACAAAGACACTAGAGGACTTTCTTTTAAGGGATTGAAATTCTTTGGCAGAGAGATCAAGGCGTCTTTGGAGAGTTGAAAGGTACTGCTCTAACTTAAGCCAGAAACCTTGTTGGAAACCAGAGTAATCTTGGGAGGAGAAAGCAAAAACAGGGCGGACCAAAGGTTCTTCCTCATCAAAATCTATTCCAACATCCGATTCATCGTCTCCAATAGGTCTTCTAGATAAACCATCAGGCATAGTAAAAGATTTCCCAGGCCTATGAACAATATCAAAAGAGAAAAGCTGGATTAAAGCTACCCAGAAAGTCATTTGAGCATTTGGAAGACTGGGAGCATTGATCATTTCCACAATGGATCAAGCGTCAACTTGCAATTCAAAATGTTGTCCCCAGAGTACTGTTTGGAGTTTCTTCAGAATTCTGGCCACAACACAGAGCTCCAGTTTGGGCTGAGTATCAAGATTCCACATCCAAAAATAGCAAAGATTCATAAAGAACAGGGCGGCCCAAACCATTTTCATCTTCCTGAGTAAGGACAGCCCCAACAGATTGATAACTAGAGTCAACAGCCAATTTTATTTTGCCAGATCCAGGCCCATAAGAGATCTTTTTCAAAACTATGTCATTGCCAACAATAGTTTTGATCAACTGAAATGATTGTTTGCAATCTTTGGTCCAAATCCATTCAGCTTCCTTTCTGGTTAGACAATGCAAGGGTGCACAGATTTTGGATAGAGAGGGAATGAAGATCCTGACATAAGTTACAACACCTAGGAAACCTCTAACTTCAGTTGGATTTATTGGAGTAGGCCAGGAGATGATTTTGTTGACTTTAGAGGGTGCCATCCTTCTTCCTTCCTTGCAGAATATATGACCAACAATTTCCAAGTCAGGGACACAGGCAGCAAGTTTTGATCCAGAGACAGTAAGGCCAGATTCCTTGATTCAAAACAAAATCCTTTCCAAGAGAGTAGCATACTCCCAGATAAATTGTCAAATTCCTGAGTTCCAAAGCAAGAGCTCATTATCATAGTCAGAAACTGGACCTTTAATTCCACCATCATCAATAAAGATTCCAGCATGATCAGGGATTTTGTCTTGGAGGATCCACATCATCTGAGCCTGATAGACTGCAACCCAGTTGATGGCACCTTGAGGCAATTGAGTCAGTTGAAATTGTCCAAGAGGAGTATCAAAAGTAGTGAGAGGGCAAGAAATAGGATGCAAAGATTGTTTGTCATAACCCCCCATGATGTCTCCTAGACCATAACAGGCTCTCCCAGAGAAGGATTCAACAAATTCTTCAGTGGCAGGAGGAACACCAGAGTCCTTAATAGTAACTTTATTGAGAGGTTGGATATCATGAACTACTCTAAGTTTACCATTACTCTTTAGAACACAGAAAACAGGGCTAGAGTAACTGGAGGTTGACTGTTCATATAGACTGGTACGGACTTGTTTGCGGACCAACTTGATGAATTTGTTGACTTTTGCAGCAGGAATAGGGATCTTTTTCTTTTGCCAAGGATCATGTTCAACTACAGGGATGATATAAGGGAGACCATAGGATTCTTTCAACAGACCTCTCTCTTCTTCACAGAATGCAATAGATTTTTCCCTTAGAGATAAGATATTTTTGATCAAATTTAACTCATCAGGTAAAAGCCATCCATCTGGACCGAAGTTGAGCAACTTCAATTGTTCTTCAGTGAAAAAACCACAAGGTACAAAGGGGCCAGTAAGAGAGTGAGATAGACCACAATAAGGATCACAAGATAGAGGACACATGAGAGGAGGATTGAGATTGAGAGGCATGGGTTGGTTGACAGGCTGGACCTTTTTTGCAACTGGCTTATACTTAGTGGCAAAAGAGAGAATTTCTTGTTTCCTCCAAGCATTCACCAGCAAGACCTGAGTACAAAAACTGAGACCAGATTCCAACATCCTCCAAGTTCAATGTTCCATAAAATTTTAGAAAGGTGCCTTTTCCATAAAATAGGATCCAAAAGATAACGCTTTTCTCACAAGTGTGGCACGAGGTAGAGTTTTGAAAAACTATGGTAGAAGAATGCCCTGATGGTGCACAATTGCGAGGACTTACTTTTACCCCCAAGTGCCTCCACTGGAGCCCATACTCCTCGATACCAAAACCATTAAGAAAAGAATTGAGATCAGGATCTAGTTTATACTCATTGCAGAGAATCAAACCAGAGCTAGAGGAATATTGATCAGTGATAATAGTACAAGGAAAAGAAGAAACAACAGAACCAGAGAGAAGAGAAATATTTTTGGAATTTTGTGTTTTAACATGTTTTTGATTTTGGACATTTTTGAGATCAGAAGAAAAAGAAGAAAGAGATGAAAAGGATGAAAAATATGCCTCAGAGATAAAAGTTTTCCCTTTATTTGAAGTCTGAGGCTTAAAATAACTACAACTATTAGTATTACCAACTATTCTGCTAAAAAATGAGAGGAGTTAGAAGAATCCTTCTGCTTCCCCTTCAGAACCGATTTAGGTGAAAAACCAGGGAAATCTCTTTCCCAAAGACCAGAATCCAAATAACAGAGAGGAACTTCAATCTTCCTACCATCAGCATCAGGAAGAAGAATTCTCTCCCCAACTTGATCAGAAAACATCAGGGTGGCTCCAAAGTCTATTAAGAAAGGACAACCCAAAATCATAGGACCTTCCAAACAAGTGATCCAAAAGTGACAGGTTCCAACAATATTTTGACCAATTCAAACTAGCACATCCTCAGCAATACCCACCAACTCACAAGATTGATTCTCAATTCCATAAACAGCAGAGTTGAAGCTGACCCTTGGACTGAGATTGAGCTTGCAGGCCATTGCATCCAAAATTAAGTTTAGTTGGAACCCAGAATTGACAAGTAGAGAAACCGTTTTGGATGAGTCACCTAGAGAGCATGGTAAAAATCCAAGAGGACAAGAATAAATAATTGAATCAGAAGGAGGATCTGTTCCACCAGAGTCTTCCATCAAGGTTCCAGAGGAAACTTTCAATTCATCAGGACCAATCTCCACACGTTTCCAAGAAACCCATTTCATCATGCCTTCAGCCACAGATGGTGAGATGGAAAGGAGTTCAGCCACAGATAGATCAGGTATTTTAAGATCAGAGATTTTCTTTAATACCCCTTCCACAGTGTTGGGGTGGTCTTTGGAAATTCCCCTTTCAAATCAAACCTTGGGTTGAGTTGGAAGAGGAAGTTCAGGTGAGGGTGGCACTATAACTGGATCAGTTGGTGAAGGTGATTTGGATGGCAGAGGAGCAGGATCAGAGTATTCTGGGAACCTATCCATGAGGGGTTCCTTTTCTACTTCCATTTCTTCTACCTCAGAAGAAGGAGGCTCCAGTGAAGATTGACGTTTGACAGGTTTTTGAAGAATTGAAGATGGAACAGGAGGAGCTTTATGAGGTCTGGGTTCTTCATGTTGTTTCCTAGCTGGATCAGATTGATAAGTTCCAGAAAAGCTGGAAGAAGAGACAACAGGAGGATACCAAGGTTGAAGAGTTCCACAAGCAGATCAAAAATCAAAAGAGGCCAAGGATGCCTTCTTGGGAGCAGAAGGCTGGAAAGAGGCCACCACATGACAAATTGGACAAGATGAATCAAAAGGGATAAGTGCACCATTAGGCAGAAAGAAGTTGCTCCCTTTCTGTTCCACCAAAATTTCCTCCTTGTCCTTCTGTATTTCAGGACAGCAACCAGTTCCATGACCTTCTCTGTGGCAATAATAGCAAACCATGGTTGACCTAGGAACAGAGTTGGAGGGTTTAGGGACAACCAGAGAGGAGAGTTTCTGATCCATTTTATTCTCAAAAGCTTGCAGGAGTTTGGTGATCTCATTGATAGTAGGTGTTTCCTGGTGGGTCTGAGGATTTGGTTTAGGTCTGCAATTGGCTTCCATCTTATTCATGATTTTGTTAGATGCTTGAAAAGAGGGGGAAGGGACTGGTTCAGTGATTCTAGGTTTTTCAAAGGTGAGAGCTGTTTGACCTTTCATTACTTTATCCACAGTATTCCTAAGAACCATGAAAGCAGGGAGCTTGAACCAATTATCTCTTGTAATGATAATTTATCCAGATTTCACCAATTCATCCTTAATTCTTTCCTGCACTCCTGGAGAGAAAGACTGACAAAATTGCACTTGAATTTTGTCCACCGTATCAATGTGATTGTTTTGGATAGGATAGGATTGGATAGGGTCCCAAGATTTTCTGAAAGCTTTATAATCAGAGGCTGAGGAGATACCACCATTGGAGTTCCATTGAGAGACTAGGGCATCCAGATCTTGGAGAGTGAACCTAGCTATATCAATTTTGCCCCAGTAGGAAATCATTGCCTCCTTAAGAAGTACCCAGTCATGGGATTCAAATCCACCAAATGATTAAATCACTTCCATGACTTCATCAGAGGAGATAAAGAATCGTAGTTGATAAGCCATGTCATATTTGCTAGCACCGTCCACTTCAGCAGCCATCTCGTAGGAATCCAGGAACCGTTCAACGTTTGTACCATTAAAGCATAAGTTCTTGTTCTGAGGTTTGATCTTGATCATCTTGGCCCAAACAGAGGTAGAAGGGGTACCAATAGATTCCATTTTAACAAAATATTTCCTAAGGGATCCAAAGAACAGATTTCCAAAGTGGCTCACAAGTGTGGCAAGGGTAGGGTTTACAAAAAAAAACAACTAGGATCAAACCCCTTGATGGTGCACAATTGGGAGGACTTACTTCTGGAACAAGTTGCCTCCACTGATCAGATCTAGAAAAACACAGAAAAAAAAGAAAAAGAGAAAAAGAGAAAAAAGATTGGATTTCAAAGTTGCTTCCACAAATCTGGGACTGTAAATCCCAAGGTTGCTGGTTTGATCCTGGCCCGGGGGACCAAATTTAAGACTCCAAACGGCGCAGGGCGTTGGCAGTTCTGTGGAGGGGATAGGTGCTTTTTTAGGCTGCCCTCCTGAGTGTTACAAAAATATTTAAATGTAACCAGGATCAAGGTCCAGTAACCTTTGTTAATGAGGAATCAAATGGGATAGGGATAAGTCAATAGCAACAATAGCTGAGGGGGAAGCAGCATTACCTGAACCAAGATTATGAGGAGAAAGACTTTGAACAAAATAAGTTGAAGTTTTCTCAGAGCCCAATAGAACAAAGCAGCTGCAAGTAACGGCACCCACATGCTAATACCTCTGGTTGTCAGCAGGTGCTTGGGAGCAATCAACTCAAACCCAATCAACCTCCAGGTTCTCAATGAACCTGCCCAACTCTCCGCAATCAAGCGCTTGAAGGGTACCAGATAACGGTGGGTGGCTGCACAAGACAATGCAATATGTTTATGGATCACTGAAACAAACAGTAACAATTTTGGACTAAGAGTAACCCAACACTTCTCAAGGATTCAAGAATAGTGTGGCAGAATGCAACTTGAATAATTAAAGGGAGGTTTAACACTCCAGGTTTAAACTTAATAAAACCTCTTAGTCAAATGTGACTGGTCCAGAATGACAATCAAATGAATGATCAAGAAAAAATAATGGTCAGACAAAGGGATCAAGAGTTGTATAACACACTCAAGAATTCAATTTAATGAATTCTTCTTCAACCAGCAAGGCTATGGTTGGCAATAAGGAACAGGGCCACAGAAGGGCAGATCAGAGTTTTGGACATTAAAAAAAGTCAAGGGTAAGGGATAAGGATCAAGGGATAATCAAAAGATATATCCAGATAAGTGATCAATTTCACAAAGGAAGGAGCTCTTGGATCAGAAGCTCATAATTCTTATTAGTGGTAAGAATTGATGATAGAAAAAGCAGGGGAGAGCCCCTCCTTTTATAGGCTAGAGAGCCCTGTGACTATTTACAATTGGATAACACAAATGAAAGCGGAACAAGCTTGTGGAGGCCCAGTTCCCTTCTGCCAATCTTCCAGACTGGGGTGAGAGATTCTCACCCCAGCCTGTCGCTTGCAAACTTCCGTGCAGACGTTTGCACACCTAGTAACAACACAACACCCCCTCCCATCCAAATCTGGAGGGGGGTGAGAAAAAAAGAAATTGTACAATAAAAGAAAATAACAAAGCAGTGATGGTGATGATGATGAGGATGCCATGATGGATGAATCAATGATGAGAGGGAAGGCAATGATTCGCGCATGGCCAAGCGATGGGGAGGGTCATGATGAAAAATGCAATGAGGATGAGGAGGAGCAACGCGATGAGGATGAGGAGAAGCGACGCGATGAGGAGGAGGAGGAGCAAAGCAATGAGGATGAGGATGAGCGATGAGATGAGAATGAGGAGGAGCGACGCAATGAGGATGAGGATGAGCAATGTGATGAGGATGAGGAGGAGAAACGCGATGAGGAGGAGGATGAGCAATGCAATGAGGATGAGGAGGAGCAACGCGATGAGGATGAGGATGAGTGACGCAATGAGGATGAGGATGAGCAACGCAATGAGCATGAGGATGAGTGATGAAATGAGGATGAGGAGGAGCAACGCAATGAGAATGAGGATGAGGATGAGCAACATGATGAGGATGAGGAGGAGCAAAGGATCCAAATTTTTTCTAAGTTCAAAATTTTTTTTTTTTTTTTAAATTTTTGAATTCTTTTCCCAAGGTGTCCCAAATGGTTCACCACACCGTCCCAAAATTCAGCGCCTTGATTTGCTTGTTTGTGATCCGCCCCAACCGCTTTACCCACCCAAACTTCCTCAATGGACTCACCCAGGGATCCTGAGACCAGGAGATTGGCCTCAGAGGCCCGTTCAGCCCCTGCGGCATGGGCTCATTCCGGGGCCGGACCTTTTGCACCACAGGCTTGTATCCCCCTGCGTTGCACCTAACCATCCTTATGGGCCCGCCGTTGTTGTTGTGAATCCTGGCAACAATCAACCCGCGGCTCTTGCCTTTGCTCACGAGCGTGGCACTATGGTAGGGTTTTTGAAACACAGTACCTTCCGGTGGTGCATACTGAGGAAGAGGACTTACTTCTGCCGCTTGCGCCCTCCGCGCACTTCCTTCTTCCTTTTGCTCCTCCCTAGTTGACCGCCCGCACAAGGCCGGAGCCTGCCCTGCGCGGTACCCACGGTTGACTAGGGAAAACCCTCCGCAGGGCGGCCCTCACAGTTGTCCCCCCCGTCAGACTCTGCCTCTTTTCTGACCACCGCCAATGGCACCCATTTCCCCTTCCCATGGTCAGAGATTGTTGTCTCAACCCTTTCCCCGGACGCGTCCTCCACCGTCAGCGCCTCCGTCCCTTCCTCCGCGTTGAACGTCATTTGGGCCTGGAATACAAACATGAACCACCAACCCAAAATCACATCACCGCACTCAACCAAGAGGAATGAAAGCAGCTTCCAAACCTTTGAAACCTCCACCTCTTCTTCCTCCACCACCCCATCTACCCGACATTCCCCCCCATTGAGCACCCACAAGCCCATAGCGCACTTCCTCCACACCAGGCCCAACTCATCCACCAGTTTCAAAGGGAGCAGGTTGACCATTGACCCGCTGTCCACCATTGCCCACACTTTCCTCCCCGCAATCTTCATTGAGACATAGGCAAGCAGCACCGACACTGCTTTGGATTGGCACAACTCCCGTTCCTCTTCCTCCGTTGCTGCATTCATGCGCTGCACTGTTGCCAGGATCCTGCCACCCCCGTGCTCCTTCAGCGCCTGGACCATTTCCTTGACAACCCCCGGAGAGACCGCGGTGTGGTGCTCTTTTATGGATGCGAGTCGGGAAAGGGCTGCGGGCCGCTCTCTCAGCAATGGGAAGGGCCTTGCCGCAGCTGGCCGCTCTGCGGGCTCAGCAGCAGTCAGGTAGACCCAGCAGCGGTCGGGTTGGGCTCAGCACCTGGAGACGGGAGATGACGGATTGCGCGGACTGGAAAGCTTGCGCGGATTGGAAGGCTTGCGCGGACCGGAAAGCTTGCGCGGATCGGAAGGCTTGCGCGGATTGGAAAGCTTGTGCGGATCAGAAGGCTTGCGCGGACCGGAAAGCTTGCGCGGATTGGAAAGCTTGCGCGGATTGGAAAGCTTGCGCGGATTGGAAAGCTTGCACGGATTGGATGGCTTGAGCGGACCAGGCGGACCGCGGATTGGGTCACGCGTGTACGCCCCGGATACCTGGAACGGGTTGTCGGGCGGACGCGCGCGGGCGGGCGAGCGGGGCATACATTGATATTGAGGGGCATGGGTTATGGGGCAAGGGATGTAGGGGTAGGATTGGGCTAGGGTTCTGTGCTTAGGGGTTGTATTTCATCATTCTTGCTTACTTGTGGTTGTACTTAGGTTAGGGTTGAGAGGGAGGACTTAAATACTTTGCTCTCAACTCTGGGTTGTAGGGAAGGAAGGGAGGAAGGGGGAAGGAAGGAAAAAAAAACACTTCACCCCACTTCACTTTGCTTTACGGACTGGACTGCACTTTAGGATATTACTTTTTATGGCATTGGATTGGATTGGATTGGAAAAGAAGGAATTCATCTTATTATTGCTCCCTCCCTCTCACTCTATCTCTCTCTTGAACGGCTGCATCCAATCTCCTTACAGACGCTTTGATCAATAACTTCCGGAACTCGAGGACAACTTCTGGGGTGTTTCCCCTCTAGTTTCCACATCTGGGGGTCTGGCCGGGAAAGATCTTTTGTCAAAGTCTCTCAAAGGTACTCACGGATGCTACCAACAGCCGCTTCTCTTCCTTCCTCCTCCAACGGCTTCTGCGCTACCCCATGGATTTACCCGCATATTCAACTCAACATTGTGGAAGTGGAGCGATTCATCTCACGGTATGAAACAATTGCGGACTCTGAAGGCGTTTTGGATTTTGAGAAGGCGCGCCATGTTGTCCTGTTCATCAAGGACGCGGAAGCGCGTTGGGAAGTGGAGGAGATGGGAGGCTACCTGAACCTGGATTGGCCAGAACTGAAGGAGGACATGCTGGCAAGATGGGGGAGGCACGGTTCTCGCTTTTGGAAGGACAATCTCAAGCCATCCGCGGAATTGGGTTACAAGGCAGGCGCGGGCGACGGGACCCGGTTGCAAGCGGAAGTGGACTACGCGGAACTGGAGTACTACAGGGCAGAGTATGTTCCGGCCCCACCACCGGCAACCATCTCTTGGGCTAGCAAACTTGCGGAGGTGGCAAGGGGCCTCAAGGCCTATCTGGAGAGTATTCAGTCTCCCAGCGCTTCTGCGCCCCGCGTGTGCGCAAATGGGGAGGACAACAACCGTTGGCGGACGGGACAAAGGGACCGGAAAGCGGATTCAAACGCGGAATTGCTTCCCCAGTGGGGGCTAAGAACGTGTTGGGGAAGCGGGACTTGATGGAACTGGTGCGGCCTACTGACAGGAAGGGGGCAAGGACAAGGGAACGGGAAATGGATGCTCCGTGAAGTTTGGGAATTGGCAAGCGGCGGACGGATCTTGCAAAGAAGGTACACGCGGAGGCGGAAGAGACGGACCACGCGTTGGAGAATCACAACCCAAGCTGGACCTCTTCAACGGCAAGGAGCGCGCATTTGGAAAGGGTAGTGGCAGCAATCAAAAGGACGGGCACGGAATGGACAGACGGTGGGGCGGAGCGGAAGCATCAAGTGGTCACGCGCGGTCTGGCGGGCAGGGGGCGGTCAGAAATCTCCGGAGGAGAGAACAAGGCTGCAAGAACGGCAAAGGGCAAGGAATGTTGTGTGGACGGGGTGGGGGAGGAGAGAGCTGGGATTGAAAGGGTTTCAAAGCCTCTTTCCTCCTCCATGGCGGGTTGTTGTAAGGACGTCTGGGGGTGTTTGCTTTTGTTTGGGTTTTGCGCGCGGATGGGCTCAAATTTCAAAGGATGCAGGAGGGTCTTGGAAGCAGGAGGTGCACCTAGGCGGTTTGGGACAACAATTTTCAAACAAGGTCCCTGCGGGATTGGTTGAGGCAACGCGCCGCGGATCTGGCAATGGGTGGGGCGCGGTCGGCTGAGGACAGCGGCAAAGTTTGGGGGGGAGCTAGCGCGGGGTGGAAGGTTGGAGTTGGGATGCAGGACACGGGCTCAAAAAAAAAAAAAAAAAAAAATTCTTTTCTTTCCTCTTCCCGTCTCTCTCAAGGATGGCATATGCACACGGGCACTCCAAGGTCTCCCCATGTACTCTTGTGGATACTCTCACTGGCGCGGATTTCTCACCTTCAGACTCTCACTGGCGCAATTTCTCACCTTCAGACTCTCACTGGCGCGGATTTCTCACCTTTGCCAATTTCTCACTGGCGCGGATCTTCTCTCTCCAAGGCCCGGATCTTGCATGTGGTTCTTATTCTTGCTCAGGGACTCACAAGCCCAAAGGCTACTCAATTGCGCACAACATATGTCTTTTTGTGTATAGGCGCTAAATACAAAGGAGAAAGGATAACTACGGAAGGTGAGATGGTGGGAGATCTCTGGGGACAGAACTCAAGTTGGGGGGGATGTGGTGCTCTTTTATGGATGCGAGTCAGGAAAGGGCTGCGGGCGGCGCTCTCAGCAATGGGCAGGGCCTTGCCGCAGCTAGCCGCTCTGCGGGCTCAGCAGCAGTCAGGTAGACCCAGAAGCGGTTGGGTTGGGCTCAGGACCTGGAGACGGGAGACGACGGATTGCGCATACCGGAAAGCTTGCGCGGATTGGAAGGCTTGCGCGGACCGGAAAGCTTGCGCGGATTGGAAGGCTTGCGCTGATTGGAAAGCTTGCGCGGATTGGAAAGCTTGCGCGGATCGGAAGGCTTGCGCGGACCGGAAAGCTTGCGCGGATTGGAAAGCTTGCGCGGATTGGAAGGCTTGCGCGGACTGTAAAGCTTGCGCGGATTGGAAAGCTTGCGCAGATTGGAAGGCTCGCGCGGATTGGAAAGCTTGCACGGATTGGACGGCTTGTGCGGACCAGGCGGACCGCGCATTGCAAGACGCGCGGATTGGGTCACGCGTGTACGCCCTGGATACCTGGAAGGGGTTGTCGGGCGGACGCGCGCGGGCGGGCGAGCGGGGCATACATTGATATTGAGGGGCATGGGTTATGGGGCAAGCGATGTAGGGGTAGGATTTGGCTAGGGTTCTGTGCTTAGGGGTTGTATTTCATCATTCTTGCTTACTTGTGGTTGTACTTAGGTTAGGGTTGAGAGGGAGGACTTAAATACTTTGCTCTCAACTCCGGGTTGTAGGGAAGGAAGGGAGGAAGGGGGAAGGAAGGAAAAAAAACACTTCACCCCACTTCACTTTGCTTTACGGACTGGAATGCACTTTAGGATATTACTTTTTATGGCATTGGATTGGATTGGATTGGAAAAGAAGGAATTCATCTTATTATTGCTCCCTCCCTCTCACTCTATCTCTCTCTTGAACGGCTGCATCCAATCTCCTTACAGACGCTTTGATCAATAACTTCCGGAACTCGAGGACAACTTCTGGGGTGTTGCCCCTCTAGTTTCCACAGCGGCCAGCTCCCATAGCGTGAGAGGTATTGGTACCTCACTCCCCATCACTCGCTGGAAAATTTCCGTGGCCTTCCTTCTTCCTCCGGAGCTGATTGCTGGCGCGTTGCCCCCCAACCCTTGCGCCCCAACCCTCGTAGCTTGATTTAATGGCCGCTCCTTGGCATCCACGTCCATCTTTTCCAACACGATCCGCTTGTTTTCCGCAAATGTCCTAACTTCCGCCTCCACACGCGGTGCCCGCCCTGTATTGGGCCCGGTGACAATCCCAAGGGACACCCAAGCGGCCCCTGCAGGTCGGGCCCTTGCCCTAACCTGCTCCACCGGCGGTGGCTGACCGGCCCCCAGGTCCACTGGTTTGCCCAACAGAAATATGTAGGTTGCCCCTGACGCGCGAACCAACCCCTTGTCCATGTCCTTGGTCAGATCCGCGCAAACAGACTTCCAATGACCTTTATTGCCGCAATATGTACACAGGCAAACCAAAAACCCCCCCGTTGGTCCGCTACTGGGCTGAAAGCCCCCTCTTGCATGGGGCGGCAGATTGCGCAAAAAAGCGGGAGGCGGAGCCGTTGGCTGGGCCGCCATCCGATTCATAAGTACCCGCAAGTCCCGTAGCATGTCTGTTACCTTGTTCACCAGTACTCCCATTGACTGCAAAGGGGCTACGGGCCGTTCTGTTGCTGGCGGGCCCGCAAGCGGTACCAGTGTTGGGGCCGGGGTGGAAGAGGCCGTTGGCTTCCTTGAACATGCCGGGAACAACCGGGCCGTATCCTGGATCAGCTCTTCCAATTCAATCTCGCTCTTGACCGCCTGGTTGATTACGATCAGGCTTGGGAGGAGTGCGACGCTCCCATCCACTGACCGCGTTACCAACCCGTGCTTGAATAGGTAACGCTGGACCCGTGCGCAAAGTTGCGGTGCAAGCCCGCCTAGGAACGCCCGCTTCATGGCCCCCATCTGACCCGCCACCACCTGGTTCTTTTCTAGGTAACTATAAATTCGGTCAAACTGGGACTTGTACTTGGACAGATTTCTCCGCGTCCGCACCCCACCTTGGGAAATTGCCTCACCCGCCGCTTGCTCAAAGTCTGTCTCCCAAAAGCGGGGCTTGCGCTTCCCCCACCTTGCCATCATCTTTCCCCAGAGCCTTCCCCAGTTGCAAGCCTCGTACCCTGACATATCCTCCACGTCCCGGAGTGTATTCTCATCCGCGATGAAGAGAACAACCGTGCGGACCTTGTCCTCACCTGTTGCGTTTTTGGAGTCCGCAATATCCTCAAATCTCGCCAGAAAGCGCCCAATGTCCACGGTGTCAAATTGGAGATGAGGGAATTTCTGTGGCCTAAGCCACACCCGTTGTGGAACCTCAGCAGCCTCTGAAGGCTCCAACCAAGGAGGAGCAAAACTGCCCGACCAAGTAGTGGGTGGTGGTGGAGGTGTTGGCCCGCCAGCTCCCGGCCGGAGAGGGAACAAGGGTGGAACATTTTATCCTGGGGTAGTTGTGGGAAGCATTGCACCCGCTAGCTTTGAGAGACCTAGAAAAAAGATTATTTCCCGGCCAGACCCCCAGATGTGGAAAGAAGAGGAGAGTTAGGCTCCTAAGTTGTCCGCAAGTCCAGAAGTTATTGGTCTAAGCGTCTGTAAGGAGGTTGGATGCAATGAGTTCTTAACTGTAGTGAGATAAAAAAAGAGATAATGAGATGTATTCCTCTTTCCCCAATCTTTCCTATTCCTTTCCTTGGTGGTCTCCTGGTAGATGATCATAACCCAACCCAGAGTTGAGGGTGAGGATTTGGGTCCCCCCCCTTCAACCCTAACCTACGTACAACCACAAACGCAAAAGAACAATGAAACACAACCCCTAAGCATGGAACCCTAGCCCAACCCTACCCCTCCATCCCTTGCACCATAACCCATGCCCCTCAATATCAACGTACGTCCGGTTTGTCCTTCTCATGGCGCAGCCCTCCACGGCGCCCTACTCGGAGCCCCCCGGTTTTCCTGCCCGCGCGTGTCCGCGGACCTCGCGGTCCGCAGGTCCGCCTGCACGTGCCTAACCCCCCAATCGCCCCGCCCTTGCCTTCCAGACTAGCCACCCGCAAGCTTGGTTGGCCGGCTCCATCACTCAGTCTGCGTTTCCTGGGCGGTTTGCGGCCCGGCGCCCTCAGAGTAGGCCCAACCCGCACCTGGTGCTGAGTCCCGCAATTCCTACTGCTGAGCCCGCAGCGGCTGCTGCTGAGCCCTCAGCAGGCACTGCTGAGACCGCGCGCACCCCAAATGCTGAGCCCGACCTACCCAACTTCTGAGCGCACAGCCCGCAACGCAGCTCTTGACCCAAGGTTATAAATACAACACCACACCGCTGGTGCCACCTTGCCCCCCCTCTCAATCCGCTGGCCCCTGCTTGTTGCTTACCCCTCCTTGCCCTTTGGCAGCACCTTGTCCCCCCTCCCTCCTCACTTGGCCAACGGTGCCACCTTGCCCCCCCCTCTCAATCTGCTGGCCCCCACTTGTTGCTTGCCCACTCCTTGCCCGCCGGCGGCACCTTGGCCCCCCTCCCTCCTCCCTTGGCTGCCAGTGCCACCCCGCCAGCCCCTGCTCCTTGCTTTCCCCCTCCTTGGCCCCCCCTCTCAATCTGCTGGCCCCCGCTTGTTGCTTGCCCCCTCCTTGCCCGCCGGCGGCACCTTGGCCCCCCTCCCTCCTCCCTTGGCCGCCAGTGCCACCCCGCCAGCCCCCGCTCCTTGCCCGCCAGCCCCACCTTGGCCCCCCCCCCTCTCAATCTGCTGGCCCCCGCTTGTTGCTTGCCCCCTCCTTGCCCGCCGGCAGCACCTTGGCCCCCCTCCCTCCTCCCTTGGCCACCAGTGCCACCCCGCCAGCCCCCGCTCCTTGCTTTCCCCCTCCTTGCCCGCCAGCCCCACCTTGGCCCCCCCCTCTCATTGCTTGCCCACGGCCCACCCCCCCCCCCTGTTGATGCCTGCCCAGCCAACCAACCTCCCCCCCCTCCCTGGTTCCCAAGCCCTGCCTACCTGGCCCAAGTCTCAACCCAAAACCAAACCCAAAGGCCCAGCCCAATTTCCTCACACCCCAGTAAGTTTTTTTTTTTTTTTTTTGGTACAGTTTTTGTTTTTTTTTTTTTTTTTTTTTTTGGTAGTTTTTTTTTTTTTTTTTTTTTGGTACAGTTTTTGTTTTTTTGTTTTTTTGGTGATCAAGTTTCTGGTGAACTTGGGTTCAAGTCCAGGTTTAGTTTCATTTTTTTTGATCCAATCTTGTTTCACTGATGATGTTCATTTGACTGATTGGTTTTTTGTTGTTGTTTTTTTTCAATCCCTCAACCCCTATTGTTGAATGTCCAATTCTTCTCCCACCCGCCTCAAAATGTTACACAAACAATTGAATACCGCATTGTTCCTCACCCCAATCTAAGTATATGATTGGGATGGAACAAGATGGAAGAAGATGGCTTGAAAAACATACAGAGAGGTGGGAAGAGTAGGGCTGCTTTCCAAAAGAGGCTTCAATATTGGGATTCAGAAATGTCTTTGGAAGTTACTGAGGAAGTTATTAATGAAAAGGTGGTCTGGTCTGGCTGGAAACAACATCCTTTGGATTTGTAGCCTTCAATTGTTGCCAAAAAGAAAAAGAATAGTTGAAAACCCACCCAGGAAGAGTTTGAGAAAGCAAAACAAACAATCAAATGGTTCCATTTCTTCCACCGTGGAAAAGTAATTTTCCTCAATTGAGCTGATCAAAAAGCCCCGGTTGCAATAATTGAATTTTTGCCCTTGGATAAACTCTCAGAACAAGATAAGAAAGACATCAACTTTGCCACCACTTTCCTTCATGGTTCAAAAAAAATTTTCAACCCAGTTGGTCCTTCAAGATCTTGGGGTGGAAAAATGTGGGCAGTTGGATGGCAAAAATTGATGCACCCTTTGGATTTATTTGGATGTTTTGTGAAGAAATCATCTATTAGATCTTCTCCTCAAGAGGATGCTTTCCTCAACCTTAAGGCCAACAAATTATCCCAAATTCTAGGAAAAATTTTTGGCAATTTGTCCAAACTTTCCTTTGAATCAAACCGTGATACCATGAAGGAAAACAACATCCCCTCTATCTCTTTGTTGGAATTCGGTTCCAAACCTACACAATTTGATTTCTCCCCACACATCACTTTCACCTTGGATTCTTTTTAAAACTCTCCTCATATTGACAAAGGCAACATCTCTAGCTACTCCTTTTTACTTGTGGTTCTAAACAAGAAATCAAATGGTTGACTTATTGAAAATATGCACAAATATCAAGTATTGGATGGCCAATTTGTTTTTCCTGACCTTGGCTTTGGAATTTATTTCAAGCAAAAAGGTATAGTCAAAATGGTTTGGGCAGCTAATAATTAAAAGCACTGTACCCTTCCTGCTGTGGAAACAGCAACCCATACCAGAATGGCCATGTCACTTCAAATTAATAATACAACTAGAAACACCTGTAGGGACTTGAATAATGGCCAAATTTTCTCTAGAAAAAAAATATAAATAAAAAGAAAAAAAATCTTTATGTTGGTGGGGTTAAGAATACTCTCAAACGTTGTAATCAAAAATATTTTTTTTGTTTTTCTTTCAACCATGCAAATATATTTACAATCCCAGCATTTGAGTTATCTGCTGTATTTCATCTACTGTTCTACTGCTACCAATGCAAGCCAAGGCTACTGATACCTTATCTTTTTTTTTTTTTGCAAGTCATTCCCTCTCCTTTTCCAGTTGTGCTTGCTATTGATACTTCTCCTTTTCCTCTTTTTGAAACTCTAGCTCAGCCTGTTTTAACTTCCACTCAGCATCCCATTTTTCTTGATGAGCCAAACTCTTGGCTTTCTGCCCTTGAACATCCATGGCCAGTCAACATTCCCACTTTTGTTTTTCAAACTCAAGTTTTTTGGATTCAATTTGTGATTTGACTGTTTTTTTTAGGGTAAAAGCAATGAGCATGATTTTAAAAGCAAGGATATTCAACCAATGGACTTACATGAATCTTGCCTCTCCACGATTTCTTCAAAGCCTGAAAAACCAGAAGTGTTTCTCCTCTTTTGATGACTTTTGGGGTTGACATTGATGGAATTGGAGGCCTTTTGCTTACCCTTGGCAGAGGAGGTTTGAGTCTGAAAGTCATCACTAGTGTTCAAAGGCAATGTGGGAGGCCCCATTGGCTTGAGTTTTTTGGCCATTCTGGAATAGATGAGCCTGTTTTTTTACAATCTAAATCAGTCAGGATTAACCAGACAGAAGAGAAAAGATCTTGGTTCCTTACTTGAACCAATGTTGAGGTTAATGGAGACTGAGGAGTATCTTGTTCTGAATCAGCAAGGTTGATGAGATCTGCTTTCCCAGGAAGAGGGAAATCCAAAGAAGGAGGGGAGGGGTCCAAGGTATGGTTTGACACATCAATCAATGCAGAAGTAGACATGATTGGAGCTGATTGCATTTGAATATCCTCCTTTGCATTGGATGGGGGCCACTACAAGGCAAAGGTTTCTTCAGGATCACCATTGCTAGGCTGAGCATCCCCAGCAAAGTCCTCAGTGTGGACTTTATTGGATTGTTGGGCATCAAAACCAGCTAAAGGGGTGATTTTGGCCTTCTTTCCAAAGATTTCATCCATTTGAATATAAAAAGGACAAATTGAGTCCAACTTATCAACCAACAAGTTGATTCCCTTGGCTTTGTCAGAGTTGGTGATACCAAAGCCAGTGGAGATTGACATGGAGTGGGCCTTTATGCACTTGGCTTGATAATTCTTGAATCACTCCCTCATCTTTTTGGATGACAGATCCAGCCTACCTTTTGTTTTGTTCTTGAGTTCATGGGCCATCAGGAGATAACCATTGACCTTAGAGGATGGAGGTTGGCCAAAACGTGTTTCATTGTCTGATCCAAAGCAGGAATCATAGTTGGAGGGAATTTTTAGCCAGTTGACCGGGATGATGTGATCAGCTCTCTTGAGCTGACTTGAGCCCTTGGAAGCTGATGGGGGAGGATTGTTTGTTGTGGAGTTCCTTGGAAATGTTTGCTTTGGTGTGTTGGAATTTTGTTTGGACTTGCGGGGGGAGGTTTGCTGAGGGGCCATTTGGAAAGAGTAAGGGAAATAAGGTGATTAGAGGGATAAAGTGACAAGCAAGATAAAGTGATGAGAGATATGAAGTGACAAGAGAAATAAACTTACCAGAGCAATAAAAAAATGATTGGATTCTTTGGATGAGGTTGGAGGTAAAAGTTCTTGCTGGAGGTAGATTGATGAGAGCCATGGAGCAATGAGAGCAATGAAGCAATGAGAGCACTAAAGCAGTGAGTGATCAAGTGATGAGGGTGATAAATTGATGAGAGTAATGATGAGATTGACAAAGTGATGAGAGTGGTGAATATTTTTATGATGAGGCTGGAGATAAAAAAATTTGCAATGAGGTTGGAGATAGAAGGAGGTGGGAAGCCAGGGGTGGATGACTTGGACAGGTTGCAAAAGCCTTTAAATACTTTATTTGAAAAAACCCACTTATTTAATGTTAACTTTGACATGTCTGATGTGAAATAATTGGGTTTTTTTTTATTTTTAATGGTAGGTTTGAAATGGCAGATTTGGGTTGAAACCTGCCATTAAAAAATGGCAGGTTTGGTTAACTTTGATACACCCCATTGTATATCTTCCCCAAAGTGTGGGAGGGAAAAATTTTTCCTGGTGAAGATCTTGCATGAATTAGATGCACATCCCACATTCAGTTTGTGGCTAAGATTGTGGAGAAAAATGCTGGCTACTCAATGTTTTTTGTAGGAGGTCAACATTGGTACTTTTGAACCCTTGAAAAACCAATATTTTTATAGAGATAGATATTTTGATTATTTTTATTCTCCTTAAAAAGTGACTTTTAAGAACTTTGTAGCTACAGTCATACTGACACATGACAGCCAAATGGACCCTAAATATTTATATTCCACAATTGTAACTAAGCATGAAATTTGATTAATGAATATTATCAAAGACTACCATAAACACCTTCTCTTGTGCTTTGGGAATCTCTCCTGTGGGAGTTAAATGGCAAAAATAAAACCAATTTACCTCCCAAACACCCAAAAATCACCATTCCAGCAGATGCTATCTGCAAATTCATTTTACCTTGGGAGGTAAATCAACAGGTTGAGGTGCCATATATGGCAACCCTCTAGCTCACATTGTGTTGGCTATTTATAGAAACAAATGGAATAGGGCTCAGAAGTGGTCAAGTGGACTGGTTGGCTCAGAAATGGGTGGATGCGTGATTAGCAGCACAATAGGGAAGAAAGCTGTGCCTGGTCTATTGACTACTCTGGCAGAAGCGGGCAAAGGCTCAGCAGTTGGCTGGTGCAGGATCTGCAGAACAAAGGAATGCTGAGCCTCACTATTACCTTTTGTGGTGGAAAAGGGTTCATGATTCCAGAGCCAGTCATTTTCTGCAATTATGGATTTTGGGCAGTGTCTCTGGTGATTGTATGTATATAGTTTCAGAGGAACTTGTGGCCAAGGCAGGGAGTCAATGGACTATCAAGTATATATCTGGAGGTGACTATGGGGTATGCAGGGGATTTGTGGATATGGTATGTGATTATGGGACAACAGGATGGAAAATCCAATGATGCAGTATGAAGGGATCAAAGGGGATCTGCCAAGGAAGATCAATGGGGATCTTTCAAGGTAGGCATATTGGGGCAGATTGACTAGTAAGGCTATTGGAGGTCAAAATTAATGCCATATCTAATGCATGCCGATGGATTGACTTGGCAGATCATAATTGGTTTTATTCAGGATCAATTGCAGAGGTGAATAAGGAGAGAAGTGTGGAGGAAGTCATTTTTTGAAGTTCTTTTTGTTCTGAAGTCTAAATTCAGGTTGTATATATAAAAGGGTTGTTCTGTCTAGTTGCTTGGGGGGGATCTTATCAAATCATCAGAAGTGCAGATAATTTAAAAGGAAGTTATCTAGTTTAATTTAGTATTCTCATCATAAGGACAGTGTATTCCAGGGAATTTTCTAGCACACAGAGTCACAGCACAAACAACAAATAGAGGGAATTCAGGGGTTTTCTTCTGGTTGTTGTGGGTTGTGTCTTATCATGTTGAAGACAAGTTTCTTGGGAACTTGTGCAGAGTTTGGGTATACAGGCAGGAGTTATTTGTGAATCCTGGAATAGAGCAGGATTATGATAATTATTTTTTTCCCTTACACTTTCTCTTTCAAAACTGTGATATCCTTGATATCCAATAACATCCATGTGAAATACATGTGAATCCCACTGGACATCTTCATGTTTTCCTCCCCCAAAATTTGCCACTGCCCCTCCCTCCCCCCTCCAAGCAGCCCACTTTTTTGGTCCAGGTGGAAGGGAATCACATGCGGATACCTCCCTGCAGATTTTGGAACAGAAGTTTTGTGAGGCAAAAACTTTTATGCAAACCTTAATTTTATGGTTTGCCTCCCAACTTTTAACTCCTGTGGGAGAGATGCCCTCATAGAATCTGCAATTTTCTTGGTAAACCTGCTTGTTTTAGCTGAGTTTACCAAGCACAAGCCCTAATTGTGTCCTAATGAGGACCTTGCTATGTAGCAAGCTCAATATGTTTGATCCAAAATTGGAAAATTTATGAAAACTGATGGAGTTTTCTAGTGCAAACTCTTGGAAGCATTTACCATACCTCCCATAACTCCACAAAACCCACCATCAATGAGTCCTCCATCATATTATTTGGCCACCAAGGTAAGTCTCCCTCATCTTCTTTCACCCTTCCATATCATCCATCCCCCCCATATCCCTTTTTCCCCTTCAAAGATACCAAGTGGCTATGGTGGGCCGCTTGATTGCATGCCAAGCCTTTTTAGCAATCTGTTGCATGTTTTGAACCAGTGAAATTGCCTCTCAAAATTTCTAAAGCCAATGCTCAATATTTTCTTTATCAAGCAAGAATATCCAGCAGCCTTGGTAAAATAGAAACACTTCTTTCAAGTTTACCAACCCATCTGCTGCACTTAGCAACCCAAATTGTTACACCATCTAGCAGTGTTGGTAAAAACAGAGGTCAATGAGATTTCACTCATGTGAACCCCATCACCAGTGCCATCATGCTCTTGGTTTTTAGATCAGGTTTGCTTCATCCCTTTCTTTCTTCAAATTTTCTTCCCATCAACTGCCCCAATGTGCTCTTCATTTTTGGATCAGGTTTGTTCATCTTTTTCTTCCTTCAAATTTCCCTCCCATTATCTTCATCATTGCTTATCATTCTCATCATTCTCATTTCATTTAATCCTCCCCAGATTTCATCAATTCTCCAAAAAAAAGAAATTCAAACAAATTCCCAACTCTCAGAGTATTCTTCTCTTCCAACAAATTAAATACCAATTTTTGATAATCACCTCTACTTTTAACTTGTTTAAATGAAAAAAGGAACAAATTACTAAAAGATTAATCTTCCAAAAACCAAGTATATCCCAAGCATATAGTCCATTGATTTTTTTTAATGCAAAAATATCTATTTCTAAGGATTCTAGATGCTGTTTGAGTGTACAATCATTAATTTTTACAGAAGCCAAATGCCACCATTAAACTTTGAATATCCACACTTCAAAAATTTAAATCATCAATTTGAATTATTTCTTATGGAAACTTGGCCAATGCAAATGATGAATACCTCATAATGGTGGAAAAAAAATCTTGGGAGTGCCTCTGTTGGTTCATTCATGCCATAATAGCTGTTTTCAAATTGGAGTGCATGCAATATCCTACCCAATTGGACTTTGATAAAATCCTGGAAATATCTGAACAAAAAGACTTCCCAGGAATTCTAGGATCAGTAGAATGTAGGCACTGGGTGTGGAAGAATTTCCCCCATGTTTGGCATGGGAAATATACCTGTAAATAGAAGGCACCAACAATTATAATTGAAGCAGTGGCATCTCACAAACTCTGGTTCTGGTGTGCTTTCTTTGGCCTACCTTGATTTCACAATGATATGAATGTTATCAACTCTTCCCCTCTTTTCAAGGAACTTCTCTGCAGAACTGCACAAAGTTGAAAATTCAAGATAAATTGTCAAGACTAAAGTATGGGTAACTAACTTTCCAATGGGATTTTCCAAGATTTGCAAACATTAGTCAAGAACATCTTGCAAACACAAGATCCAGAACAAAGGCACTTTGCTCAAATCCAAGAAGTGTGTCAAAAGGATGTGGAACAAGCCTTTGGAGTCCTTCAAGGAAGATTTGCAATCATCCAGCATCCATACCATTGTTGGGACCAAGCCAATGTGAAGTAAATGATGGAGACACGCATCATCCTCCACAACATGATTGTGGAGGATGGAAAAGACTTATATTTGGAAACAATTGTTTACATCAACCACATCACCTTGGGACCCAATCAACCAAACCAACCCACAAATTTCTCCTTCTTTTTCTTAGGCAAATTTCCAAGATTTGATCATCAAGTGATCATTATATACTTAAAAATGATTTGATTGAGCACCTATGGGCTCACAATGGCTGCAATGAGGTTGAGGATTAAGCTTGCATTATCTTTTTTTGGGGCTGATTTAAGCTTGTATTGTCTTTTTTTGCTTATTTTTTTTTTTTAATTTGATTATTTTTTTTTTCAAAATTCAAATCTGGGGCTTGGAACAAAGGATTTTTTAAATTCAAATGCAGGTCCTGGACCAAAGGGTTTTTTAAATCCAAATCCAGGTCTTGGACCAAAGGAGTGATATGATTTCCATGGTTTATGAGGAAAAAAAATCTAGTGATGTCAAATACAACCAGTAGAAAGGAGAGTGAACATCTGTGGTAAGCACTTGATGGAAAGAATTCAAGGTGGGGTGGTCTTGTGGCACAGATACAAAAAAAAGACTGAAAGTGTGGATGGGTGAAATAAATAGTACAATGAGTGCAAAAAAAAACTTGAGAACATTTTTTGATAGGTGAAATAACTAGGATCATGAGAGTCAAGTTGGGTAGATAAGCAAATTAATCAAATACATTGAGAGGTGATTCAATGCTCAAGAAGAAGAAGAAGATTGATCAGGAAGGCTGGAAGTGTTAATCTGGTACTTTTCCATTATTCTGTTCTCTTCTGAATATAAAAAGCCTTGGCCCATTCATCAAGGTTACTGAGATCTTTGCTCCCAACTTCTTCTTCATTCATCTGAAAAAATACCTCTACATGGTCATCCAACATTTTTTTTTTCCCTATTAAATTTGCATGCTATTTCCAAACAAGCATGGGCAAGTTGTTTTATATCTTCATCCTCTTCTTTTGCCAATTGATTTCAAACTTGAGTTTTTTCACACTGGCAGGTCTGATGAGTTTGGAAATATCAATTTTTTTTTCTGGGGATGGTGAGGAAGGAGTGGCAGTGTGATTGGATGACTGCAATTTGGTCAAATTGCTATGTTGGGTTGATTTTTTTCTTGGTATTACTTTTTTCCCTCAAGGTTATGAGTGTACTTGTTCCATTTTGGGGAATGAGCCAGGATATTGTAAGTCCAATGATGCCAGAATGAATTGGCATACATCTGCTTTTAGAGCTTGTGGGCCAGATCCAGGCAATTAATTATCTTGAGTCATCCCACTAGGATTGGTTCTTGAAATCTGCTCAACACAGCCTGTTGAACTTGTTCACTGCATTCTGAACAGTGCTCCATTGATTCTTGAGGCTGACTGGGGTGAAAAGAGGGAGGGGTATTTGGCAGTGAGAGTGATCAGGCACTTGTTTCCAGAATGTTGCTGTGGTTTGGTCAGTTCTGCTGAGTGGCTCTTCAGATATTTCAAGCCATCATATGCATATGTGAACATCATTGTCTTTGGAGTAGTTTTGGGCTTGAGCTCTGACTTCCACATTGTCAAATTTAATCAATCATCTTGCCTTGAAATGTTTCAGGTTCTGGGATCACTGTGGAAGAGAATATAAATTTCTATCAGTCAAAGTGATCAAATCAAAAACATGGAGGGAATGATAACCTGAATGAGCTGTATTAATTTCTCTGCCAATGAATTCAATGTCTTCATAAAATAGGGATGGATCAAGTGGCAGCATCTTGATGATTGGCATGTCTATAAATACAAGTAATTGGCCAAGGTCAAACAGGATATACAATTGAATATGAAAGAGCCAAAAGGAAAGGAGCGTACCAAGGTATACATCAGTGATATGGGGGCCGGAGGGATGTGGGAGGGTGGAAGGTATGTGGAAATGTATGGAGGGATGAAGATTCCGAAGTTGCAAAAGGGCAAGGGACATATGGCAAATATTGGTCCAAAATGGTGTGAATATGGGGCAATGGGGAGAGCGGGAGAGAGCGCTTTCAAGGCGGGAGCACTATTTCCAGCTTTCACGGTCGGTAAATTGTTCCAGATGTAGCGATGCAAGAGGCCGATTTACCGACGCATAAGTTTTAGCCAGCGACGCCATGAACGGATTGATGTGGGGGTAGCCAGCCGAAGATCTGCACCGGTCGATCCTATGGTCTATAGATATGTATAATCGATCAGTTTTGTCAAGACTGCTTAGTTTTTCAAAATCGATTTCCCAGATCGTTGAGCAGTCTTGGAGTGTTTTGTTTAAATGTTTCCAGCTTCTGTGATCGGTGTGAGATTGAGTGATCTGAATTGTAACTCTGCATGGATCCAAGACTGTGAGCGAGGCTTCGTTGTGCTTATCGAATTGACTCCTGTCGTCGATCTGGACCCCAGCATGACGCGCTGGGTGTGCAGAGGACTAGTGTGGGCTTCTGCAGGCCCGAGCGAGCCTCGATCCGATGAGACTTCCCCGCACCGGTGGCCCCGAGCCCGCCTGCTTGCACCGCACCGCCCCCACGCTGTGCCCCCCCTGCACTCTGGCTGAGCGAGTGGGCGCAGCGTGTGCTTGCTGGCCGGATCGGGATGATACAAAGACCCCCGCCCCCAACGCCCTGGGCCCGGGGCTGCCCACCGCCCGCCCGCCTGCTCGCGGCAAACCATCGACCAGCTGCTCCCCATCCACCTCTTCCTTCCTCCCTCCCCCCCCTACGCAGCCAGTCTCAGTCTCAGCTGGCCCACCTCATTTCTGAACAAGAACATCTTCAAACACCATCCAATCAACCCCCCCAACCCTTCAAGCTCAACCTATAAGGATCATCATCTCCACCCTCGAACCATCATCATATCATGTCCGCCAACGATTACTACAAGTTCAGTTGATCCGCTCGCCAATCTACTACACCCCCCCTCTCCTCTCCGCTTGATTTCTTGCTCCTAACTTACCACATTCTGTTCTACTTGCTATCGACCGACTTATCCCGAAACTACAACAGTAAAGGACCTCAGCCTCAGCAGTAAGTCTCGATTTCCCCCAGTTCGAACTCACGCGTCTGTGGCAGTGGGGACTTAACACCGCCCCCCCCCCCCCTGAGCGAGACATGTTGATTATCCCATCGCTCCAGCCCGTGCTGATCAGATGCTTTGAACCATCCGAACAGGTCCTATGGCCCCCCACCCCCTCAAGCAGGAGGTTATTACCCACCACCCGGCGGACCCCCTCAACCTTACCCGGGCCAACAGCCCTATGGATATCCACAACAACAACCCGTCAGTGATCATCCAATCGATCCATCTCACGACTCCCTACCCCGTGACGGGCCTTGCTGATCCCCTATCATCCCCCATCCCTCATCCTTAAATCGAATCTCTCGCATCGCATCCTCACGCTCAAACATACCACCGTTACCCTCGCCTTGGCTGCCTTCATCTTCTCTCGATAGGTATACGTTCAACCCCCACCTCAGAAGAAGAGCGGAGGCGGTGCAAACGGCTGTCTGGCGTGTCTGGCCGGTGCCTGTCTCTGGTAAGCCGACCCTGTTCTGACTGCTGAAGTTGATTTCATTTACTACGCGTTTTATTCACTCGCATCTTACTGATCGCTTTGCGTCTCTTTCTCATGATCCCCTCATTGAACCGGATCGACATCCGTCTCGATGCTTCTCGTCCTCCTGTTCGCTTAAAAATCTCAACTCCTATCGACCACCAAACCTCTCAGTTGTTGTGCCGAAGAAGCTCTCTGTGATTGTTTGTTTTAATGATGGAAGTGAGCCTAGCGTGTGTATGTAGGTAACGATTGATGAACTCGATCGATCGAGATCGGATGGGTCAAGACCATACGCATCCGACCCCTCCTCTCAGCTATCATTCTCTACCTCACTCACACTTTGTAAATTTGGTCATTTATGATTTCAATTTTTTTTCTTTCTTATTTCTTACTATTCTTTAATCGATAACCCATTACTATCCTTGCTCGTCGCCCCTGCCCTCACCGAGCTCCTTGTTAGATTTGACATACGTTCGACAGGATTCATCGCAATCTCTGTTTCACCCCGCCGCTCGATTTCTCCCCCCTCCCCGCTGGCCTGATGTTGTCTCCACTTCCCATCCCGTCAATCTCCACCGAGTCCATACCTCTATTATAGCATCTGCCTCCCTTTCCGAATTGCACCTAGCCCACCCTGGCCTTAGTCCCTGACATACTTTGGTTTTGCACTTCACTCTACACCATCATTCGTCATGATCGCTTGTCTCCGTCCTGTCTCCCAAATCACTTGCCCTCTCCTCTCTCACGAACGTGCTCATGACCCCTTACCAATATTCATGTCTGCTCTTCGATGGTCCATCGGTTGACGATCCAATGACCAACGATTCACGCCTCTTGTGAACGTGCATGTTCTACTTCTCGGAACTCGTCGGGGCGTCCTTACAAAGGTGGGTCTTTGGCTGGTGAGCGTTTCGAGGAGTTACCCGACCAGAGCCCCCCGCCCTCCCCTCTTCCAGAAAACCCGGTTTTTTTTGAAAAAACCAACGAAAACGGCACGTTTTTTTTTTTTTTTTTTTTTTGGTGATTAAAGTTCAAACAAAAAAAAGGCGGGGGGTTCATTCCTCAGTTTTTCAACCATTTCCTATTAAAATCCTGCTTGACTTGTGGGATTGAGTGAAGGAGACTTAAAAGAAATCAAAGCAGGGGTGCCAAGTTGAAAACGTGTGCCCAGAAAAAAAGAAAAAAGGAAATGGATTTCTGTTGGATTTTGGTATGTGAAAAGGTGTCTTGGATCCTGTAGAACTTTTTTTCTCAGCTCATCCATCAGACCACCCTGAATACAGAATAAAAAGGGAAGTGATATGAATTCATGACCCATTTGAGTTGTCAACAGAGGTTCACAACTCAAAGAGTCATGAGTGGAGGGTTTTGGTCACAATGGGTGCAACCTGGTGTTGTGAATCACACCCCTGTTTTTGTTTTTCTGTATCTTCTTTGGTTTTTTTTGTCAATGTTTTCATTCTCTTTTCAATTTTTTGTTTTTTCCTGTTTTTTTTTTTTTTTCATTTTCATTTTCATTTTCTTTTTTTATTCCTGTTTTTTTCTTTCTTTTTCCTTTTTTTTTTGCTCCTTTTCCCCCCTTTCTTTTCTTATTTTTTTTCTTTTTGTTGATTTTAATTTAGGGCTGTCATGAATTCACAGCCCTAAACCACCTGTACATAACTTGAAATGGGTTGTGTGGTGTGGTTCACAACCCATCTGAGTTGTCAATGGCTGTTTGCAACCCACAGAGTTGTGAAGGGCTGTTTGCAACTCAGGTGGGTTGTGAACTGCACCACACAACCCATTTTGAGTTGTGGGGTGCTGTTCACAACTTGTTCACAGCTCCAGGGTTGTGAGCAAAAAAAAAAAAAAAAATGAAAATACATTGAGATAAATAAATAAAAATAAAGAAAAAAAAATCAAAAGAATTGAAAAAAGAAATTAAGAAAAATTAAAAAGCAATTGTGAAAATTTCACAACCCCAGGGCCATGAATTCCTATGAATAAATAAAAAAAGCAATCAAAAAGTCCAAAAAAATCAAGACATTGTGCCTGAAAAAAAATAATAAAAATGAAAGGATCATAATGGGTAAATAAAGAGAGAGAAAAATAAAAAGGAACAATATACATACAATACAGACCTTCAATAAAATCCAATACAATATAATTTCTGAATAAAATACAATGAAATACAATAAAATACAAACATTTTATTGTACATTGAATCAAAACAAAATTCAACTAAATTAAATTATACAAAATAAATGGAATTCATATCAATCCATTTTATCATTTCATAAAGTTAGCCAATCAACCCCCCAAAAAGAGGAATGGAATTCCACCTCAATGGACTATCCCTGAAGTAAAAACACCAAGAAAAAAAAAAACAAGTTCAACTGGTGTTAAGCTGATCCCATGATGACAAGTAAAAAGAATTCTTATGATGGGATCAGCCCAACACAAGTTGAACTTATTTCATTGAGCTAGCCCAAAACTAAATCAACCCCCAAGAAAAATAGGGCTAGTCTGTTGAGGTGGACTTTTATCAAGTCCACCTAAATGGAACAGACTATCCCTAAAGTAAAAACACCAAAACAAATTTCAACTTGAGTTAAGCTGATCCAATTAAAAGAAGTGAAAATACTCCTTATGATGGGATCAGCCCAACACAAGTTGAACTGACTTACCAATAAAATCTCATTTAAAGAACTCAACATAATGGTGTTAACTCAAAACACTTGACATAATTATGTTCAAAATGTGATAACCCTTTATATTGATAGAAGTACAAGATCAGCATAAGAAGTACATGTTAGAAAAAACCCAAATGATGAAATGATATGATGTCTATAAATTCTATAAATTTGAGTAAAATTCCAGTTGATCTTGTTAGATTACATAATTTCCATGAGCAGTTCATTGACTGGTATGTGCCACCCACATCATAGAATGCTGGGATAAGTACACCTCTTCCAGGGTGATCAGCCAAATAGCTATGAATCAACCGCTCCTTACTCAACAGGGCACTTAGCTCAATTGGTAAGAGCATCACTCATATAAAGAGTCTGAGGTTGTGGGTTCAAATCACACAGTGTTTATCTGTTTTCATATTACTTCTGACATGGTAGCAAGAGTTATAAAGTCACAAAGACTGCAGCCTAAAAGCGGTCAAAAATAACAATCCGTCTGAATCAATGAAATCAAATGGTTGAGTCCCTGCTCAAAGCACAGAAGGGTGTTAGATTACATAATTGCCATGAGCAGTTCATTGACTGGTATGTGCCACCCACATCAAAGAATGCTGGGATAAGTACACCTCTTCCAGGGTGATCAGCCAAATAGCTATGAATTGACTGCTCCTTACTCAATAGCCCACTTAGGTCAATTGGTACGAGCATCACTCATATAAAGAGTCTGAGGTTGTGGGTTTGAATCCCACAGTGTTAATTTGTTTTCATGACTTCTGACAGATCTTTGAGATGATCAAACCAACCAGAAGCTTTCTTCAAAGTCAAAGAAGAATATTTTGATACAATGAGAGGGATTGGAATCATATCTCCCTCAAGTAATAAATGAACCCAGTGGTTGTTGTTAAAAAAGGAAATGAAGATGGCATCTGATGGTCCTTTTACACCCAATTTCATAGGAGTATAAGCAAAACATGAATCCAATGAAATCAAAAAAGTGGCTTTGCATAAGTATCTGCTATCATTTGACCCATATCCAACTTTGGAAGCCATTTTGAAGAGGGAATCTTATCATTTATTTCTTTAACATTAAGGTTTTGTTTGATCTTTTCTACCTTTTTGCTACCACCATGGATCTTATCATAGCATGCCTTATGTTTCCTCAATTTTTCTATCATTTCCATTTGAAATTTGAACCATCTGTTTTAATCATACCCAAGTGATTTAGCAATGAATCTAAATCCACAATGGCCATCACCAACAGGATCCTAAAACTCATCCAAGAACTTATTTAAGTTCACAGGTAGAGGTATTTCACCTTTGGTTCATACAATCAAAACTCACTTAGCCAACATTCTAATCAAATCAATGAAATCATTGCTCACAAAAGATGGGCTTCTGGTTGACTTCTCCACTTCTCCTTGTTCCTCAGAAGATGATTTTGATTCCAAATTCAGGGAGCCTAATTTGATTTCAGTCTCTCCCTCTGGAATATAAAATTCAGATTCTGAGCCTGAGGACTTGAACTATAAACATCATATTACTATCAGTTCATTAAACCATTAAAATGAACACTTCTCAATATAAAAGACTTATGATTCTTGGTCTTTTTGGTGCCCTTCTAACAAATTTTTACCTCTCAAGTTCCCTTTCCACATTCTAATATCCTGAAATTTCATGTGAGGTGTCTTTCAATTTGGGTTGACTGCGGCTGGACCATAAGACTTTTGGCTGGAGCCTTGGCTTAGAAAACAAAGTTGTTGCATGCTTGACAAGGAAATTTAAAATCTATGCTTTGACTTGTTCAGGTTGTCCCATAACAATTGAATGGAGCTTCTCAAAAAATTGAGAAGATTTGAGCACTGGATCAGTGTCAAAATTTCAAAGATCAAAAACATCACTCATTAGTAAACCAAATAGGAATCATCACTCTAAAATCTTTCATTAAAAAGAAATTAAAACAATTCAAAAATCCAACAATCCAACTTACTGAACTGGAAGAATTATAGTATAAGCTCCGATGAGGATGAACATCCTCAGGCACAGCAGATTTGCTTGATGCTAGTATTTGAACTAATATGTGGGAGAAGGGAAAGCCCATTCTTTTGGAAAATGACTTGGTGAACACTTTGCCATCATGAGCACTCTTTAACTTCTTACATTGTTCCCCAATGTGTTTAATTTCCTCAATTGAAAATTTGTAAACCAAAGGTAACAGTTCTGTTGGAATAAATTTTCCTAACCTTATTTGAGAGTTGTTAAGCAACACATGCACCAATTTGATTTGGCTGTCAAATGTTCAATCAAGGTGTTTCCACACATCCAAAATGTTCCTCTCAGAACTTGGAAGTAATTTTTTGAAAGTAGCATGGACCCCTTCTACCCAAGGAGTTCTTCTATTTCCAAAGTCAGGGTTTACACAAGTAAATGCAGTTCAAAATTTCTCTTTCATAGGGAAAATGTTATTTTACATATACTCAAGCACATCCTCATGGTCTTTCAAGAAAAACTATATACAAGTTTCAACATAAGCAATCCTAGCAGAGATGAACAGAAGAAGAAATGAATTGGCCTACTATGAGTTCTGAATCATTGAATTATGCCTCCCCCTTGGTTTTAGAGGCCCCATACTTTCCCCACAGACATAAATGTTTTTCATCCTTCAAAATCATCACTCAAGAAAATTTTGAAATTTGCTTGAATATTTTCAGACAAGTGCCAAGAGCACAAATTTCTGGATGACTCAGGGAAACTATGTTGAATGGAAAAAATCAGTGCTTTTACACAGTCCATCACAAAGACTTTGGGAAGCCTCTCAGGATCATAAACCAAATCTGTTAGTGCATTCACTTCTAAACTGTAGATCTCAAACATTTCTTCTGTTATAAAAACAAAATCCTTTGTAAAATTTTTCCTGTTTTCTATCATTCCTAAAGCATTCAATAACAGGATGTTTTACCTATTTTTTTTATAAGTACAATCCAAAAAATCAATATGATGGAATTTTTTACAAAGTTTGATAGAATCAGGATGAGCCAAGAACAGGTCCTCTAAGTGATTCTCCCCACTCAAATTTTACCTGGATACCCACTGAGTATCTTGGAGGTCTTAGAATAGCACATCCATAACACTTTTACCTTTGATTTTGGCTGCCCTAAACTTTCCCTTAGTGTTATAGATTGTTCTATTATAAAACCCCAATCAATCTTGCTTAATTTCCATTTGATTTGACTTGTATTTAGCCCATCTTGCATAAATTTGTTCAGTTGATCTAAGGCCACACCAGAGAGTCTCCTCAGTTGAGGATGCACTGAGATGTTTGAAGATGGTTCAAAATTGTGTTGGTCATTTCAAATGCGCAGGGGCCATGTGAAATCTGCTAGTGCAAGAATTGCACAGATCATGAATTGAAACCCAAGCTTCCTTGTGTTTTTTTTTTGAAATTTGGTGAGTGATGGCCCCAAATATATTCCATTTTGGTTTAATTCTAGGTTAAGATATTTCTCTCTATTTGAAATTAATGTTGTCAAAGCATACCCATGCATGGATGCCCATTTTTGGAAAAAATATTCAGCTTCTTCCCTACTAGGAAAGGATCTCACTGCAGGAGGTTCAAGGGGTTCTGGAATCCCATGGTTACATAGTTACATCAGCCATGGTTAGATCAGTATTGTTCAATCCAAATCAATTGAATGGCAAATGAAATGTGACCCACCACCATAAGTCAATTCCAGTTGTGAAACATCTTGTTCCTCAATTCTAACCCTAGATGAGGATGCAATTGGGGATTCCAATGTTTTATTTCCAAAATTCCTACACAAATCCCTAGCTTCTTCCACATCTTTGTTAACAGATCTATCAATTAATTCCTTCAAAACAGCCATTTTGAAACCAGGGAGGCTTGGGCTTGCTACTGTTTGCATAATCAAAAAAAATTCCTAGTCAATTTATTATTCAATCCAACTTTTTCAACAACTTCAAAGTGTACTCACTTTTTGGTTGAGAGAAAAATTATCCAACAAGCAAGTATTCTGTATGTTTTATGACAAGAATTTGTTTTTCCAATAGGCAGAATTTGCAGTAGAGTTTCAAATTTCTTTTTGTAGTCCAATAGTCCCACAATTTATGAAAAATCCCCCAATTTCCAATAATCCCACAATTTATGAAAAACCCCCAAATTTTGGTTGAAAGCACTCAAATGTGGTCTAGGGTGCCTAGGTAGCCCTTATTCCCCCCTGAAATGTCCCATTTTGGGCTATTTTGCCCAAAATGGGGCAAATGTGTCATTCACAACAAGTGAATCCCAGGGTTCATGCAATTCCCTGATGGTTTGGTTAGCAACTCTTTGAGTTGTGAATTTTTCACCCCATTTATTTGATTTTGATTTTTTTTTCTTGCTCACAACCCTGAAGTTGTGGACAAGTTGTGAACAGAAAAAAACAACTCCAAAGGGTTGTATGGAATGCCTCACAACCAATGTGAGTTGTTAACAGCTTTTCAAAACTCTGTGCATTATGGAAAGCCATACATATCTTTAATGGGTCATGAAATGTGCCACACAAACCATTTCAAGTTGTGTACAGGTTGTGTAGGGTTGTGAATTTATCACTTTGCAAACCAAAAAAAACCTATATGGGATTTTTTTTAGGGGGGGAACTATTTTCCTTGTGTGGTTAATCCTTAAAAAGTGTGAATTTTTGATGTTGTGTGGATGTAATCCACTCATGATAAAACCCTTAAATGCCAATTGTGGGCCATTTTTCAATTTATTTGAAAGTTTGTGTACTTGGTGCTGCAGTTGTGTTGGCAGGGCTCTAACCCCCCCCCCCCCCCAAAAAAAAAAAAAATATTTACAAGAAGGTTTCAAATGTTTCACAAGCCCCTTGAATATTCCTTCAAAAATAAAAATAAAAATAAAATCAAATGATGGCTGCTCTCTTTCTCTTCATTTTTAACCTTAATTTTTTAATGGTTTCTTGCTTAATTTTTTGTTTTGTATTTCTTTGAAGGTGCAGTTTTTTTTGTGCAAAATATATCAAAAGAGCTTAATAATTAATCATTTTATTTTATTTTATTTTACTTTATTTATTTTTATTTATTTATTTTTATTTATTTATTTTTATTTATTTATTTTTATTTATTTATTTTTATTTATTTATTTTTATTTATTTATTTTTATTTATTTATTTTTATTTATTTATTTTTATTTATTTATTTTTATTTATTTATTTTTATTTATTTATTTTTATTTATTTATTTTTATTTATTTATTTTTATTTATTTATTTTTATTTTTTTTTTGGGGGGGGGGGGGGTGAATTTTTCCCAGTTGGTTTTTTTACCTCTCAGAAGATCCTCACCAGGAATCAAAACATTCATTGAAACTTTTGAAATATTTTTTTAACCCTTCTCTGTTGGGTTTTTGGTTATTTTGATACAACAGTCCTTTACAGAACATTCAGAGTAATAATTAAATATCATGAAGGATTTTCTTTTGTTTTTTTTTTATTTGGGGGGGAGGGAATTTAACCCCCTACAATTCCACCTCAAAACCTAAAAAATGATATCATGAAAAGCTGTTTGGGGACCTTGATAAACCATTTATTTGGACCATTTACGCATGAATCATTTGAAATATCAAGGGAAATAGGCTAAAAGAGATATTTTCATAATCCCTATTTGTTTTCTACGGATTTTTGGATAGGGAAGTGTTAAATTCACAACCCTACACAACCCTTTCACAATAAATTTTGAGTTGTGGTGTGCTTTTCACAACTCCAGGTTTCTGAGAAAAAAATGAAATATATATATATATATATATATATAAGTTAAACAAAAGGGAAAAGAAAAAAAGAAAAAAAGGAAGGGTAATGTTGAATTAACATCCCCGGGGTTTCAAATGGGTGTGAATTGCTGTGAATGGCAAATCAAAACTCAGCAAGGAGAAATCAAATTTTTTCACAACTTGGGCACCCCCAATTGCAACCCCCCCAGGGATTCACAAGTTGTGAGTGGGGGTTGTCCCTGTTTTCCTGGCCCAGTTGGGGCAAAATATCCCCCAATGGGCCATTTGAGGGGGGAATCGGGGTACCTAGGCACCCCTGGACCACATTTGAGTGCTTTCAACCCAAATTTGGGGATGTGGCATACTATGTGGGAATATTATTGGACCAAAAAAAGAACTCAGGAACAGAAAAACGTCACAAAATGCACACAAAATGTGCTTGTCAGATACACAAACCATACACACCACTTGCTCATTGGATAATGTTATTGTTCTCAAACCAAAAGTGAGTGCACTTTGGATTTTTTGAAATTTTTGGGTTGAATGATAAATTGGAATGTTTTTTTTTTGTTTCATGGGAACAGTGGCAAGCCAAGGCCCACCTGGTTAAAAAATGGCTGTGTTAGCAGACTTAACCAAAATTGTTGTTAAAAAAACTTTGGAATCCAGGGATTTGGGAAGGGAGTTGGAAAAGAAAAAATCGGAAGCCCCGATTTCATCCTCATCCAGGGTTACAATTGAGGAAAAAGATGATTCTTGACAAATATAATTGACTCAAGAAGGTTGGTCAAGATTCATGTGCCATTTGAATAAGAAGGATTTGGCTTGATCAATACTAACATAACCATGCAGCTGTAACTATGGAACTATGTAACTAAGAGGCACAAGAACCCCTTGAACCTACTCCTGTGGGAGCTTTTACTAGTAAGAAAGATGCAGACATTTATTTTCAAAAATTGGCAGCCATGCATGGCTACAAATTGAAAACATTCAAGTTGAAAAAGGATAAATATTTAAATCAAGCATGCAACAGATTCAGATAACTCACAAAACAGCAAAGGCAAACTCACAATAGGAAGGTTGGGTGTCAATTCATGATCTGTACAAGTTTTATAGTAGCAGATCCCACATGGAATCTTTCCATTAGAAATGGCCTAAAAAATCATCAACCATTGGAAAACCCCTCAGTGCATCCTCAACTGAAGAGAATCTCTATTCAAGCCTTGGATCAACTTAAAGAAGGCATGAATGATGGGATCAATAAAATTCAACTGAAAAGGAGATTGAGAAAGATTGATGGTGGAGAATACATTGATGATAGAACAATCTATAACACCTAGCAGAATTTAAAGCTAGCCAAACTAGATGGGAAGGTGTTATGGATTTTCTATTAGAAATGCTCCAGGAATCCCAGTGGGTCTCCAGGTCCAAATTTGCTGGAGAGGGTAACTGAGAGGCTTCTTTATTGGCTCATCCTGATCCTATAAATTTTTTTAAAAAATACCATCATATTGCTTTGTTGGATTTTACTTATAAAACAAATAGGTACAACATCCCTCTATTGCATTTTGTAGGAATGACATTCAACAGGAAAAACTTTAAAAAGGATTTTGTTTTTATAACAAAAGAAAAGTTTGAGTTCTAAATTTGGGCTTTAAATGAATTAAAGGAGTTTGTTTATGATCCTGAGAGGCTTCCCAAAGTCTTTGTGAAAGACCACAAAAGATCTTTGATTTTTGATATTGAACATAGTTTCCCTGAGTCATCCAGACAGTCCTGCTCCTGGAACTTGTCTAAAAATATTCAAGGAAATTGTAAAGTTTGCTTCAGTAATGAAGATGAAGGATGGAAAAGTTTTATGACTCTGTGGGCAAAGTATGGGGCCTCTAAAACCAAGGGGGAGGCAGAAGTCAATGATGTGGAACTCAGAGTAGGCCAATCTATTTCTTCTTTTGTTCATCTTTGCTGGGAAGGCTTATGTTGAAACTTGTATACAGTGTTTCTTTAAAGACCATGAGGATGTGCCCAAGTATATTGAAAAGAGAATTTTACCTATCAAAGAGTTCTGGTAACAGCATGGACTTGTGTCAACCCAGACTTTGGAAATAAAAAAAAGTCTTGGGTAGAAGGGGCCCATGCTACTTTCAAACAATTACTTGTGGTATCCTTGGGGAAAATTTTGTATGTGTGGAAACACCTTGAAGGAACCATTGAAAGCAAAATCCAATCATTTCACGTGTTTCTTAAAAACTCTCAAATAAAATTAGGAAATTTCTTTCCAAAAGAACTTTAAAATTTGAGTTACAAATTGTAAATTGAGGCAATTAAACTAATTGGGGAGAAATTTGAGAATTCAAAGCAAAACCATGATGGAAAGGTGTGCTAAAAGTCATATTCAAAAACAATGGGCTTGTTGTGTTCCCAAATCTGAGCAGAAATACTAGAATCAAGAGGATCCATTGTGCCTGAGGATGTTCATGTTAGAATATTCAGGCACTTAAGTGTGTGCCACGTATAGGTGTAATCCTAATGGGATGCACATAAGGGCCTCTATGGCCCATTGGACATCCACACTGACCACACGGGCCTGTGTGGATGTCACAAATCTGGGGAAACTGGCCTCAAAACATGTGAAATAAGTCATTTGGTACATGGGCCATCATGGGTCCATGGGGATGGATAGGCCACCCCAGCCAAATGAGATTGTGTGGGAATTATTGGGCACAAGGTTCCTTTTGGACATACTTGGCCAGCCTGCCTGGCTGGAAAAAGTGTGTATAATCAAGCTATTGGGCTGGGAAAGGCTGTTGCTTGTGTTTCCACCCACTCTGGGCGGCCATTTTAGGTGTCTGGCCTGTTTAGGGGCCCAACAGCCAATGTGGGGCTGTTGTAGGGGGAAGAGGGACTCAAAATGAAGTCCCCCCACCCCGTCTGCAGGAGATGGGAACAAATTTCCCGGTTCCCTCCCCTTACCTTTCTCAAAATTGCAAGGGATGGCTAGTGGAAGACCACCAGCCACCAGAAATGCCCAGCCTGGTTGCAGCAAGGCAACCGGTGGTGGAAGGGGATTTCATCACCCCCCCACCAGGAAAGGTGGCAAGAGATGGGGCCCTCTCCCCCCCTGTTACCAAGGGGGAGGTGCCAGGGGCTGGGGGGACATGATCCCCCCCAGCCAACTTGAATTTAAAGGAGGTCCAGGCCAGTCGCATCAAGGCAACAGGTGGTGGGAGGGATTTAATCACCCTCCCAACTGTGAAAGGTGGGGAGCAAAAAACAAGTGGGGCACCCTCCCCCCCCCCCCTGTTATTCAGGAGGAGGCACCAAGGACTGGGGGGGGGGATGATCCCCCTCCAGCCCACTTTAATGTTGGTTTGCCTGGGTAGAACTTTTTCCCAGGAAACCAGCAGGGGATTTGAACAACCCTGCTGGTCAGCTAGTTAGGAAAGAGGGGGGGGCGACAGCATTTCTGACGTTTAAACCCCCCCTTTGAAAGTTTTGAGACCAGAACCAGGTGAGTCCTGGGTCCCACCTGGCTCATTTTTTGGGCCAGGGGCTGGTTGCATAATTCATCCGGCCATTTAAGTGATTTAATAGAGGCAACTGGGATGGTTTTAAACAACAAAAATCCAGGGGTTTGAAAAGCAATAGGGCTGGTTCAGCCCTGTGAGGGTGGAAATACCAAATTCAACCAGAATAGTCTGGTCAAAAGGGTTCAGAGACAAATTCCATGTGGGCTGATGTAGCCCAAAATAAGCAACAAGGCCTGTAGAGCCTGTAGAGAACCTTTTGGGCGCAATTTTGGCCTTTTCCCCTGTTGTGTCATGGACCCAAAAGAGGGAGATCCTTTGTATTTAAGGTGCTCTTCTACCTGCTGTTTTCCATTAATCCATTTAAATTCATCCAATCAATTGTCCAACGTATTTCCCCATTGTGAGAGCCCATTGGAAATATAGAAACAAGGTTTCAAGAATTGATTTTGCTTCAATTACTGCTCCTCCTGCCACTAAGATGAATGCTGGCCAGCATTTTCACAGTTCATACTCAGTGAAGGTTAGACTATGACCCTTCCAGTGAAGTAATTTTGTTTTTTGGGTTTTTCAAAGGGTACCAATTATAGGATTGACAGCAATTTAAAAATAATAGTATTGACACAGATTATAGGATTGAAAGATTAATTACTGTTTTTCTTTTTGAAAGAATGACACAGATCCAGTCCTTGACAAATCATAATTGTTAAACAAGTTGAATTCCATGCTTATGGGACAACCTAAACAAGCTAGTTTGGAAATTTTACAGTCCATGGTTGATTTTACAGCTACTTTTTTTCCAAGGGTCTTAAGGTCCCGCCGCGTTCAAACCAAATTGAAACTTACTTATTGTGAACTTTCAAAATTTGAAAATTTTGAAAGTGAAGTTGAGAGGGAAAAATGGGGTAGAAGGGCACCAAAAAGACCAAAGATAGTAATTATTTTATTTTGAGAAGTGTTCATTTTTATGGTTTAATGAACTGATGAGAAAATGATTTCTGTAGTGCAAGGAAGGCGCTTCATCTGAATTTCATAGTTGAGAGGAGAGTGAAAGTGAATTAGGCTCCATTCATTTGAAATCTCCTTCCTCAGAAGAGAAAGAAGAAGAAGGGGAGAAGTCAACAAGAAGCACATCTTTGGTGAGCAATCATTTCATTGATGTGATCAAAACCAAAAATTAATACTAAGGTGGTTTTGATCTTAGGAACCAAAATTGAAATACCTCAATCAAATACCGGAGAACTTCCATAAGTTTTTGGGGGAGGTTTGGGATCCAGTTGGTGATGGGAAATGTGGATCTAGAGTCATTGCTAAATCACTTGGGTAAAATGAGAATGGTTGGTTTAAAGTGCAAAATTAAATGATTGAAAGATTGGGGAAAAATAAGATAGGGTGATGTTAAATTCACAACTCCAGGTTGTGGGGGAGTTGTGCAGGGCCCTACACGGCCCAATGGACGCATGGGGGCCCATAAACGCGTCCAAGACATGCCCAAGGGGTTGTCTCAAACATACGCAACCCTTGGGGGGCCATATACACCCCGTACATGGCGTATTTGGGATGTGAACCCCCATAAATGGAGGTTTTGAGCCATGTTTGGGGGTTGTTCCAAACTTTTTGGGTCCTCCTGGACTACATTTGGGTTCCATCAAACCAAATTTGGGATCAAGGCTTACTATGTGGGACTGTTGTTCCACATCTAGCAATCATAAAGTGAAACTAAAGTGAAATTAAAGTGAAATCAAGTGAAATTAAAGTGACACTATAGGAAACTCCAAATAAAGCATCCCACAAAATTGATCTTTCTCAACTTTAGAGTGAGCAAACTTGGTATTTGTTCAATTGAAAGTTGGATTGAATATTGAAGCAGCATTGAATTTTTTTTGCATTATGGGAACAGTGGCAAGCCCTCCTTTTAACATGGCCCTGTTCAAGGAATACATTGGTGCAATGAACAAAGCTGCAGAAAAGAAGGATTAGGGTAATGAATTATTGGAAGCCTCAATTGCATCCGCATCAAGGGTGAAAATTGAGGAAGAACATGTTTCACAAATGGACATGACCTCTGGCGGTGAGTAACATTTTATGCTACTGGTCTTTGCCTTATTTAATTTTATTGAAACTGATGGAGTGCATGCCATCAATATAACTATGTAAATTTGACAGATCCACTTGCCCCACCTCTTGTGAGAGCTTTTCCTACTAGGGAAGAGGCATAAAGGTATTTTCAAACATGGGAAATGAAGCATGGTTACGCTTTAACAGTTTTCAACTCAAAGTGTGATAAATATGTGGATTGAGCCTGTGATAGAAATGGTTTGTACTCTGGGCAATTGCTCATCAAACGGTCAAGGAAAATTCACACAAGGAAGTTTGCGTGCAAGTTTTTAATCCATTCTAGTCACAAAAAGGCGGATCCCTTGTGGAAAATCTCCTACAAGAATGATCAACATAAACATGAACCATCTTCACACCCCTCAGTGCATCCTCACCTGAGGAGAATCTATGGGGTAGCCTTAGACAATCTAAAAGAAGGAATGAATGCTGGGCTCAATAAAATTCAGCTCAAAATTAAATTGAGCAAGATCAATGGTGTAAAATATGTTGACGACCAAACAATCTATAACACTAAGCATAAGGTATCTCTTGAAGAACTGAAGGGAAAAAGTGTTGTGGAGGTCCTTTTTGAACAACTTGGTAATTCAGTTTGGTTTCATTGAGCAAAATTAAGTGGAAATTTCCCCTTAGAGGCCCTATTCTTGGCTCACCCAGAGTCATTAAAGCTTTGCAAGAAATTCCATCATATAGCTATGATGGATGGTACTTATAAGTAAAATAAGTACAACACAAACCTATTTCAAGTCTTAGGAATTACTTCCAACCAGAAAACTTTCACAAAAGCTCTTGTTTTTATAACAAGAGAAACATTTGAGTTCTACAGTTGGTCTGTAAATGCGCTAAAGGAGTTGGCTTATGATCCTGAGAGACTTCCCAAAGTCTTTGTGACGGAACATGAAGAAGATTTGATCCATGCTCTAGAAACAATGTTCCCTGACTCAACAAGACAATGCTGTCAATGTCACTTATCTAAAAACATACAAGCAAACTGCAAAGTAGGCTTTAATAATGACTTTGAAGGGTGGTAAAGCTTTATGTCTCTGTGGGCTAAGTATGAGGCCTCAAAAACCAAGGAGGAGGCAGAGTTCAATGATGCAGAACTTAGAGTAAGTGCGAAATCACTGCCTCTACTGTTAATCTTCCTAGTTTTGGGTTGCTTAAATTATGACTTGTATAAAGTGTTTTTTGGAAGACCGTGAGGATTTACTCAAGCATATGGATCATAATATCTTCAATATCAAAGAGACTTTTGTAACGGCTAGGACTGCGAAAACCCAGACTTTGGAAATTGAACAACTTCTTGGGTTGAAGGGGCCCATGCTACTCTCAAAAATTCCTTGCAAACTTTTTGGGAAACATGTTGGATGCTTTGCAAAACCTAGAGGGAACAGTTTCCAATCAAATTAAATTGGTTCAGGCTGCGCTTTAAAACTCTCAAGTAAATATTGAAATATTTCTTCCTACTGAACTGTTACCATTGGGATACAAGGTGTCTTTACAAGCAATCAAACTTTTTGGTGATCAATTAGAGAGGTTAAAGTGGAAACATGGTGGGGAAGTGTGCACCAATTCATACTCAATGACTATGGGTTTGCCCTGTTGCCACCAAATAGGGGACCTACTAGCATCAAGAGTATCTTTTTTGCCTGAAGATGTTCATCCTCAGTGGAGGTTGGATTATGAACCTTGAAGTTCTAGTTCTGTAAGTTGGTTAATTTGCATTTTTCAAATCACTTTGTGATTAATGCTTTTTGATTAATGCTTTTTGATTAATGCTTTTTGATTAATTCTTTTTGATTAATGCTTTTTGATTAATGCTTTTTGATTAATGCTTTTTGATTAATGCTTTTTGATTAATGCTTTTTGATTAATGCTTTTTGATTAATTCTTTTTGATTAATGCTTTTTGATAAATTCTTTTTGAATGATGATTCCTAATTGAATAAAATGATGATTCCTACTAGACTAAAATGATGATTCCTACTTGACTAATTTTTGATACTTTTGAATTTTTAAAGGTTGATGTTTATGAACTGCTCAAAGATTCTCAGTTACATGAGAAGTTCAATGCAATGATCTTGAATCATCCCAATCAAGATTATTGTGGGCTGTTGAAGCACTTGATGAAGGAGATGGCCAATTATAAATAAAAGCCAAGACTTGAACCTAAAGTCTTGTGATCAAGCAGAGGCCGTCCAAAATTGACAGATACCCAGCAAGATCCTTCCCAATTTGAAAAACTTGAAAAGGAACTTAAGTGGGCAAAGAGAAGTAGAAGGGAACCAAAGAAGAAAAGACAAATGATTGTAAGTCTTTTCTTTTGTGAAAAGTTCATTTTTTTGGTTTAATGAACTGATTGAGAAACGTTTATAGTCCAAGTCAGGCTCTTCATCTGAATTTCATAGTTCAGGGGAAGAGACTGAAAGTTCATTGGGTTGGGTTCCATTGGAATCCAACTCCTTTTCAAAGGATGAAGCAGATGCAATGGAGGATTCAAACAGAATATCAGCTTTGGTGAGTGGTGATTCCTATAATGAGATTAGAATTTTGGCTGACTACTTTTTGATTTTAGGAAGTAAATTAACTCAATCAAATACCTGAGAACTTACATAATTTCTTGGGTGAGGTTTGGGACCCAGTTGGTGATGGAAATTGTGGTTTTAGAGACATTGCTAAATCACTTGGGTATGATGAGGATGGATGTTTTAAAGTTTGGAAAGAAATGTTTGAAAAATTGAGGAAAAATAAGGGGTGCTATTCTAAGATCCTTGGCAGCAGTAAATATTTTGAAAAGATAGAACAAAGACTTTATTTAAATGAAATCAATGAAAAAATTTCCTCTTTGAAAGGGATTTCAAAGCTTGACATGGGTCAAATAATAGCTGATACTTATGGAAGACCAATATGTTTCATTTCATTGGAATCATCTTGTTGTTTTACTCCTATGAAAATGGGTGTAAAAGAACAATTAGATCCTATGTTCATTGGCTTTGTTAACAATAACCATTGGTTCCAGCTTTTACTTAAGGGAGATTTGATTCCAATTCCGCCAATATTTTCCAAACCACATTCCATCATTTCTAAAAAAGCAGCTTGTTGGGTTGATCACCTCAAATATCAACTTGAGTTTCATTCAACTTATAGATTAATTTCATCATTTGGGTTGGGTCTAACATGCTGATATTTTAATTCTATTAATATATAGGGTTATCACATTTTGAACATCATTATTTTGAGTTTTTTGAGTTAAAATCATTATGATTCATGTTTTGAATGAGATTTTAATGGTAAGTAAGTTCAACTTCTGTTGGGCTGATCCCATCACAAGCTTAACTTGTGTTAAGCTTGTGATGGGATCAGCTTAACAAAATTTGAACTTGTTTTTTTTTGATGTACTTACTTTAGGGCTGGTCAAAAGACGTATTTTATTGGCACTTTACTTTAGGGCTGGTCAAAAGACTTCTTGCATCTTTTGGCCCTTTTACTTTAGGGCTATTCAAGTTGAACTTGAATTTTTCACTTGAATCTGAAGACAACTGGTTGGTTTTCTTCAGTGTTTATTGTTTTTATTTTTATTTATTTATTTATACTTATTTTTGTTTTATTTCTAATTTTTTTGTTTTTTTTTTAACCAAAAAATCAACTTTTTTGATCTTTTGGTTGATTTCTTTTTTTTTTTTGTATTTTTATTTAGTTTATTTTGGTTTATTTTATACCCTTCATTTTTATTTTATTTTATTTTATTTTGCCCACCAGACTTGTAGCTGTTTGGAACTGCTACACAAATACATTTGAGCTGTTTAGAGCCCCACACAACTTGAATGTGGTCAGGGTGGCCATGTGGCCACCACACAGCAGTCCGGTTCCATGTTGAGTACAGCCCAACCACACTAAAATTGCGTGGGGTCTGCATGGCTCAGGTGTAGCCGTTTAGCCATGCCACACGGCTCATTTGAGCCGTGTAAAGGGCTCATTTGAGCTGTGAATTTAACATCACCCAATAGGAAATTCTATTCTAAGATCCTTGGAGGCAGTGAAGATGTTGAAAAGATAGAACAAATGCTTGATGTTAATGACATTGATGAAAAGATTACCTCTTCAAAATGGTTTACAAAGCTTGACATGGGCCAATTAATAGCTGATACTTATGGAAGACCAATATTTTTAATTTCATTGTATTCATGTTGTAATGATACTCCTATGAAAACAGGTTTAAAAGAAAAACCAGATTGTATCTTCATTTGCTTTGTCAACAATAATGACTGGTTTCATCTTGTACTTGAGGGAGAAATGATTCCAATCCCACCCATTGTTTCAAAACCAGCTTCTTTGAATTCTAAAAAAGCTTCTGTTTGGGTTGACCATCTAAAAGATAAACCTAATTTGTATTCTAATTTATAAAAATCATTTTAATTTCATCACTTGGGTTTGGGTTCTGATGCTGATCTTGTAATTCTATTAATATAAAGGGTTATCAAATTTTAAAATAATTATGTTGAGTGTTTTTAGTTAAAATAATTATGTTGAGTGTTTTGAATTTGATTTTTTTGGTAATTCAGTTCAACTTTGGTTTTTCTGATCCAATCATAAGGAGTATTTTTAATTTTCGTGATGGGATCAGCTTAGCCCAAGTTGAAATTGATAGTTTTTTTGTTGTTTTTACTTCAGGGCCTGTCCATTACGATGGACTTGATAGAAGTATTCTTTGGTGTTTTTACTTTAGGGCTAGTCAATTGAGGTGTGCTTGATACAGGTCCACCTCATTTTATCTGCTTGAAACATGTTGACTTTTATATTTTGACATTTTTAATTTTGCCAATGAAAAATTTGAAACCTATGGGTTTCAAACAGGTTTGAATTGCTGTTCAAAGCCCATATGTGTTGTGAAAAGAAACTCAAAACTCCACAAGGAGCGGGAAAAGTTTCCCACAACTCACGCATCCCCCCAGGAGTTGCAAACACCCAATTGCAACCCAACAAGGGTTGCAATCAGGGCTTCACAAACTTTTTTGAGTTGCAATTGAGTTTTTTCAACTCCCCAGGGGATGCGCAAGTTGTGAGTGGGGGTCACGCTGGTTTTGCTGGCCCATTTAGGGCAAAATAGACTCCAATGGGCCATTTGAGGGGGGAATTGGGGTACCGTGGCACCCCTGGACCACATTTGAGTGCCATTAACCCAAATTTGAAGATGTGGCATACTATGTGGGACTATTATTGGACCAAAAAAAGAAACTTCAGAATCAAACACTCCACCTATTTGCAAAACCACGTACACACACAATACACTCCCTGTGGATAAATGTATTTTTCTCAACCCAAAATTGAGCAAACCTTTAGAGTTTTTGGATTGAAAATTGAATTAAATAAAAAATTGATGTTAGATTTTATTTTTTTAAGGGAACAGTGGCAAGAAAAAGCACCCCTGGTTTAAAAATGGGTGAATTATTAGGCTTAATTGAAAGGGTTGTTAAAAAACTTTGGATTCCAGGGTTTTGGCTTGGGAGTTGGAAAAGAAAAAAAAGGAAGCCCAATTGCATCCTCATCATTAATTAAAATTGGGGAAAAAGATCTTTCTTCAAAACTGGAATTGACTAAAGGTGGTGAATCACATTTCATATTTCATTTAACGGAAAAGGATTTGGATTGATAAATACTAATTTAACTAAGGGATACCAGAGCCCCTTGAACCTTCTCCTGTGAGGGCCTTTGCCAGTAGGAAATAATTTAAGATTTATTGTCAAAAATTGGCAGCCATGCATTGCTACGAATTGATGAATTTCAAGTCAAGGAAAGATAAATATGTGGATCTAGAATGTGGCAGATTTGGGGTATATCAAGGGACATGCCTCACCAAATTTCAAACAAAAACTGATACAAGTAAGTTTGGGTGTCAATTAATGATCCATGCAATTTGTACAGTAGCAGATCCAACATGGCATTTCTCCATTAGAAATGGCCTACAAAATCATCAACCATCTGAAAACTCCTCAGAGAATTCTCAACTGAGGAGAATCTCTGGTCAAGCCTTGGAAAAACTTAAAGAAGGCATGAAAGATGGGCTAAATAAAATTCAAATCAAAAGGAAATTGAGAAAGATTGATGGTGGAGAATAAATTGATGATAGAAAAATCTATAACACTAAGTTTAAGTTAAAGCTTGCAGAACTGAATAGGAAAGGTGTCATTGAATTTCAATTTGAAATTCTCCAGGAATTCAAGTGTGTTTCCAGGTCCAAATTTTGTGCAGAGGGTCATTTAGAGGCCTTTTTCTTGGCTCATCCTGAGTCTATAAAACTTTGATAAAAATACCATCATATTGCTTTGTTGGATTATACTTATAAAACAAATAGTTACAAAGAACCTCTATTGCATGTTGTAGGAATGACTTCCAACAAGGAAACTTTTACAAGGGTTTTTTTTATAAAAAAATTAACTTATGAGTTCTAAATTTGTGATTTGAATGCATTACATTAGTTGGCTTATGACCCCAAGAGGCTTCCCAAAGTCTTTGTGAGGGACCATGAAAAAGCTCTGATTCCTGCTATTGAACATAGGTTCCCTGAGTCATCCAGACAGTTGTGGTCCTGGAACTTGCCTAAAAATATTCAAGCAAATTGTAAAGTTCCCTTCAGGAATGATGATGAAGGATGGAAATGTTTTATCTCTCTGTGGGCAAAGTATGGGGCCTCTAAAACCAAGTGGGAGGCCAAAGTCAATGATGCAAAACTCAGGGTATGCCAATTTATTGGTTCTCCTGTTCATCTCTGCTCGGACTGCTGATGTTGTAACTTGTATAAAGTGTTTTTTAAAGACTTTTCAGATTTCCTTGATTATATACAAAAGAAAATTTTCCCTATCAAAGAGACTTTTTTGATGGTGTGGACTTGTGTCAACACAGACTTTGTAAAAAAAACAATGTCTTGAGTAGAAGGGGCCCAAGCTACTTTCAAAAAATTACTGGAGGTATCTTTGGGAAACATTTTGGATTTGTGGAAAAAACTGGAAGGAACCATTTAAAGCCAAATCCAATCACTGAATGTGTCACTTACAAACTCTTGAACAAATTTAGAGAGTATTCTTCCAACAGAAATTTTAACTTTTTTTTACAAATTTGAAATTGAGGCAATTAAACTCATCGGAAAACAATTCAAGAATTTAAAGCGCAACCATGATGGAAAGTTGTGCTCAAATTCTTATTCAAAAAAAATGGGCTTACCATTTTCCCACATTTTATGTGAAATAATAGCATCAAGAGGATCTGTTGTGCCTGAGGATTTTCATCCTCAGTGGAGGTTAGATTATGAACCTTCCAGTAAATTAAGTAGGAATTTTGGGTTTTTTTGAAGGATACCAATTATAGGATTGACAGAAATTATAGGATTGAAAGCAATTACAGGATTAACAGAAATAATAGGATTGGAAGATTAATTAACTTTTTGCTTTTTGAAAGATTGAAACAGATCCAGTGATTGACAAATCCCAATTGTTTAACAAGTTGAATTCTATGATTGTGGGAAAACCTCCACAAGTAAGATTGGAGATTTTGAAGGCTGTGGTCAATTATACAGCTAGTTTGATTGCCAAGTCAAGGCTTGAGCCAAAGGTCTTACGGTCCAGCCACATTTGAACCAAATTGAAAGCAACTTGTTGTGAGCTTTCAAAATTTGAACACATTAGAAGAGCAATCAAGAGGGAAAAAATTATTACAAGGGATACAAAAAGACCAAAGATAGTTAGTCTTTATTTTGAGTGTTCATTTTTATGTTTTAATGAACTGATGGGAAAATGATTTCTGTAGTGCAATGAAGGCTCTTCATCTGAATTCCATAGTTCAGAGGAAGCAACTGAGATGAATCAGGGTCCCTCCATTTGAAGTCAAAATCCTTTTCAAAGGAGGAGGAAGAAGAAATGAAGGATTCAAACAGAAACTCATCTTTGGTGAGTAACAATTTCTGTGATGAGATTAGAATCTTGGCTAATTAATTTTTGATTGTAGGAACAAAAAGTGAATTACCTCAGTCAAATACCTGAGAGCTTACACAAGTTCTTGGGGGAGGTTTGGGATCCAGTTGATGATGGGAATGGTGGATTTAGAGTCATTCAAAAATCACTTGGTTATTATGAGCATGGATGGTTTAAAGTAAGAAACTCAATGGTTGAAACATTAAGGAAAAATAAGAAATGCTATTCTCAGATCTTTGGTGGCATTAAAGACTTTGAAAAGATACAACAAATACTTGATGTTAATGACATCAATGAAAATATTCCCTCTTAAAAATGGCTTTCAAAGTTGGATATGGGTCAAATAATAGCTGATACTTATGCAAGACCAATATGTTTCAATTCATTGGATTCATGTTGTACTTATACTCCTATGAAAATGGTTGTAAGTAAAATATCAATCAGATCCAATTATCCTTTGCTTTGTCAACAATAATCACTGGGTTCATCTTGTACTTAATCAAGAAATGATTCCAATCCTGCCAAGTGTTTGAAAGCTTGCTTCTTTGAATTCTAAAAAAGCTTCTGTTTGGGTTTACCATCTAAAAGATCAACTTAAGTTGTATTCTAAGTGATAAAAATCATTTCAATTTCATCATTTGGGTTTGGGTTCTGATGCTGATCTTGTAATTCTATTAATACAAAGGTTTATCACATTTTGAAAATTGTTTTGTTGAGTGTTTTGAATGAGAGTTTTTTGTTAAGTCAGTTCAACTTGTTTTGGGCTGATCCCATTGTAATGAGTATTTGTACTTTTAGTGATGGGATCAGCTTAACACAATTTGAACTTCATTTTTTTTATAGTTTGTATGCTTTAGGGCCTGTCCATTAAGGTTGAATTGATAGAAGTCTTTTTTGGTGTTGTTAATGTAGGGCTAGTCAAGTTGAACTTGTATTTTTTGGAATTTTTACTCTAGGGCTGTTCCATAGAATCTTTCATGGTTTATTAAATTTTTGGTGTTTTTACTGGAGGGCTTGTCCATAGTGATGAGAAATTGATAATATTTGATTTGTCAAAAAGAATAGAAAAATAAATGAAAGGAAACACAAGGAGTCAGTGAGAAACAAGTAACAGAACAAGGACAGAAAGTATGAGAAACAAGATGAGAATCCCACCACCGTGACAGACTCAATATGTATTCTTTGACAGGAGTAGAAATGTGAAGGTAAGGGTAGTGAAGGGGCAAGATGAAAGGTGAGACCAAACAGGCAGGAGTATAAAGTGGTGAGGAACCAAGGATCCACCTCTGTGTGTAATGATTTTACAGCCAGTCAGAGATTGGACTCAAGGAATGGAGAGACGGGAAAAAGGTTTAGTTCATACCAAACTGGATCAATGGATTTAAGACTTGAAAGTAATTGGAGAAGATTGGATTTTGATTATAGTTGAGTTGTGAGGATTTGATGGAGAGGATAGGTGAGGAAGAGAGCAACAAGAAAGGGGATTTAAGAATTGAAGGTAATTGTAGAAGAAGAATCAGAGGAAGAAGTTTGATTGGAAAGGGGTGGAACTGAGAGATCAATTGGATGCTTAAGTGTGAGCATGATAAGCACTCCTCCAGGCAGTGGGACAGGTTTGTGACATTGGGAAGAGCCAGACCAAGACGCGCAGACAGGTCTGTTACTTATCTTCAACACCCCCCTCAGTTTGGGATGATAAACCAAAGCAGGTCTTGAGGAGGTAGTCAAGAGAGTTCCGGGAGCATGCTTTGGTGAGTCCTTCAGCCATCATAGACCGGGATGAAACAACCTTGACATTGATTTCTTTTGCTTTGAACTTCTCTTGCAGGTATTTTGCCTTGATATTGAGGTGTTTAGTTTTTGAGTGAGATCCAAGATCTTTTATTTTATCAATCAGGCCAGAATTGTCAATGTGGAATAGAGTAGGATTCTGTTTAATTTTCCAAAGCTCTTGAATGAGATTAGTGATCCATTTGTTTTCTTGATTGGCATTGGAAAGGGAATTTAGTTCAGATTTGGTGGAGGACATTGCTATGTTTCTTTGGATACCACTATACCACAAGATGGGACAGGATTTCCAGAGACAGATATACCCGGACTGAGATTTTCTGGAGTAATGGTTCTCTCCCCACGTGGCGTTTGAATAGTATTAGAGATGAGAGTCCGAGTTATTCAGCGCCTTGAGTTGAAGTTTCAGCTATTTAGTGCTGACCAGGTAGTGGAAAAAGTGTAGTACCTCCTTCCAATGCAATATTCCAGGAGAGTTGTTGTATTGGTATTAAATGGACACGGCAGGGGCCAGATCAGGATGAGTGCGACAGGAAAGGAAGTTTAGGATGCCTGTATAACAACTGTAGTTGATGTTGAGATGAGAGAAGGTTTTGAGATCTTCATCAGAGGCTTTATTGAGGCAAACCCTGGGAAAGAGAGGAGTGAGAACTAATCTTGAATTCACAAGGTTTAATTCTTCTAATGTTTTATCAATCAGTTTTCATTGGTCAAGAGTGATTAATTCATCTGTAATGCAAATGTCCATTCCAAGAATGGTGTCAGGAGAATGGGCGGAGGAGTTGGGAAATTGAGAAAGAAAGGAGAGAGAAAAGGAGTCAACGTCTCCCACCACCAGGAGATCATCAACATGAAAGTAAACAAAGGAGTTAGAGTGATGGTTAATAAAGAGACAGGGATTGCTATCAGAGGAAAAGAAAGAAATTTCATTGAATCAGCTGGTGAGAGTGTGGAATCAGTTGGCCAGAGCTTGTTTGAGACCGTAGAGAGATTTGTTGAGCTTGAGAAAAGGAGATTTGTGTTTGCAGTATTTGGGTGTTTTGATGTAAATTTCTTCTTTAAGGGGAGCATGCAAGAAGGCAGCTTTGACGTTTAACTCTTTGATTTTTGGCTTCTTATTGCAGCAGAGGGTGATTAGGGCAAGGAGGGAGGAAAATTTTCCAGTGGGAGCAAAGGTGTTGAATTAGTCCACTCCATGGACTTGTTGAAATCCCAGGATGCAGAGTTGGGCTTTCTTTCTTTCTTTTCTGGATTCAGTGACAGGTTTGGTTTTTAAGACCAGAGTTGTGTTGAGATATTTGGAAGGGGTGCAAGTGAATTCTTCCCAGACATCTTGTTTTTCAATTTTTTTGAACTATTTGTCTATGGAATCTTTATAGGAGTCCAGTTGTTTTTTGAGGTAGGTGTATTTGACCAGTTTAACATTCAAGTTTTTGGTTCTCAATGAATAAAAATCATTGGAGCTGTCAGAAGTAGAAATTGTTTTGACTGGGTTGTTGGAGTCAATGATTTCCTCCTCAGCACTGATGAAATCTTCCAACAGTAATTCTTCAGTTTCAACTATACTCCAGTCATTTTTGGTTGTGTTTTTCTCAAGATTAGAGGAGAAGTTGAGCAATTCCAGGGGTGGAAGTTGGGCCTAGAGATCAGGAGGATTTTTGTCCAGGATTGATGATCTTGAGATGGAATCTGTTTTGAGCGGATTGAAGTACAGAAACTCAACGTGCTTGGTGTCAAAAATTTGTCCGCTTTCTTTCATGATGCAATAAGATATCAACTCCTCGTTGTAACCTACAAGGATTCTGGGGATTCCTTTTGGATCAATTTTAGTGCAAGGGAGACCAGGCGGAGCAAGGAAGATCATATTTATGCCAATGGGTTTAAACAGGGAGAGAGGGATATCTCTGTTTCTAAAAAGTTTTTAGGGAGAAGCAAGACTTTTGTGAGAAGGGATTTGATTAAAGATCAAATTGATATAACAGATAAGCTTGTGCCATAAGTTTTTGGAATTTGAGATTACTCAATCATGCAGAGAAGACTTTCAACAACGGTGGGGTTGTACCTCTTGGCAAGTCCATCTTGTTTAGGTGTATATGGATCAGATTGGATTGACGGAAATCAATCAAAGTGGAGTTGATGAACTCAGTACTGCGGTCCAAATGTATTACATCAGGAAAATATCCAAAACGTTTAGCTTCCATTCCGAAAATGTGTGTGAGAACCTCGGATACCTCAATCTTCTGTCTAACTGGAATGGCGGAAAAGTATTGAGAGGCGCTTTCAACAATGGTGATGAAATATCTGTGTCCCTTGGTCGTTGTAGTTAGGGGACCGACAAGGTCCAGATGGATTTCTTGAAAGGGTTTCTTTGCTTTATTGTGAGAATTTTTGAAACTAGCGCGGGTTATTTTGCAGGAGGGACCAATCTCACAAGGTTTTTCCATTTTCATGGGAATATTCAGCTTATTGCGGATGCAATGATAACTCACATGGCCCAGCGCTTTGTGCAGGAAATCTGAGGAGGAAAGGAAGGAATATGAATGAATTTCTTTGGTTAAAACAGTGGGAAGATTGTTTAAGTAGTGTCCCTCCTAAACAATGTTTTTGTTCTTGAGAATTTAAAACTTGGATTTTTTAAAGTTAAAGAGTAAAACCTCCATCAGCAGACAACAAGATGAGATAAGATTGAAACAAAGGTCTGGTAAATAGAGAGTGTTTCTGAGAACAATGGAAAAGGAGGCAATTTTGATTTATATGTTTCCAATTCCTTCAATTTTCAGATCTCCATTTTTGGCGCCGGTCTTTACATGTCCTGTTTGTTTGTTTGAAAAGGAATTGAACAGGTTGGTGTTGGGAGTCATGTGAGAGGACAATCCCAAATCCAGAATGAACATTGTGGAAGATAACTCAAAGGGAGTGTAGTAGAAGCAACCAACGGTTGTTGATGATCGATTTTTCCTTTTGAAAATTTGTTTCTAAGCTTGGTATGTAAAGCCCAGCAATTAGCCAGAGAGTGAAAGGCACTCAAGTTATTTTTGCCATTCAAACATCTAGGAGGATTGGATCTCTTCTCTATATTAACCAGCACAGATGGGAAGTTGTTAGATTGCTCTTCTTTGATTTTTATGTTATTGAAGTGGATTTGGATATGCTCAAGCAAAATTTCTGGATTGATCAAATTCTGGTCATGGGTGATTTGATGCTTAATGTTGGAAATGGAAGTGGGGAGTTTTTGTATAAGCATATAGGCCGGGATACTGGTTTGTATTTCAATTCCTACTTTGTGCAGAAAGCGGATGGCTTTCTAGGCACCAGTTATGAATCCTTGTGTGTCCCAAGGGTTGAAGGAGAGGCTCTGAATATTTTCAAACAGGCGTGCTTGATTGGAAGCATCAGAGGAGGCAAAGAACTTGATGATGGCTTTCCAGATTAGCTTTGTGTCACTTTTGCTGTTTGGGATAATTATGTTTGCATGGATGGAGGAGTCAAGTTTAGAGTTAATGATTGATCTCAGGTAGATATTATTGGTCTTGGAAAGGTTCATTTTTTTGTAAAAGAGGGCATTCCGAATTCCTTGGATGTCAAGAATGTTGACAACTTGGGTTTTCCACAGCAAGAAATTTTCCAAGTTGAGCTGAGGAATGGATTTGATTGCGGTCTTTAGGATGGTCTGTTGAAGTTGTTCTGTCATGGTGTCTAAAGTCAGAAGAGGAAGTTCTTGGTTGTTTAGACTGTTAATTGTGATGAGAAATTGATAATATTCGATAGTTCAAAAAGACTAGAAAAAGAAATGAAAGGAAACACAAGGAGTCAAAGTGAGAAACAAGTAACAGAACAAGGACAGCAAGTATGAGTAAAAAGATGAGAATCCCACCACCGTGACAGGCTTAATATGTATTCTTTGACCAGAGTAGAAATGTGAAGGTAAGGGTAGTGATGGGGAAAGATGAAAGGTGAGACCAAACAGGCAGGAGTATAAAGTGGTGAGGAACCAAGGATCCACCTCTGTGTGTAATTATTTCAAAGCCAGTCAGAGATTGGACTCAAGGAATGGAGAGACAGGAAGAAGGTTCAGTTCATACCAAACTGGATCAATGGATTTAAGACTTGAAAGTAATTGGAGAAGATTGGATCTTGATGATAGTTGAGTTGTGAGGATTTGATGGAGAGGATAGGTGAGGAAGAGAGCAAAAAGAAAGGGAATTTAAGACTTGAGGATAATTGGAGAAAAAGAATCAGAGGAAGAAGTTTGATTGGAAGAGGGATTGGAAAGGGGTGGAACTGAGAGATCAATTGGATGTTTAAGTGTGAGCATGAGTAGCACTCCTCCAGGCAGTTGGACAGGTTTGTGACATTGGGAAGAGCCAGACCAAGAAGGCCAGACAGGTCTGTTACTTATCTTCAACACATAGAATTTTTCATTGTTCTTTACATAGGCTGTGCATTCATGGCCCCAGAGTGGTGAAATTTTTGAATCTTTCCTTTTGATTTTATTTTTCAATTTGTTTGATTTTTTTCCTTTTTTTGGTGTTTTTTTTTCTTTGTTCAATTTTTAATTTATTTTGTTTTCCCATTGATTTTATTGATTTTATTGATTTTCTTTTTATTTTTTGGTGGTTTTTTTATTTGTTCAATTTTTAGTTTATTTCAATTTATTTCAATTCGTTTGATTTTTAATGGCCTTTCTTTTTCTTTTATTTTTCTTTTTTTTGCACACTGAGAATGGGTTGTGAAAGGCTTCTCACAACCCAAATTGGGGTTGGAGTTGGCCTTTCAAAAATGAAATGTGTTGTGAGTGCCTGTTCACAACTGAGATGGGTTGGGAGCGGCCATTTACAACTGTATGCGGTTGAAAGTTGCACCGCACAACCCAATTTTGGTGGTGAACAAGTCATGTAGGGTTGCAATTTTAAAATTTCACTTATTTTTATTCTTTTCCTCTTTTCCTTTTTACTTTTTTCAATTTTCAATTTTTCATTTCATTCATTCTTTTTTTGCTCTTTGTATGTTTGTGTGTTTTTATTTTTTCATTTTATTTTTTCTTTTGGGAATTAAATCTGTCACACAGCCTACCCTTGAGCTGAAGCGTTTCAAATGTTGTTCAGAAATGATCAAATTACCCTAAAAACCTCAAATGAATGCATTTTTTAGAAATTTCAATATATGCATAGGCAATTATTACCAGGGGAAAATCCAAAAAACTGATATTTTGAATCTAGATGAATTCATTTTTTCAGAAATATTGTAATTTTTTTTATAGTGTGTACACAATTATTTAAATTTTGATTTGTTTTCTAAATCTTATACACACTATTAGGTTGTATCAGAGTCACAAAACCAGCCATATTTTTTTGAACAAAAACAACATTAGGGTGTATCAGAGTTAAGAAAACCCACAATTTTTTAATGGTGGGTTTCAAACCAAATCTGCCATTTCAAACCTGCCATTAAAAATCAAAAAAACATCTTATTTCAAATCAGAGGTGTCAGAGTTACCTGGAAATAAGTGGGTTTTTCCAAGAAAAGTATATGAAGGCTTCCACCGCCTGTCCACTTCATACACCCCTGGTTTTCTACCTCTGACCTCCAAAAAATCCTACCTCCAACCTCATCTGAAAAAAAATTTATAATTGCTCTTCATCCTTTAATCACTATCCTCATCACTTCATCACTTTCATCACTTTATTGCTTTCATCACATCCAGCTAACTTCCATTGCATCACTATCCTCATAACTTCATCACTCTCATCCCTTCATTGCTTTCATCACATCCAGCTAAATCTCATTGCATCACTATCCTCATCACTTCATCACTATCATCACTTTATTGCTTTCATCAAATTGAGGTAACTCTCATTGCATCACTATCCTCATCACTTCATCACTCTGATCCCTTTATTGCTTTCATCACATCCAGCTAACTCTCATTGCATCACTATCCTCATCACTTCATCACTCTCATCACTTTATCACTTTCATCACATCCTAACTCTCATCACTTTATCCCTCTTTTCACTTCATCACTCTCATCTCTTCCTATCCTCTTTGCTTCATCACTCTCATCCTCTCATCACTTCATCACTCTCACCACTTGAACACTCTCATAGCCCTTCATCCCTTCATCCCTCTTACTCTTTTTAAATGGCTCCTGAGAAATCCTCCCCCCGCAAATCCACTAAAAAATCCAATGGACCAAAGCAAACATTCCCCAGGAACTTAACATAAAAAAATCCTCCCCCATCAGCTTCCAAAGGCTCAATTCAGCTAAAGAGAGCTGACAAAATCATCCTGGTAAACTGGCTTGAAATTCCATCCAACTACAATGCTTGCTTGGGATCTGAAAATGAAACAAGCGTTGGCAAACCTCCATCCTCTAAGGTCAATGTTTATCTCCTGATGGCCAATGAACTCAATAATAAAACAAAAGGTAGGCTGGATCTGTAATCCAAACAGATGAGGGAGCAATTCAAGAATTATTGAGCCAAGTACAAAAATGCCCACTCCATGTCAACTCCACTGGCTTTTGTATCACTGACTCTGACAAAGCCAAGGGAATTGACTCAGTGGTTGATAATTTGGACTCCATTTTTCCTTTTTATATTCAAATGGATCAAATCTTTGGAAAGAAGGCCAAAATCACCCCTCTAGCTGCTTTTGACGCCCAATAATCTGATTCAGTTGATGCCAAGTACTTGGCTGGGGATTCTCAGCCTAGCAATGAGGACCTTGATGAAACCTTTGCCTTTGAGTTTCCCCCATCCAATACCAAGGAGGATATTAAAACACAATCAGATAAAATCACATCTACTTCCACATTTATTGATGAGTCAAACCCAACCTTGGACCCCTCACTTACTTCTCTCAATTGCTCTCTTCCTAGGATGGAAGAACTGAAGAACATGGCTGATGAGGAGAATGTCATTCCCATATCACCATTGCCATTAAGATCTTCTCAAGTAAGTAACCAAGTTATTTTCTCTTCTGTCTGGTTAATCCTGACTGATTTGCATTTTAAAAAAACAGGCTCATCCATTCCTGAATGGCCAAAAACTCAAGGAAATGGGTTTTACCACATCCCCTTCAAATGAGAGCAATGATGTTCCCACACAAACCTCCTCTGCAAAGGGAAAGCAAAAGGCCTCCAATTCCATAAAAATCAACCCCAATAGCATTCAAAAGATGAGAAACAACTCAAATTTTTTGGGCTTTGAGGAGATCATGGAGAAGAAATATTCAAGTAAGCCCATTGGATTATCATTGCTTTCAAAATCAAGATCATTCCTATTCCCCTTTGAAAAACAGTGAAATTGCAAATTGAATCTGAAAAAATTCAGTTTGAAAAGGAGAAGTGGGATTTTCAACTGGCTATTGATTTTCAAAAGCAGAAATCCCAGAGTTTGACTCATCAACAAAAATTGGATGCTGAGTGGAAGTTGAAACAGGCTGAGCTAGAATTTTAAAAAGAGGAAAAGGAGAAGTATCAACAGCAATCAACACTGGCAATGGAGAGGGAAAGACTGGCAACAAAAAAAAAGGATAAGTGGTCAATGGCTGCGGCATAAATTGGTAGCAGTAGAACAGTAGATGACTTAAAGCAGATTACTCAAATGCTGGGCCTGTAAATACATTTTCTTTGATGAAAAACTTAAAAAGAAAAAAAAAATCATTTTTGATTACAACAATGCTTAAGACTATTTTTAACCCCACCAATAAAAAAAAATCTTTTTATTTATATTTTTTCCCTAGAGTATATTTTCCCACTTCCCAATTCCCTGCAAGTGTTTCAAGTGGTTTTGTTGATTTGCATTGAAATTGACATTCTTTTATGAGTGGAACTCTCCACAGCAGGAAAAGTAAAGTGCTTTTACTTATTGGCTTCCCAAAACATTTTGACTATACCTTTTTGCTTGAAGTTAATTCCAAAGCCCAGGTCAGGAAAAAAAAATTGGCTGTCTGATACTTGAGTTTCATCTGTAGTTTCAATAAGTTTTCCATCAGATTTATTGGTTGGAACTGCAAGTAAAAAGGAATAATCAGAGATTTCACCTTTTTAAATGTGAGGTGAGTTGCAAAAAGACTTGGATGTGAAAGTGACATGTGGAGAGCAGTCAAAGGGAGTAGGCAGAGAACCAAATTTGAGTGATGAGAAAGAAGGGATGCAGTTGTCCTTCATTATTTCACGGTTTGGTTCAAAGGGAAGTCTGGCCAAATTGCAAAACATTTGTCCCAAAATTTGAGAGACTTTTTCTGCCTTAAGATTGAGAAAAGCATACTCTTGAAGGGAAGATTGAATAGATGATTTATTCAGATAGCGTCCAAATAACTCAAAGGGGTGCATCAATTTTTGCCATCCAATTGCCCACATTTTTCCACCCCAAGATCTTGTGGGACCAACAGTGTTGAAAAATTTTTTTGACTTGTGAATGAAAGTTGTCTCAAAGTTGATGTCCTTCTTGTCTTGGTCAGAAGGTTTATCCAATGGCACAAATTCAATTATTTCAACAAGACCCTTGTGATCAGAATTATTGAGAACAATTAATTTGCCATGGCTGAAGAAATGGAATTTCTTGATTGTCTGCTTGGCATGTTCAAACTCAGCAGGTGAGGGTTTTCAATTTTTTCATTTGTTTTCAGCAGTGATGGCGGGATACAGCTTCAAAGGTTGTAGTTTCCATCCAGAACATACAAAATTTTTGTTGATGCCCCCCTCTGCAAGTTCAAAAGAGATTTCTGATGCCCTCATTTGATCCCTCTTTTGCTTCAAAGTCCTCTGCTTCCCACCTCTCTTTATGTTTGTAACCTCATCTCCTTCCATCTTGTTCCCTCCCAGGAAAATGCTCCACTTGGGGTGAGGATCAAGAAGGGATTCAATTTAGAGTATAAAATTGTGAGTGCAGTGGGAGAAGCAATGGAATTGAAGGGAAAGCAATTAAAAAAGGATTACCAAAAAAAAAAGCATCAGTTAAGTGATCACAAAAAAAAAAAAATTACTGGGCCTGAACAAATTGGGACGGGCTTATTACCAAAAAAAAAAAATCAGTCAAGTCATCACAAAAAAAAACAAAAACAAAAAAAATTACCTGGGTGTGAACAAATTGGGCCAGGATTTGGGCTGGGCTATGGGGGCAAGGAAGGATGGGGCCCAGCAGCAAGGGAGGGGGGGTGGCTTGGTTGGCTGGGCAGGAGGGTGTTGGGGGGGGGCAGGGGCAACTGAGAGGGAGGGGGGGCGGAGCGGCAAGCTGGAAGCGGGGGGCAGCAAGAGAGAACAAAAGGGGGGGCAGGGCCGGAACAAAGGGGGTGGGGGGGCTGGAAATCAAGGGGGGGGCAGGGCCGGAGCAGAAAAGGGGTCTAAGCAAGCAAACAACAGGGGGGGGGGTGGCAAGAAAGCAAGCAAGAGGGGGGGGGGGGTGGCAAGCAAGCAACAGGGGTGGGGGCTGGCAACCAAGCAAGCAAGAGGGGGGGGGGCGGCAAGCAAGCAAAAGGGGTGGGGGGCATGAAAACAAGCAACAGGGGTGGAGGGCCGTCTACCAAGCAACAGGGGTGGAGGGCCAGAAACCAAGAAACAGAGGTGGGGGGCAGCAACCAATCAAGAAAGAGAGGGGAGCCAGTGGCAACCAAGCAAGAGGGGGGGGCAGAGAGGGAGAAAGAGGGGGAGAAAAAGAGGAGGTAGGGGCCAATTCAGCAGGAATGGGTGAGAGGGAGGGGAAAGGAGGAAGAGGATGAGGGGGGGGGATTACCTGGGGTGTCAACAAAAGGAGAAGGGGAGGTGATTGGTGAGTTGGGGGGGTATGGTGAGGGAGAAAGAGAGAGGGAGAGGAGGTGAGGGAGCTGGCAAGAGGGAGAGGAGGTCAGCAAGGATGGAGGGAAGAGGAGAATGAGGAGGAGGGGGGAAATTACCGGAAGAAAGAATAAGTAAGGAGGTGGGGGGGCTAAGGTGGATGGATCAAAGGATCAGTATCCATTGATTGGGATGGATGAGGAGGAGGAGGAGGAGGAGGGGGGAGCTTACCAGGGGTGCCAACCAAAGAAGGAGGGGAGGTGGTGGGTGGAAGGGAGGTGGTGGGTAAGGTGGAGGTGGTGGGTGAGGAGGAGGGGTGAGGTGGAGGTGGTGTGAGGTGGAGGTGGTTGGTGAGGAGGAGGAAGGAGTGGACCAACCCCTGGTTTGGTGGGGTGAGGTGGGTGGTTTGGAGGTTTTGAGTCTGTTTTGTCTAAGTCCACCTCACCAAATGAGAGAAAAAAAAACCAACTCAGCCTAGGAATCTTGGGTGAACAACAAAAAACAAAAAAATATGGTGAAGGGATTTTTTTTCTAATTTTAAATCAAACATTACTCATCAAAACACGCAAGCATGAGAGGAAGAATCCTTTCTATCACAGAAGAAGATGAGGGACAAGATGAGACAGCAATGAATTGAGGTGGATCTGGAATATTATCTTCAAATATTTTTTCCCATTCATCTTTGATGTTGGCCAAAAGATTTTGAAGGATTACACAAGTGATAATCCAGTTGATGAGTAACTTCATGTCTTTGGGGTTTTGAAGCTGGTTTTTCATTTCTCTTAAGCTGGCCCATATTCCTTTCAGGACTCCTATGGCATGCTCAATACAAACTTGTGATTGGGCAAGATGATAGTTGAAATTGGTTTTTCCTTGATTGTTGGACAAAAAATTCCTGTATTGTGGAACAACATATTTCCCACTAGCATAAGATGAATTGGCAAGAAGGTATTGATCTTTTTCAAAGTATTTCTTGGGTTGTTGTGCAATCTGCATCCAATTTTAAACATATTAATCATGACAAGGACCCAGAAGGCCAGCATGGAGGGATATCAACTTCTTGTTGTTATAAAAAACAAGTTTTAGGGCCACGGAGTATCTAAATAAACAGATCAAATATTTTAGGTCAGTGTGTGATCAAAAGTTTTATCAAAGTCATTTGAAAAGAAATGAATCAATTGCCCCTTTTTACAATCCAAATAGTGGTTTCCATCTAGCTTGGGCTTGTGACTCAAGGGGATAGTGGTTCCATCAACAAAACCAATGCAACCAGGAAAGCCTTCAGTCTCCATTACTTGAGATACCTCCTTGCGTTCTTCTTTGGTTGGCCAAGAAAGGACTGAGAGATGGAAAGATAGGATAGCAATCATGAATATTTTGGTGCATGAGTCAATGGTTCAATAACCCACTGAGAATATATTTTCTAATTGATGAATTTCTGCTCCATTTCCATTTGATCCCAATCTAAAAAGAGAAACAGCCATTTGGAGGGCTGGATTGCGTTGAGAATTCCAAGAATTTTTCTGGAAGATGTGGTGGTCTTCAATCATCTCCAAAATTCTTATGAATGAAGGCAATAGAGTTTGGAACAGTTTCTGGAAGCTTAATGTGGGGAGGAGATGAACCTTTTGCCTTTCATACATAGGTTTGTGGAGAGTTTGTCTTCTTTGAACCATGTATTGCTTTTGTAATAGAGAATTCAAAGCCAAACAAGTTGATTCCAAATTGGAGTCTGAATCAGAGTCTGAATGGCAGTAAAATACTAACAAAATTCCAGTCAGATTTTTTGCATTTTCAACTTGCTGCCAGGAGCTTGATGGGACATGTTGAGAAAGATGGTGATTTGATGTGGGGTGATGAGATGATGATAGGATTTGTGTGAAGATGGAGATGTGAAGCAATGGAGATGAGATGTGTGTGATGCAATGGAGATGGGATTGGAATGGATTTACTGAGGTGGATGTGTGGATGGGTGTTTTGGATGTGATGGATGGCGGATGGATGATGATGCATAAATGGCAGGTTTAATGGCGGGTTTGATGTTTGAAATTGGCCATTTTCATGAAACATGCCATTTTGAAATACACCAGTTAGGGGTATGTGCATTTTAGAAACTCCCCATTTAAAATGGCAGGCTTGGACAAAAAAATGGCGCATTTCTAATGGCAAGTTTTCTAACTCTGATACACCCTATTATAATGGTGGGTTTCTGAAACACACATACCCCCTAACTGGTGTATCTAAAAATAAAGGCTTTAATAAAAATGGCAGATTTCAAACATCAAACACACAATTTATGCCTCTTCATCCATCAACATTCAAAACACCCAAACTTCCCTCCAAATCACCAAATGATACATTTCATCCAATTTTCATCTCAATTCCAAAACCAACTAAATAAAAATCTTACCATCCTGGTGCCTTTTGTTTTCTATCTCCACAGGTTTAATATTAATTGCTAATGAAGTTCCTAGAACTAATGGATCTCAGGTGAGAAAATCAATCCACCAATCCCATTTATTTATTTTTTGGATCTCTCCCATCCATCTCCTGATGCCAAAAGACCCTGAAATGATCTAGTCTGTTGCCCAACACAAACATTATCCTTAGCAGCACCAAAAACACTGAAGACAATAAGGGTGACCTCCAAAGCTGAAGACAAAAGGCCCCTGCCCCATGCTCAACAGAAAATCTATAAATATCAGGTATTGAAGCTATCCCATACCAAACCTCACCCGTAATAAATTTTCTAAACCTGAAAAAACTCACACTTTGAATTGCTAGTTTAAAGAGGATCAATAAAAAAAGACCTCCAGAATCCTTGCAACTTGCATCAACTATGAGCTCCATCTTCCATCAAATCTCCACCATTTTAATCATAAACATCACCACATTCATCATCATCTCATCCTTGTACCTCAAATCACCCTCTCCATCCTCCTCCTCCTCTGGTTATTATCAAACAATCAGTGTTTGTCTGGTAAAGCAGGTGATTTATCTCAAGCTAGTGATGGTTCTGGTATGGCATGGCTGTTTGGTTCTTACCTGGGCGGTCCCACTCATCTTAAAAATCATAAAGATTTTCCTAGGAAGCACCTGAGAATCACAAGTCTCATTTTTTCAAAAATTGAGTATAGGTCCTGGCTGTCAAGTGTGAACTAACTAAGAGAGATACCCACATCTTGAATAATATCCTTTTCCTTTTCTTAGAACTTGCATGACATCCTTGGCATAGCTAGTTCTCCAAGTGCTTATCTCACACAAGAAGTCAGTTTCTCAATAAGCAACTTGCATTTTTTCTTTATTTTTTAATTTGACTAGTTTGAATTATTATTGCGCACTGTGAGCATGCAAAAAGAAGGCTCCTTGGGTGCATCTGTTTTTAAAATTTATCCCCATTACCCCAGTGCAGGCCACTGAAATTTTCATACATGATAAATTTAGGTGTGCCTTGGGAGGCATCAAGTATCACCTACATGCAGGGAGTTTGGGAAAATTTCATAAAAGGAGAAAGAGAGGGTAAGGGACAGACACAAGATTCCATTGGGACTTGCAACAGTAGGAAAAATTTGGGGAGGACCTGTGCTCACCGCTGATCAATCCACCAGGTGGGGCACAGTTTTTGGAAGTCTGAAGTGCATACCAACTAAAGTTAGCCATGTATATCATAATCCTAAACATTTTGAGGGTGCACTCTCTGCCATCAATCCTGAAGATCCCATAGGTCAAGAGGCTTTGAGTCAGATGGATGCCACATAGGATGATGTATGTATTTATGTAGGAGATGATGGGTGTTAGAGAGTACCAAAACTAGATTCAAGCTAAAAATCCATTTGAAAAGGGCTGGGTATCAACCCAGTTTGAGAGTTTTGATTATTTTATTTACAATTTGAGCTCTTGAGAGTGAGTAACAAACTGGTATTTGAGGAGGAGGAATGGAATTGAATAAAATGGAAGAAGTTTGAGATTTTTTGGTTGAGTTCCCTCTCAAGTTGTGGTTTTTCTGAGAGTTTCTAGAGCTGGATTTTGTTTTTTTCAAGGAAAATATTCTTTTAAGCTCATAAATCAAGAGTGAGGTTGTGTATCAATTAAAAATCCCCTTTTGTATTTCCAGAGTGCGTAGAATATCTTGATATATTCATTCATAGAGGCAGACACAAGGGTTATGGGAACAATAAACCCTGGAACATTAACTTCTTGATTGAGGATCAGTTACTGGGTAAGAAGAAGAAGGGAGTGACACTGATTATTTTTAGAATCTCAGGGAATTCATCTGGAGGGGATGTATTTAAATTCAGGAAGGATGAGGGGGGATAATAAAGGAGTTAGAGAGACATAGATTTATATACTACATTGGAAAAAACCTATTTATTTTGCAGGCAACTCTGACAGGCCTGAGGTGCAATAATTGGTTTTTTATTTATTTTTAATTTTTTTTTGAAACATGGAATTAAAAAATGGCAGTTTTTCTAACTCTGATATTTGCTATTATCATAGAATTACTTATTACCCATAATTTATCTCACATTTTTCCTCAAAACTGAAATCCCGTTTCCATTCCTTTCACACAATATGATAAAATTTTATAAATAATGAATTTTATTCTTCAATTTAGATTCAACCAAACTTGCACTCTAAAAGAACCTTTAGGGAATGTGAAAAAAATTTGGTTTATTTTGGCCTCTTTCATTTCCACTCCAGCCTTTCAAGATTTAAAGTGGAATGAATTTAAACTATTGGGAGGTTTTTTCCCCTTGGAATTCAATTCAGAAGGGAAAATGTTTTTAAAAATCCTCCAATTTTCCAATTTTCTTTATTTTTTGACAATTAAAAACAATCAATCAGGTGCATTAGAGTTAAAATATTGAAAAATGAAATGTGCAATTGAAGGCATTCCCAAATTCATTCACTGAAAATGTTTTCTTCAATTAAAAGAAATCTTCAGTCTTTATTTGGGAAATAAATTTTTTTTAGAAATAAATGGGCCATGGAATATTTAAAAATTTTGAAATGTGATATTCCCTAATGTTGGAATGAATCAATGAGCGGGAAGAAAAAAGAAAAGACATCAATTCTTTAAGTGTTTTGGACTCCTTCTTTCTAAATTATTTTTTTAAAATTTCCAATTAGAAAGGAATGATTTCATTCAAATAAATCTATTTAAAATGAAATTTACAATAAAAAAAAGTACAGAACTATCAAAGAAAAATCAACTTAATTTTGAAATTTTGATTTCTTCCCATGGGACATGTTCTCTAGTAAAAAATTATCAAAAAATAATTAAATATTTATGGAAACCAAATCAAGTTTTTTTTTCTTCTTTGGGATAATAAAAAAATATGAAATATAATTTGAGTGGAGAAATACAATGATTTTTTGAACAGTTTGAAGTAAAATACAAAACATAAGACATTTTCTTTTGATCCCTGAAGTCTTTTGGGATTGAAAATCAATTCTTGACTTTTTCAGATGCAGAAACTAATTCAAAATGTATTTCAAAAAAAGAAAATTGAACATATATTCATTAGTGAGTTCACAGATTAAAATCATTCAATTATGGAATGATATATTGAATTAAATTTTAAGAAATAGCCATAAAATTCCAAATTCTTTTCAAAATGATAGCTAATATTTTTTTGAATTTTCAATTAATTGAGGTAGTTATTATTTAAAAATAAAACAAATATTCTTTTCAAATAAAAAAATGAAATAAAAAATCCAACAAAATCAATCAAAATTCTCACAAATATCACTTGGTGATAGATTCCTCCTGAAATTAAATCAGAAACTTTCACAAATATGGAAATTCCAGGAGAAAAAATGCCCCAGATAATTCAAAATAAGAGGGATTTATAATTTAAATCCTTTTTCCAATAAAAATGAAACAAAAGCCAAGAGGATGTCAATTTATCCAAGAAAAATGATAAAATCAATACTTTTAGGTGAAATTAATGCCTCCTAGAATTTTTCACCACTCAAGGAAGCGCTGAAAATTTCAATTTAATTGCATAAATAAATGGATATAATTTTCAAAAATTTACAATTAAGGCATACTTTTTTGAAAAAAATTATCCAATGCATAATAAAAAAATTCATCAAAACTCTTTGAAAAATATGCTTCAAGGCTTAGTTTGATCTTAATGATTTTCTTGATAAAAATGATTAGAAAATATTATTCAAATAAATTAAAATAAACAGAAGATAAATGAAGAGTAATTTTTGAATAGGCTTGAAATTATAAAAAGAAATAATGAATAAACAAAGTTTCAATAGAACTTGAATTTGATACTGCTTCAACACTGATTTCAAGAAGCCAAGATTTGAATTTTGCGCCATTTTTCATAATTATTCAAATCTTCTTTGAAGAATAATTTTCCTTAAATCTTAATGTATTTCCTAGTAAATCTTTGAAGCTGTTTTAAAGAATGTTTTCAAATTTTCTCTTATCAAGTTTAAAATCTGCTTTAAATCTTATTTCAAATTTTATTTTGACTATTTTTTTTTGTGCTTCAGCAAAAACCTTTTCACATCACTCCCTCATTGAGAAATTGCATATAACTTGATTCAATTTCAAATTGAGAGAATGTATGCATAGAACCTTTTTACTTTCATTAGTTCTCCACAGTATTCTTTTGGTTTAAAAATGGAAGGAATAAATTTAGTATTTATTTTTGAATAAATTTTTGGCTTTTCAATAAATCATTTCCATTTTGAGTCATTTTTCTTTGAAATAAACAATCTGTGAATTTTTGAATTTTAAAATGTAATACATTTTGGTCAAAAAAATGTTTTTCACAGTTTATTTTTAAAAGAATATCCAAAATTTGTTCATTCCCAGAGAAATATAAAACAAAATTTACTGTATCACACATTTAGAGGAAATTAGGCCCATTTTGTAAAAAAGGAATTGGAACCCCAGATAATTCTATTCTTGATTTTTTAGTGTTCAAATAATTTCAACCCAATAATGAGTAAAAGAAACATTTTGAGGGCCATTTGGGCATGCTTGGGGCCATAAAAGTGCTAATATTCCCACAAAGGGTTGTTTTAAAATTTTGGGCTGGATAATATTGTGTTTAATTTTTTACAAAAGCAAAATGATCTTATTCTTAACACAAAAAACCCCTACTCTTTTGTTGTTGATTCAAATAGGAGAAATAGGACTAGAGAAAATAGTGTTAATTACTTCCTTGCATTTTATTTGGATAGTAATGAAGGGTAGCTCAAGGAAAGTCAGGGATTGAATGGGAGATTTTTTGAACGTGCTGTTGCTCAAACTGAAATATGTCTATAATGAGACTGTAACAGGAAAGATGCAAATTTTGACCTTGGAAATATTCTTATTTGGCATACAGCCCAAACAATCACCAACTTCAAAAGCAAGCAATCTGTCATTCCTGAGAAAAGAAGGAATAATAGAAAAAAATATATAGTGATTTTGAAGCAAATTTACAATTTTAAAACTGAGTTTGAAGTACCAGAGTGAGATACTACATTGAAAGAGGGCGGAAAATATCAATTATTCAAGGGTTCTGCAAGGAACATGAACTCAAAATCTACCTAGCTTAGTTAGGAATGACTACATGCCTATGTGAGTGATTCTACAGTACTGTGGAAAAGCTGCTTTATGAAGAAGAAAGAAAAGGCTTGAAAAATTTAATTTTGAGGATGAAGATTTGAATGCAGACACCTTGGTCATATCAATTATCCATATTACCTAAGGTGGTTTGTTCTTCATTCAAATTCCAAAAAATATGCTGAATTTTGCAGTATTTTCAAGAAGGTTGGTAATAAAATGGAAATCTTGTGCTTTTCTGAAAGTTTTATGTGGTCCAATGAAAGAGACTGAGGTGATTCAATCTTTTTTTGTGATTTAAAATGCATTTAAGTGGGTTGTGCATATATATTGAGCAGCTTTTGACAGATTGAAGTTGACAGAAGTGTGATTTGAAAAGTACGATTTTTGATTGAATTTAATCTTTTGAGAATGGCTTCTGGGAAAATGGAATCACAATTTTCAGGAAAAGGTGATGAAATAAAGGGGCTTTCCTCAAATAAGAGGGTATTCAAAAGTCTTATTTCGGAATATTATTTCAATTGATCTGAAGAAAACTCTAACTGTTACAAGCCTCTTTGCTTACTTGAAGTATTTGTTTACCCAAAAGTATAAATGACAGATTGAGCTCCTGTTTCTACTTTACATGTTTGGGATGATTGAATGGACATACCCAAAATCCCCCCCAAAAAAAAGCAATCTAAACAATTGAGAGGAAGAGCAGAAAATATATCCTATTCATACAATCACAAGCAATCAAGTTTTGGTGTTACATATTCAAAGAATTCCATCAATGAGAATCAAAGAGAACCTTTGATTTTTTTTTGGCGGGCGGGGGTATCAGCGCTCCAATCGCTCATATTCTGATTTAGGTCTGAGGCAATCCATCTTCGCATATTTCCCTTCTTCAATATGAGGATCGAGGGCTGACTCCAGATCCAGATGATGCTGGATGACGTCGTCTTGAACAGTCTTTGTTTGGGTCCATTTTCGGAGTAAATCGAAGTTTGGTTGTTCCAGGGGCTCAGAAGCTTGGGAATGAGTGACTTGTACGACACTGACGGTCAACTCTCGAACAGGAATATTGTTCCCCGTGACTTTGGAAAATGCTGATTTTTTGGCCTCTTTCCGATCTTCATCCTGGGGCTGGTTGGGATCCTGTTTTGGTTGTTTCCCTCTCCTGATGCACCAGCTGAAATCCCATGGTGTTGGCTGGACAATCCTGATAGTTTGCGCCAGAATAACGGCAATAATGCTGGGGTAGACTGTTTAGTGTTTGGTATGAGGCGCCGTATGGGTTTGCGGTTCAACTACTCACACATTTCCTATTATGGAGATAATCACGTCTGAGGACTGAGATACGGCCCGATGTTGATTTTAGCAAATGAATTTGTGGCTAAGTTGGAGAAGGTGATTATCTACTGACCATCTCTCGAATAGCCAAGCCATCACCTGAGCGACAATTCCCGGCGGAAATATGCAAAAACTGAGTTTTTTTGATCAGCGTACAATGAAGACATCATCAATATCCATGATTACGCGTTCATCATAGGTGCGTACTTCCCAAACCAGCAAAGGCCATTCGACTAGAAGAACCGAGTAAATCGTCCCCGCGGTGAGCAGCAGACTCCTCATTTCTTTTTTGCAATCAATCCTCGAGCCCTTTTTGCGTGGGCGCTGGTGTTTTTGAGGTCCTTGTTTGCTTTCCGCCCAATCTTTGGGAGCAAGCTTTTTGTATTGTTTGAGTTGAACGTAGGTAGAGAATATGAAAGGTGTGTACGCCTGTTTGGTGCATATGAAGCATGCTTAGACAGCCTAAGGCACGCTGGTACAGAAGTGAACGAGTGAAGACACTGACGATGAGTAGACAGCTGTTCAGGGCCAAGCAAGTTAAGATTCTAATTTTCAACCAGTGCGAAAATTGATGCTGTTGGTGTATCATGGATTCAGAAAACGCGCCTGATGTAATGCAAGGTTGGCAGACCTACTATCAAGTGGGTGATCTTTCTTAGGGGGTGCCCCGGAAGATTGGAGACGACATCGAAGGTCGATGCCGGATCCGAAGTCGGCATATTTATCCTGATGAGAGCCATTTCCATTGAATCGACGGCTCGCTGAAGATATGTATACCGAGAGTTTGATAACGAAAAGACAGTCATAATGACTAGCGATTTCATGTCGAGTTCAAGTTTAAAGTGAGCAAACACGCATCATTAGATCAATCGCACAAAGGAACAGAGTTTTGATTTACTCGCAACGCTGATGATGGCTACTCCGATGAACGTTATGTTGAGCATTACAATGACTGAGTAAGGTACAACATTCAACTTCCTGTCAGACGAGTTCGACTGCCATGGAGGGTCCCATCTGGCACAGATATACTGGCAAGCAGTACTCCAGCAAAAACACCTTCCACCGAATTTCAGTAAAAGCTTAGGTGACATTTGAAAATGGTTAGATAATATATGCCGTTACCGCCACTTACCACACGCCAATCCAGATGATCACATATTTTATTCCCGGTATGTGAACCTTGGCTTCTGGGTTACTGATGCCGTAGTCTATTGCTAGTTGCATTCCAAGCCCTACCACAGCGACTGATGTTACAACCGCGATTCAACCAATCAGATCGGACGACTCCTTCATGTTGGAAGACAACGATGAGCGGCCAGCCGAAAATACGCACATATGTCATACAATATGTAGCAGACTGTCACGCATCCAGTGGCGTTGGGTCTTAGAACGCCATCTGTTTATTAATCAAAAAGAGAAGACACGATTGAATTTTGTAGCTTTAGAGCCTGCCAACAGAATGCCTGCAGCTTCTCCGAAATGACTCACGTCGAGTGATGTAGCCTATCATGAACTTTCGACCGGACAATCTGACCAATACGACGCTGATAGCCATCAAAAGCATTCTATGAGAGAAAAGTTGATGAATCTGCAAGGGTAAAGACTCTTCGAGATATGTGGCCTCTGAGAAGGATGACTAATTGAGGTTTACTGACATCAGATGTGCTACCAGCATGGTCATGAGAGTTGCTCTCGACCATGAATAAGTTCGAGGCTGCAAGGCAGCACCGCGAAGAATTGTAATTGGAGAAACCCGGTGTGAGTCAATATTCATTGCATCGGAAGATCGTGATTCGTAAACCTACGTCATTTTTTGCCATCAACAAGTTGTGAATGGCAGAATAGGCGTTAGAGAAAGACGAATCCGAGGTCACGCATGTGAGCCCGGGGGCTGTGTTGAGTGATAATCGAGACATGCTTCTAGGGCCACAGTCGCACTTCTCAAGCGATTACTTTTCGACGGTGGCTCAATGGAGGGAATAAGGGCCCAAATTTTTTGCAAAAAAAAAACGGCTGGATTAACTGAGCTAGAGCTCGAGGTAGGATGACTTGGTGGCTGAGTATCGAACTGGGAGCAGAAGGTATTTCGACGGACAGTTGCTAATGAAGATTTGGGAAAGGTCAAGCTCCGGATAGAGGAGCAGAAGTTTTTTCTGCAGAGGGCTAAATCACTGTTCATCGAGGTTCGTCGGAGTGCAGGAAGTTTCAGCTCCTTCTACTCTCCAGTTCATCATTCTCAAAATAACGAGGTCGGCGAATTAGCGAGGAAGAATTCAGAGAGATGAATCGCTCTCAGGAAGGATGTGTTTTCTGGCCCCAAGTGATCAGGTGAATCATGCGGCCGGCAAGGCAGGAAAATTCGAGGGTTCTGTAAAAATTACTGCAACGTACTGGCCTGAAGTTTTGAGTCCGGGGGGATGACAGCAGTCATGTACTTCCCTTCAAACTCTGCGGTGGGAGATTGTAAATTCTTGATCTTGGCGATATCGAATTCGAGATAGGTGGAGTTCTGGCGTACGACCCGCCGGGCGATGCGATGTACTTCTTATGTGGATATGGTCTATCCTACCCGCCGCCAAGCAGGACATTAGTGAGGCAGGTTCAGCGTTTGAAAACTTGAAACACGTCACTAATCTGTTAGAGGTAGGCTGTACACAATGTAACAATATTTATTTTGAGTAGAGGTCATGGGCCTGGCTGAGACTGTGTCGGGTTGATGTGGGGATTTTGAATGGAGCCTGCAATGCGCATCAACTCCCATGAAGCTGTTTCCCACATCTCGAGTACATTTTCTCTAACCCCGCCGTACAAAGTGTCCCCATATACCGACCTCTTAAAGATAATCGTGCATGCTATCTGCGGCGAGTTGCTACTTGGAAGCGCGTGATGACCAGCATGACGGCTAGTGGAAGGATTCCTGCTAATCGCCTCGAGGAGGACCGAGGCCGGAGGCTGCTAGTGACAATAGGAGACTCCGATGCCTGCTGCAAGACTCTCTGTCAGCTGACGGAGGTGAGTCCTCCGGTTCCCGGCCAACCATAGGCGGGCCGGTGCTGCCGCGGCAAACTTTTCTGATCATCGTAAAAATGGAACAGGCCACTGCGCACCCTAGTCGGCAACTGGTAGACCCGCATCTTCTGTGATAGTTTCAACTACCAACGAGTGTGCATCGGATTCCTATTCTCAATATTTCAGTGATTTCCATCTCGCCTCTCAGTATTAGGATCACAACACTATATATGTACCATGTGTGACCACTTCGTAAATTCTTATAACCAACTCACATCAACCCGCTTCATCCAACCATCTTCTCGATTCCTACGACTACCTCAGATAATCGGCTTGAGTCGTCTACTCCGCACTTTCTCATGGAGCAATAAACGAAAACTCTGCAATGTCATGAGTAAAGTCTTCATCATTTATTACGACCTCATCAATCCCAACTCGCTGTCTATACTGGCTTTTTCAAGTATGAAACAAGCTCGCGGACTCGCGAGTAGGAATACACCTATGCTTTTTTTTCGTGCTCAAACTGACCAAAAGTCTTTCTATCCCACGCGCCTGATTATTTCAATCCGTTAGCTTGATGACTGGTATGATTATAATTTACTACGGCTAATTCGGGCTCATTCCCGTTCTTTTCTTCTTTTGGAAAAAAATCTGACCTATTTGAACCGGGCATTTAGCTCTCAGAGAGGAAGTTTTTATCTTTAAATGTATGAAAAAAGTGATCTCCCGAGCAGCCGGCGATATGCAGCTCACGAACCAAGTTTTACTTACTGCGCTGAACCTGGTCAAAAACCACGGCCTATCACATTACGCCGGTGCGTTTACCATGATCAATAATAGCTACAGCCCTCGTACAGTCTGATTGAGAGTGTAAAGATGGGGAAAAGGGCTAACCCACCGCTAGGCCATCCTAGTAGGTATGTGTACTCCCCCGCACACAGTGTATGGGTACATTACAGAGAGAGGTAGTGAAGGTTTCACCACTGGAAGCTCTCGTTTTATTTGGAACGCTTGGTGTAGGAGGAGCTAGTGTTACAGACGAGCAGTCATGTGGGCCACCGTGGCTAGTTTCAGATTGGGCCCTGTTGTGTGACTATTGATGTCGCCCGTGGAGTGGCAAGACTTCCCGCTTCTCAATGAAACCAGAACTTATCCGGATATCTCACAAGCTCAAAGTAAACTGTTTGTTGGTGGAACAGTTCCTACAAATTTCGGCAGATCGCGGATGATTAAGGTTTTCAGGGGTTGTGCAACGCGGAAGGCGATAGCATGGAATAGGAATAGAGAAATCAAGGAAGAGATTTTTCAAAGGACAAGAAGAATGATAACCAAGATAAAAAAGGAGAAAACAAAACAGTTGAAAAAAGTGCTCGCCTGGGTCTATCCCCGACTTTGATAGGGTACCCGCTGCTTCCCGGCTTGATTTTTTGAGGCATTTTGATTCCGCTTCGAAGCTGCTTCAAATGAATTTTTTATGGATTTATTGTGAATTTTTATCTATTTTTTTTTTCATCTTCAAAGCTAACTTGAAACAGATCTGATCAAAAATTTCATTAATTTTTTGAAAATTTTTCATTGATTTTCTTTTTGTTTTTTTGATCTGCTTAAAGCCACTTTGAAGCAGCTTTGAATTGAATTGTAATGAGTTAGCAAATCCACAATTTCCTTGAAAAAAAACAAAATTTTAACTGGTGGTTTTCTGGAATACACAGACCCCTTCATAGGGCATATCAAAGTTTGCAAAACTGCCATTTTTTTTGACCAAACCCGCCATTTTTAATCATGGGTTTCTGAAATACACATACCCCCTAATTCCTGGTGTATTTCAAAATTTCTGGTTTCATGAAAATGGCAAGTTTCAAACATCAAACCTGCCATTATCATCCATCCACCATCCATTGCATGCAAAACACCCATCCACACCTCCACCTCAGCAAATCCATACCAATCCCATTTCCATTGCATCACACACATGACATCTTGATTTCTTCACATCTCCATTGCTTCAAATCTTTGTTTCTTCACATCTCCATTGCTTCACATCTCCATCACATCACACAAATCCCATTGCATGCAAAACACCCATCCACACCTCCACCTTGACAAAACCATACCAATCCCATCTCCATTGCATCACACACATCTCATCCCCATCACATCACACACATCCCATCATCATCTCATCATCCCACATCAAATCACTATCTTTCTCAAAATGTCCAATCAAACTTCCTGGCAGAAAGTCGAAAATTCAAAAAAGCTGACTGAGCGTTTTTCATTATTTGATTCTGATTCAGAATCTGATTCAGACTCCAATTTGGAACCAACTTGGTTAGCTTTGAATTATCTATTGGAAAAGCAATACATGGTTCCAAGAAGAAACACTCTCCACAACCCTATGTATGAAAGGCAAAAGCTTCATCTCCTGCCCAACTGAAGCTTCCAGCAACTATTCAAAACTTTATTGCCTTCATTCATGAAAATTTTGGAGATGATTGAAGACCACCACATCTTCCAGAAAAATTCTTGGAATCATCAATGCAATCCAGCTATCCAAATGGCCATTTCTCTTTGTAGATTGGGATCAAATGGAAATGGAGCAGCAATTCATCAATTAGAAAATCTTTTCTTGGTCAGTTATGGATCAATTGACTTATACACCAAAAGAGTCATGATTGCTATCCTATATTTCTGTTGCTTGGTACTTTGTTGGCCAACCAAAGAAGAAGACAAGGAGATATCTCAAGTAATGAAGAATGAAGGCTTTCCTGGTTGCATTGGTTTTGTTGATGGAACCACTAACCCATTGATTCACAAACCCAAGCTAGATGGCAGCCACCATTTTTATTGGAAAAAAAGGCAATAAATTAATTTCATCTCCAAAGCCTTTGATAAAACCTTTGACAACACCCTGAAAAAATATTTTTTATCTGTTTGTATGGATACTCTGTGGCACTACAACTTTTTTGTGATAACAACAAGAAGTTCATATCCCTCCATGCTGGCCTTCCAGGTTATTTTCAAGATTCATATGTTTCCAATTGGATGAAGATTGCCCAACAACCAGATAAATACTTTGACCAAGATCAATAACTTCTGGCCAATTCAGCTTATGCTAGTGGGAAATATGTGGTTCCAGCATACCAAAATTTTTCATCCAATGATCAAGCCAAAACTGATTTCAACTATCATCTTGCCCAATTGGGGGTTTGGATTGAGCATGCCATAGGAATCTTGAAAGGAAGATGGGCCAGCTCAAGGGAAATGCAAAACAAGCTACAAAATTCCAAAGACATAAAGATCCTCATCAACTGGATTATCAGTTGTGTAATCCTTCACAAAATTCTTGCCAAAATCAAAGATGAATGAGACAAAATATTTGACAAAGATATTAACAATCCTCCTGAAGTCATCCTGGTCTCATCTTCTACCTCATCTTCTACATTGAGAAAGCAGATTATACCCCCCACACAGGCTCACTTTGATGAGTAGCATTTGATTTTTGAATAGGTGAAATATCACATCACAGAATATTTTTGGTTATGGTTGTTCAAATCCTAGGCATTTTTTTTTTGGTGGACTTGGACAAAAAACAGAACCAAAAATTACAAATAACTCACCTTGCCCCACCAAATTCCCAGTACACTCCTCCCTCCTACTCTCCAAACCACCTCCATGTTCACCCAGTCATCCTCCTCCTTATCCAGGTCCCCTTGTTCTTTGCTCAGCTCCCCAGGTAAGCTCCCCCCCTCCTCCTCCTTGATGGATTGGTGCTTACCTTCTTCCTGCTCCTACTCCTTTATATCATTTTTTCTTGCTCATTCCTTGGTTGGAAGATCTGGTAAGCACCCCCCTCCTCCTCCTCCTGCTCTTCCCTTTGTTATCATCCACCTGCTTCTCCTTGTTGATTGATTGGCGAGTGAATGTTTGTTTGCTTGCAGTTTGATTGATTGATTGATTGCTTGCGGTTCAATCAATTTATCAAAAGTCAAACAATTGATTTATTTTTTGCGTTTCAAAAAATCAATTGATAGTTTGCCATTCAATCAATCAATCAAACCACAAACAAAAAATCTTTTGGTCTTCAATCAATCAACCAATTGATTGATTGATAAGCAAAACTGTTTGTTTGGCAATAAATTGATCAATCAGCAAAAATGCTACCTCCCCTGCCCTCTGTCCTCCTCCTCCTCCTCCTCCTCCTCCTGCCTTGTGATTTGTTGATTATAACCAACTAATGAATGTTTTTTTTTTTTTTTTTTTTTTTTTTTTTTTTTTTTGATTCCATGCAATGCAACCCATCATTCTTCCCCTTTGACCACCCTTTTTTGATTGCAAATTATTCTCCCACAAAATCAAAATGTCAGAAAAAAAATTGATTTCCATCTTGATACTTACCCAAATCAAAGTATATGGTTGGGAGGGAAAAAGACGGAAGGAGATAGTTTCAAAAAGATACATAGAGATGGTAAGAAAAGGGCTTTCCAGAGAAGGAGGGCTCAAATGAGGGATTCTGAAATCACATTGGAAGCGTCTGAGGAAACAATTATAAAATGGTTGTGTGGTATTCAAGCAAACTACATCCTTTGGATCTGTATCCTTCCTTTTTTAGGAACAGTCCAAAACCGTACCCTGAGGAGTTTGAACAGGCCAAACAGAAGATCATACCATTCCATTTCTTCAGCTCTGAAAAAGTATATTTTCAGGATCAATTGGATCATGAGGCTATGGTTGCAATCATCAAATTTGTCCCTTCAAATAAACTCTCCAAGCAAGAGAAGAAGGACATAAGCTCAGTAAAAAATTCCTTCACCAATCCAAAAGGTTTGTCAACACTGTTGGTACCTCAAGATCTTGGGGTGGGAAAATGTGGGAAATTGGATAGAAAAAATCAACGCACCCTTCTGAAATATTTGGAAAATATTTGAAGAAAGATTCTATCAAATACTCCCTCCCCTCAAGAGTATTATTTTTTGAACCTTAGGTCTGACAAGTTCTCCCAGATATTAGGTAAAATGTTTCAAAAATTAGCCAAACTTGAATTTTATTCTAACTGTGAAACTATGATGGACAACAATATCCCTTCCTTCTCCTGATTGGAACTTGGATCTGGCCTCACTCCTTTTGACTGCTCCCCTAACATCATTTAAAAAGGTGATTTCTCCTCCTATTCATTCTTATTGGTGGTTTAAACCAAGAAACCAAATGGAGAAATTATCAAAAACAAGGATAAATATCAATTATCCAATGGCCAATTATTGTCAAAATGGTTTGGGAAGCAAAAAAGTACAAGCACTGTAATTTTCCTGCTGTGGAGTCTGCCACTCATACCAGGATGGCCATGTTCTTAAAAATTAACAAAACCACTTAAAAACCTAGCAAGGAACTGGCCAGTGGCAAAATATACCTTAAAAAAAAAAAATATAAATAAAAATAAAAAATATTTGTTAATTGGCAGTGTTAAAAATACTCTCAAATGTTTCTGAAATCAAAAATGATTTTTTTGTTTTTATTTTTAAAATTTTTATCAAATTAAATATATTTAAAAGCCAAGCAATTGAGTAATTTCCTTTATTTCATCAACAGTTCTACTGCTACCAATACATGCTATGGCTACCAATAAACCATCATTTTTTTCCATGGCTAGCCTTTCCCTCTCCTTTTTGAGTCGCTCTTCCTGTAAATCCTTCTCCTTTTCCTTTTTTTGAAACTCCAGATCAGCCTTTTTCTGTTGCCACTCAGCATCCAACCTTTGCTTATCAGTCAAACTCTCATCCTTCTGCTTTTGAAAATTGATAGCCACTTGAAAATCCAACTTTTCCTTTTAAAATTTAAGTTTTTTGGATTCAATTTGTGATTTCACTGTTTTGGAGGAGGGGAATAAAAATGGGCTTGATTTTGAAAGCAAGGAGAATCAATAAATTCACTTAATTTAATCTTGATTCTCCATGATATCCTCAAAGCCAGAAAAATTTGAAGTGTTCCTCCACTTTTTATGGCTATTAGGGTTGAGGTTTATGGAATTGGAGGCCTTTTGCTTTCCCTTTGCAGAGGAGGTTTGTCTGGCAAAATTGTCACTCTCATTTGAAGGAAATGTGGGAGGCCCCATTTGCTTGAGTGTTTGGCCAATCAGGAAAGGAACAGATGAGGCTGTTTTTTTACAATCTAAATCAGTCAAAAATAACCAGGAAGAAAAAAACAGAACTTGGTTCCTTACTTGAGCAGATGTTGATGGAAATGGAAATAAAGTAATAAGATTCTCCTCATTGTCCAAGTTTTTCAGTTCTTCCACCCCAGGGAGAGAGAAATTGCAAGAATGAAGTGAGGGCTCCAAGGAAGGGTTTGTCAATGCTGACGTAGACATGATTGGAGCTGGTTGTGTTGGAATATCCTCCTCCAAATCTGATTGGGCCCACTCATAGTTTTTTTTGGGATCATAATTGCTAGGCTGAGAATCCACAGCCAAGTCCTCAGCTTCAACAGATTCACATTTTTGGGCTTTGTGGAAGCAGAAGAGCAATGCTCTCCTTAGTTGTCCTCAAGTTTGGAAGTTATTGGTCCAAGTGTCTGTAAGGAGGTTGGGGTTGATGAGTCTGATGAGAAAGGGACAATTGTAGAGGAGAGAGAGGTAAAGAAATGATGATGTTTATTCCATCCAATTCAGTCCAATTCTCTCCTTCCCAGATCATTAGTTGATAAGATGTCCCCCTTACAACCCAGAGCTGAGAGTGAGGTATTGAAGTCCTCCCTCTCAACCCTAACCTAAGTAAAAGTGCAAAAAGAAAGCCTAGCAAAAAAGAAAGAAAACCCTATGGCCCAGAACTCTAGCCCAACCCTACCCAATCCCTCCACTCCCTCCAAAACTGTTCCCTCCATCATTACATACGTCCGGTTTGTCCTTCTCATGGTGCAGCCCTCTTTTGTGCCCTACTTGGAGCCCCCTGCGTTTATCCATCTGCAAGCATCTGCAAATCCCATGATCTGCGGATTGGTCTGCGCCTATGCTTGCGGGGACCTCCCCGGCGCGTATAACCTGGCTATCAATCCGCTCCTGCTTCCCGGACTAGCTGCCTGCAAACTTGGTTGGTTTGGCTCCATCACATGGTCCGCGTTGTCCTTGCAGGTTGCAAGCCCGCCATGCCTGGAGTAGGCCCAAACCACACCCAGTGCTGAGCCCCGCAATTCCTACTGCTGAGCCCACAGCAGGCACTGCTGAGACTGCGCGCACCCCAAATGCTGAGCCCAACCTACCCAACTGCTGAGCGCGCAGCCGGCAATGAAGTTCCTGATCCAAGGTTATAAATACACCAACAAATCCCCCCCAAGTTGAGTTTTTTCCCCAGAGGTCTTCCCATTTCTACCTTAACCATCTCCGGGCCTACCAATACCAACCACCACCCTTTGTGCCCTTCCCCCTACACCACCAACCACCCTCCTTGCTTGTTGCCATGCTACCCTGCAACTTCTGTGCCCAAAACAGGTTCATGTGCTCACTCATCACTGGCCGTTGAGCTTGCACCACCTGTTGTCTTGGACACTGTTGCTGCTTGCTCAGGGCGGGAATGCCCCAAACTCCCCCCCAATCCGGCTCTTTCCCAAGGCCGCGCAAAAGGGCTTGCCCTGACCCATTTGTGGTCTCCAATGCGGATACAATCTTGGAGGACCCATGGAATCCCACGGGTTAACCTCTTTGCCACCCATCTCCAAGTGAGTGAGTGAGACAAACCTGAGTCCTAATCCGCCCCATGCACAATTGCGCAACCGCAAGACCTGCGAATGCGCTTTGCCTTTGTAATTAACCAAGAGTTCCAAATGGAAACTGGAACACCCCAGAAAAACTGCCACACAGTTCCCCAATACCATAATACAAAAAAAACAAACACCAAGGCGCCAGTGCGCGTGCACAACCAGAGAGAGAGAGAGAAGCAATAGGCAACAAACATTCAAGGGTGACTAGTTTTCCCAGCTGTGAACCCTCTAGAGCACCCCCTTACCAAATCAAGCTTTTCCTGTACACACTCCAACTGCATGCCCATCTGCAACCATTACACCAGTCCGTAAAAAAACAGATAAAGAGGAAAACAGCCCAGACCAAAGGAAAAAGAAAGAAAGAAAATTTATTTTTGCAGCGCTCCGCTCCTCTTCCCGCCTTGTATTACACCATTCTTTGCAGGTCTTTTCCTTGCGTATACTGACCCAGAGTTGCGCCACTTCTGAATTCCTGCAACCAGCATAAACCATAGCCAGTACCAATCCAAAGACCAAGTCCAAACCAAGAAATAAGAAAACAAACATTCTGGGGTGTCTAGTTATTCCCTCTGTGAACCGTCTAGAACACCCCCTTACCAAATCAGGCTTTCATCTTACTAGCGCCCCCCCCAGCTTGAAGGCTGTTCCCAGCGGCTTATAGTCTCCTGCTCCTCCAAAGTGGCGCTTTGCGCATGGACTCCTCATCACCCAAAGAGCCTAACCCTTCAATCAATCCTGAACCTTTTCCACCGTCCCCTGGATCCTCACCATCTCCTGCCATCTTTTCAAAAGAAGTGAACCTGCGCGCGTAGAAGCGTTTCACATGCAAAGCCAGGGCCTTCCCCTTAAGCGGTGTTCTGTCCAACTCCTCAAGCTGATAAATCCCACCCTCAAACTTGGATGCCACAAGGAAGGGACCATTCCAACTTTTGGAAAAAAGTTTCCCCACTGGGACTCCAAGCCCCGGTTGTATGAAAAGACCAATCCCCCCTTCTGCAACAGGTCCCAGAGGAAATGGGAACAGCGCTTGTCCCCATAGCAGACCAATGCTGTCCTAGTATTCGGCAAACTTTCCGCAGCCTTTGCCAGGATCCTGCCCCATCTGAGAAGCTTTTGGGCGCTCAAATCCACAAGCTCCACAGAGGTCTTCACCTTCCACCAATACACACCCAGGAAAGTTTCCAAATCAATGTCCACCAGAAGCACCAGGCGCTGCCCGTAGAGGAGTTTGTAAGGCAAGTAGCCTGTTGAGTGCTTGATGGAGATCCTGTCCACAAAGAGAACCACCGGAAGGGTCTCCTTCCACCGCTTGCTGTCCTCCCTACACATATTCACCAACGCTTCCTTGATAGGCTGATAGCCTTGTTCAATCATCCCTTCACCCTTGGGATAGTACTTGGTTACCCGTCCAAAATTTTCTCTGCAACTCTGAACCAATGTCATCAAAAGGCCCTGGAGCTCTGCACCCCCATCAATGGTGACCAGGCAAAGCAAACCAATCCTCCTCAAAAAACTGAGAAAACTTCTCCGCCAACAACTTCAACAGAGGAGGAGCCTCAACCCAACCCAATAGGTTGTCCCACGCGACAAGGAGGTACACAAACTTCCCTGCCTTGATGTGGACCACGTCAAGGGAGACCCACCCAAAAAATGCGTCCTCCCCCGTAGGGTGACCCACCTCCCTTGGAAGCCTCAAACTCCGCTGATGACAGGCCTTGCACAACTTCAACCCCTCCCGCACCATGCGCACCACCCCTGGCCACCAGAACCTTGCCTTCACCCTTCTCCGCGTTTCAACCTTTCCCCAGTGACCAAGGTCATTGTGGAGACACCTCAGGATCACTTCCTGGTCCTTCCTCAATGTTGCAACCACCAGTGGCACCGGGGAACTCCACGGCCACAACTGTCCTTCCTGGAAGTAAAAGTTTGTTGCCAGCTGCTTTTCCCAGAAAATTACCACTCCCGTTGTACCTTGAGGGAACTGGAGAGCCTGAAAAAAGGAGCACAAGGTTGCGTAACAACCAGACTGCTGCAGTGGGAGGCCAACCTCCGCTTGCACCATAACTACACAGATGACCGGAGATTCCACATCCAGAGGTTCTGCCCCTTCAAACAGATGCTCCCACGGATACCGCAAAAGTGCGTTGGGAACCGTGAACACCTTCCCCAGAACATGCACCAAACTAAAAGAAAAGATCTGAAGGAACACCACCCACCTAGTCATAGGGGCTTTTGAAAGCATTGGAGATTTTATCATCCATGCCAAGGCCTCCGCGTCTACCAATAGCTCAAAATGCACACCCCAAAGCAGATGCTGGAGCCACCGCACACTCTTAGTGACTCTGCATAGTTCCAACTTTGGCTGCAAATACCAACTCTCTGTTGCGGTAAAGGTAACCAACTTGTAGAGAACCGGCCTATCCTTACCATCCTCCTCCTGCGTAAGAACTCCCCCTGCGCCAAACTCACTCAAGTCAACAGCCAAGCGCATCTCCCCTGCACTGTATTCAAGTTCCTGGAGGACTATATTTTTTACCACAATTTCCTTGAGTTTTTCAAACGCCGCTGTTGTGACCAATCCGGGACACCTTGCAGATTATGGAAATTTTTGATTTTTTTTTTTTAAAAAAAAAAATTCTTGTGCCTCTATGGGTACCCACTCATTTCCAATTTTCCCAGCTCTTCCCTGTCCTAGCAGTCTAGGAAGGCCTTCCTTGGTCATCCAACGCCTTCCTCCTCTGTTCAAATCTCCCCCTTGCACGCTCTTTACCCTGATTTTTTGGCCAAGCGCGCGTGGGGGGCCATCCCCTCCTCAACTCATCACCACTATCCTCCTCCACGGATATCTTGATCTCATTGGCCATTGACTCTCAATTGGTCAAACCATCCAACTCCACACCCCATCCTTGCCATTGGTGACCTTGCACCAACCTAACATTGATGCCAACACCAATGACGCCGTTGCTTGTTGCAAAGGCCATCATCCACCTTGCTCTACCTTAGCTTTGACCAATTGGCCCCAACAATCCAGACCAATGGGCTCTGCCCAATCCATCTCTGACTCCCGCAAAGAAACATTGTTGTTTGCGGCCGTTGAAACCCTTGCAACAACAACTACCAATGACGGCAAGCATTGCTTGCGGCCATTGGAAAATTTGCACCCGCTTTCAACGTTTGAGTGTGATCATCTCCATTGCGCGCATGATCATCAATCTTCCCTTGGCCAACCGTGGTTGCGGCCAGTCAAACTTGTCCCAACCTATCATCCACTGCTGCCATTGTCCTCAACGCGGGAAGGTTTCTATCTTCCTCTTCACTTTTTCTTTTGCTTTTTTTCCCATGTCAGGAGGTTACTGTTGCCAATCCACATCCAAAAAAAAAACATTCCGCACTCATTTGTAAGTATCTCTTGTAAATAGTCTACAGGCGTCTGGTCTATAAAAGGAGGGGCTCTCCCCTGCCTTTTTTGCATCATCCATCCCATATAGTAATCAGTAATCTAATCATTCTGGAGGGCCTCTTTCCCTTCATCTGCAACTTATGTGCTGGGTATATCTTTTGATTGCCCCTTGATCCTTTGAGCCTCCATACTCAAACCTTGATCAGTCCATCTGTGATCCTGATCCTTATCACCAACAATAGCCTTGCAGGTTGAAGACAATTCCATCTGCTGGAATTCTTGAGTGTCTTATACCAATCTTTATCCCTCTTTCTGAGCATACTGGTAGGATCTTTCCCTGATCATCTTTCCGGATCCAGTCACGTTTGACTGAGAGGTTTCTTTAAGCTTGAAACCTGCAGTGTTAAACCTCCTTTATTCTTTAAAGTTAAATTACGCCACACTACTCTTGAGTTCCTTGAGAAGTGTTGGGTTATTCTTCTTCAAATCTTTTACTGCTTTGCTTCTAGAGCTTCACAAACAAATTGCTTTTTTTTTGTTCAGCCAACCACAATTATCTAGTACCCTTTAAGGGCTTAATTGCAGAGAGTTGGACAGGTTCATTGAGAACCTGGAGGTTGGTTGGGATTGAGTTGATCTTTCCCAACCTTCTGCCTGTTGGAAGGAAATCCCTCAATTACCTTGTCATTTGCACAACTGCCCAGTATCACACATCTGTCACATCTCCTATCACAATTCCTCTATCTCCACGTACTTGCTCTTTGACTCATTCCTGTGAAAACTAAATGAGTAGCAAACCAAGACCAGAATTTTATTGCATTCACAGAGGAATATAATCAGAAAAGGGAGCATGACAACAAGAATGAGAAAGAAGATAAAGAAATAAGAAAGTGACCAACGGAAGGCTTCTGTTGGTAACATGGCAGAACTATTAGGACAAGCAGACTTTCAGAGCCAGAAAAGGAGACAAGAAGAGGGATAGAAGGAGCCTGAGATGACAGAAAGAAGCCAACGACAAAAATGAGACCAGAATCTGAGTGAGTGCCTTGAACAAACTGTTGAGATAAGGTCAGTATGGATAAGACCAAGGAGTCAGATACGGTCCTTACAATAGTCAAGCTGGCTGGTTATAACAGAATCAAGATGGTAGTCGCGGTTGGTAGTTCAAGAGTGTTGATCTTGAAGAGTAAGTTGATTGGGTTCTTCCAGAGTGAAGTGATCTTGAGCCTCCGGTTCTCTTCCTCTGATAGTGGTGGACAGATAGAGAACTGCAAGTGCTCTGAAAATGGAGTGTGTACACTCTGAACAAGCTGCGCCATACAACCATAGTAAAATAAAGAGTAGAACAAAAGAAAGTGAAGCAAAATAAGAAAACTAGAAACAAAACAGAAACATCAGATTCAACAATTCCGCTCCCTCCAATTCCATTCCTCCATCCCCATTTCATGATTTACTCTGCTCATTCTGTTCATTTTTCAGCTCCATCATCCGCTTCATCATCAACTCCATCCGCTTCATCATCAACTCGGCTTTGTTCCTCTTACCTCCGCTCTTCTCTCTCCGCTCTTCTCAACCTTCTCCGCTTTCCTAAACTTCATTGTCATCTTGTCAAAATTAACCCTACTAAATCAACCAACAATCAACCAAGTCAACCAAAAATCAACCAAGTCAACCAACAATCAACCCGTGATTTCCTTCTACATTTGTTCATCTGTGAGATTTCCTGCACCTCTAACCATTCAACAACAATTTCTCATGTGTCTCCACCATGCTCTTAGACTGTCCTTGTCTGCTGTCATCTCCTGTCTTTTTTCATCCAAACTCTTCTCATCCGTTGTCCCTCAGAGTGAGAAACCTATTCCTTATTATTTCTTTCCTTTGATCACTCTACTCTTATAATTTTTTTGAAATCTTTTCTCTTCAGATCTGTTGGTTTAGGTAATTTGAATCTTTCAACTCTTTACTGCCAACTACAAGAGTTATTAGCTTGTGGGAATTGTTACTTACAACTGCCTTGTTCTATTGAACTCTGAAAAAACTTTGAATTATTTTGTTCAAGTCTTTCCCTGCACCATCTTGCCTCAGATAGTGTTGTTTCCATTGCTACCAAATATATCCTGAACTCCTCCCTTACATTTATTCCTTATTTATAAGTTCCTGGACCTTGATTCTGGTTACATTTAAATATTATTGTAACTCTTAGGAGGGAAGCCTAACCAGCACATTTCCCCTCCACAGAACTTCCTGCGTCTTAGCACCGTTTGGAGTCTTACATTTAGTCCCCTGGGCTGGGATCAAACCAGCAACCTTGGGATGTACAGTCCCAACATCAACGTTTGGAATCAAACTTTGAGATTCAATCTTTTCCTTTTTTTTCTCTGTTCTCTCTCTCTTCTCAGATATGATACGTGGAGGCAACTTATCCTAGAAGTAATTCCTCCCAATTTGTGAACCATCCAGGCAAGGTACTTGTTGTTTTTTGTGAAACCCTACTCCTGCCACACTTGTGAGCCAATTTGGAAATCTGCTTGTTGGATCCTCTAGGAATTCTGTTATTTGAAATGGCATCAACTGGCACCCCAACCACCTCTGCTTGACCAAAGATGGTCAAGATCAAACCTCAGAACAAGAACTTAGGGTTCAATTGGGTAAATGTCTAATGGTTCTTGGAATATTGCAAAATGGCAGCTGAAGTGGAAGGAGCAAGGGAATACATTATGGCCTATCAGTTACGATTCTTTATCTCCTATGATGAATTTATTGAAGTAATTGAGTTGTTCAAAGGATTCAAATCCCATGAATGGACGCTTCTGAGGGAATAAATGTTGGCATAAATGGGGTCAAAATAGATTTATCTTGGTTTACTTTGCAGGATTTGGATGCTCTTGTCTCTCCATGGATATCAAATGGTGGTGTCTCTTCAGCCTCTGACTACTAGTCTTTTAGGAAGTCTTGGGATACTTTCCAAAACTATCTTATCCAAAACAATCACATTGATTCAGTCAACAAAGTTCAAGCACAATTCTTCCAATCTTTTTTGTTTGCTGTGCAGGAAAGGATTAAAGACAAATTGGTCAAATCTGGATCTATGATCACCACAAGGGATAATCAATTCAAGCTCCCTGTTTTCCTTATCCTTAGGAGTACTGTGGATGAAGTCATGAAAGGGCAAACTGCTTTAAATTTTGAAAAGCCTAGAACCACTGAACCAGTCCATGCTCCTTCTTTTAAAGAATTCAACAATATTATGAATAAGATGATGGCAGATAAAATACCTAAAGCAGATCCTAATTTTACTCAAGAACCTACTACTCTAGACAAAATGAGCAAGATACTTTGAGATTTTGAGAACAAAATAGATAAAAAAATTTCTTCTCTTGCTACTCCTAAACCCTCTACTTCTGTACCTAAACCTACCCTGGTCTGTTACTACTGTCATAGGGAAGGCCATGGAACTGGACAATGCTTGTAACTCCAGAAGGATATAAAGGAAACGTTGGTGGAGCAGAAGGGGAAAAATTTCTTTCTTCCTAATGGTGCTCTGATCCCTTTTGAGTCATCTTTCCCTATTTGTCATTTGGTGGCCTCTTATCAGCCTCCACCTCCAATGAAAGCATCCCTTGCTCCCTTTGATTTCCAGTATTCCTGTGGTACTCTTCAACCTTGGTACCCTCCAGCTATCTCTTCCTCCAGTCTTTCTGGGACTACTTATAAATCTAATCCAGCTAGGAAACAGCATGAGGAACCTAAACCTCACAAAGCCCCTTCCTTGCCAATTTCAATTCTTCAAAAACCAGTCAAATGTTGATCCTCACCTGAGCCTCCCTCCTGTGATGTGGAAGAAATGGAGTTGGAAAAGGATCCACTCATGGAAAGGTTTCCAGATCACTCAGATACTCCTCCTTCATCCAAGTCATCTCAATCTTCTGATCCAATCCTAGTTCCTGCTTCACCTGAACTTCCTCCCTCCACCCAGCCCAAAGTTTGATTTGAAAGGGGAATCTCAAAGGACCATCCCAATGCTGAGGAAGGAGTATTAAAGAAAATTTCTGATCTCAAAATTCCTGATCTATCTGTGGATGAACTCCTATAGATCTCTCCATCTGTTGCTGAAGGAATGAAGAAATGGGTCTTTTGTCAAGGTGTGGAGATTGGTCCTGAAAAATAAAAGGTATCCTCTGGCACTTTGATGGAGGACTCTGGGGGAACTAGTCCTTCTTCATATTCCAGCCTTTACTCCTGTCCTCTTGGTTTCCTCCCCTGTTATCTTGGTGACTCAGATAAAACTGTTTCTCCCCTTGTGGACTCTGGATCTCAGCTCAACCTGATTTTGGATGCTATGGCCTGTAAACTCAAACTCAGTCCTAGGGTCAGCTTCAATTCTGCAGTCTATGGAATAGGTAATCAATCTTGTGAATTGGTTTGTATTGCTGAAGATGTTCCAGTCAGGATTGGTCAAAATATTGTTGGAACCTTTCATTTTTGGATCACTTGTTTGGAAGGGCCTATGATCTTGGGACAACCTTTCTTGATAGATTTTGGTGCTACTCTGATGTTTTCTGATCAAGTTGGGGAGAGAATTCTTCTCACTGATGCTGATGGTAGAAAGATTGAAGTTCCTCTCTGTCTTTTGGATTCTGGTTGTTGGGAAAGAGATTTTCCTGGTCATCCTTCTAAATCATCTTTAGAGGGGAAGCAGAAGGATAATTCCAATTAATCTCATTTTTTGTGGGAATAGTTGATCCTACTAATAGTTGTAGTTCTTTTCAGCCTCAGACTTCAAATCAAGGGTCAACTCTTATCCCTCAGGCTTATTTTTCATTCTTTTCATAATTTTCATCTTAACTGGAAAATATCAAAAATCAAAAACATGTCAAAATAGAAAAATCCAAAAATATTTCTTTCCCTTCTTTCTCTGGATCTTTTGTGTCTTCTTTTTCTTGTACTCTTTGGTCTGATCAATATTCTCTCAGTTCCGGTTCAAACCTACGTAATGAGTCTAAACTAGATCCTCATCTCAATTCAATTCTTAGAAGTTTTTCTATGGAGGAATATGGGCTTCAGTGGAGGCAATTTGGGGTACAAGTAAGTCCTCCCAATTGTGCACTGCCAGGGAAACCTTCTACCATCATCTTCAAAACCCTAAACTAAGCCACACATGTGAGCAAAGTATTATCTCCTGGTTCTCCCTTTATGGAAAAGGCAACCTTTGAGGATATTGCAGAACATTGGACATGGAAAATGTTGGAACTTGGACTCAGTTTTTGTAATCAAGTCTCACTGGTCAACTCTTGGAGGAAACAAGAACTTCTCTCATTTTCCACCAAGTATAAGCCAGTTTCCAAGAAGGTCCAACCAGTCAATCAGCCTATGCCTCTCAACCTCAATCCTCCTCTTATAAGTCCTCCCTTATCTTGTGATCCTTACTGTGGTCTTCCTCAATCCCTTACTGGTCCCTTTGTGCCCAATGGTTGGGTCACTGAGGAAGGTCTGAAATTGGTCAACTTTGGTCCAGATTGATGGCTTCTTCCTGATGAGTTAAATTTGATCAAAAATGTCTTATCTCTAAGGGATCAATCTATTGCTTTCTGTGAAGAAGAGAGAGGTCTCTTGAAAGAATACTATGGCCTCCCTTATATCATCCCTGTAGTTGAACATGATCCTTGGCAAAAGAAGAAGATCCCTATCCCTGCTGCTAAAGTTGACAAATTTATCAAGTAGGTCCAAGAACAAGTTTGTACTTGCTTATATGAGCAGTCAACCTCTAGTTATTCCAGCCCTTTCTTCTGTGTCCTCAAGAATAATGTAAACTTAGAATAGTTTGTGATCTTCAACCTCTTGATAAATTTACTATTAAAGACTCTGGTATTCCTCCTGCTACTGAAGAATTTTTCAAATATGTCTCTGTGAGAGCTTGCTATGATCTAGGGGACATTATGGGTGGCTATTAAAAACAATCCTTACATCCTATTTCTTGCCCTCTCACTACCTTTGATACTCCTCATGGTTGATTTAAACTTACTCAATTGCCTCAAGTTGCCACCAATTTGGTTGCAGTCTATCGGGCTCAGATGATGTGGATCCTCCAGGATTAAAATAATGATCATGCTGGTATCTTTATTGAAGATGGTGGAATTAAAGGTCCAGTTTCTGACTATGATAATGAGCTCTTACCTTGGCATTCAGGAATTCATTGTTTTATCTGGGAATATACTACTACTTTGAAAAGGATTCTGTTTCAAATCAAGGAATCTGGCCTTACTGTCTCTGGGTCCAAACTGGCTGCTTGTGTCCCTGCTCTGGAAATTGTTGGTCATGTGGTTTGCAAGGAAAGAAGAAGGATGGCACCAGCCAAAGTCAACAAGATCATCTCTTGGCCTACTCCAATGAATCCCACTGAAGTTAGGGGCTTCCTAGGTGTTGTCACTTATGTTAGAGTCTTTATCTCATCCTTATCCAAAATATGTGCACCCTTACTTTGTCTAACCAGGAAAGATGCTGAATGGATTTGGACCCAAGATTGTGAACATGCTTTTCAGTTGCTCAAAATGATGGTTGGAAAAGACATAGTCTTGAAAAAGATTGCTTATGGACCTGGAGCTGGCAAGATCAAGCTGGCTGTTTATTCTAGTTATCAATCTTTTGGGGCTGTTCTTACTCAGGAAGATGAAAACGGTTGGGACCTTCCTGCTCTTTATGAATCTTTGTTATTTTCAGATGTAGAGTCTAGGTACTCTCAGCCCAAATTGGCATTTTATGGTGTGGCTCAAATGATGAAGAAACTTCAAACCATTCTCTGGGGCCAACATTTCAAACTACAAGTTGATGCTTGATCCATCATTGAAATGATCAATTCTTCCAGCATTCCCAATGCTCCTATGACTTGTTCGGTGGCCTTTATCCAGCTTTTTTATTTTGATGTTGTTCACAGGCCTGGGAAATTTTTCACTATGCCTGATGGTTTATCTCAACAACCTCTGGGATAAAATGAATCTGATGTTGGAAATGATTTTGATGAAGAAGAAACTGTAATACAACCTTTCTTCTCTTTCTCTTCTCAAGATTATTCTGGCTTTCAACAAGGTTTCTGGCTTAAACTAGAGCAGAACCTTTTAAATCTTCAAAAACCTCCTGATCTCTCTGCTAAAGAATTTTGATCTCTTAAAAGAAAGTCCTCTAGTTTCTTTGTCCAAAGCTCTAGGATTATGAAAGGAGGAAATCCTTGTGATCTTATTGTTTTTACTATCCCTTCTAAAAAAGATTCTATCCTTGAAAGTCTTCCTGAAGGTCTTGGTCATTGTGGGGAAACCAAAACTTATCAACAATTATCCAAAAACGTTTTGTGGCCATCTCTGAAGAATTCCATCTCTCAATGGTGCCAGAGTTGTGAATTTTGTCAAAAACGTGATCTTAGGAGTCCAGCTGAAATTTTTTATCCTATTGGGGAGTCCACTTTCTTTGGAAGGATTGCTATGGATGTGGTTCATATTAAGGCAGGTGGTGCTAAGTACCCCATTGTGGCTAGAGATGAGTTTTCTGGATGGGTTGAAGCAAAATTTCTTAAGAATCATAGCTCTGAATCAGTGGCAGCTTTCCTCTATGAGACCTGGAAAATGCTTTATGGCCTGGATTGATCTTATTCTGCTGATGGTGGCTCCAAATTTGGTATAAAACTTGCTGAAATGATCCAATCTCTTCCTGGAAAACATAGAGTTACTACTAATTATTATCCTGAAGGCCAAGGAATGGTGGAACAAGGCCATGCTCCTTTGAAGGCTGCACATGTTAAGCTTGCTGGTGAAAGTGGCAAGAATTGTTGCAAATTACTTCCTCTTGTTCTCTTCTCTGATTGGATTTCAACCAAAAGGACTACTGGTTACTCACCTTATGAAATCATCTTTGGCCAAAGAGCAGTTCTCCCTTTGGATCTGGAAATGGAATTTTTCTTGGGTATCCCTTGGGACAAGGTGTCCTCAACTACTGATCTATTAGTTGCTAGATCCAAGCAACTGGAAAAAAGTGAAGATGTTTGTGATGAAGCTTATCAGAAGATGATGGACTCCAGAGCAAAATCAGTTCAGTATTGGGAGGACAAGCACTCCAATTGAATCAGGGAATCCTTGAACCCTGGTGATCTAGTTTTAGCTTATAATTGATCTTTGGAGATCCAGTGGGGCAAGCTTTTCTCAAATTGTTGGAATGGTCCTTATTTGGTGGTTAACCAAGTTAGAGGTGGATCTTATGTTTTGGAGGAACTGGATGGTACTCAAATGGACAGAAGGTTCTCTGCTGATCAAGTAAAGAAGTTTCATTTTTGTGGAGGCAACTTATCTCAGAAGTAAGTCCTCCCAATTGTGCACCTCTAGGGTTATTTGCTGCATTTTTTTTGTTGTAAACTCTACTGTATGCCACATACATGAGCACCTGAGAAGCCTCCTGTGTTTCATCTCTGCCACTTCTAGGGATATTTTGGATGTATCAAGATATTTTCCAACTCTTCAATCCCTCTCAAGATAAAGAAATGGCCAATTTTCTTTTCAATTTCCTTGTATTTCTCCTTCTCTTTATATCTTCAAGTTCAAGATGAAGGCTAGGGACAGTCTGTAAGTTGGGGAGAGATGTGGTGACCAATCCCGGACACCTTGCGGATTATGGAAATTTTTGATTTTTTTTTTTTTAAAAAAAAATTCCGCACTCATTTGTAAGTATCTCTTGTAAATAGTCTACAGGCCTCTTGTCTATAAACGGAGGGGCTCTCCCCTGCCTTTTTTGCATCATCCATATCATATAGTAATCATTAATTTAATGATTCCGGAGGGCCTCTTTCCCTTCATCTGCATTTTGTGTGCTGGGTATATCTTTTGATTGCTCCTTGATCCTTTGAGCCTCCATACTCAAACCTTGATCCGTCCATCTGTAAACCTGATCCTTATCACCAACCATAGCCTTGCTGGTTGAAGAGAATTCCATCTTCTGGAATTCTTGAGTGTTTTATACCACTCTTGATCCCTCTTTCTGACCATACTGGTCTGATCTTTCCCTGATCATTTTTCTGGATCCAGTCACATTTGACTGAGAGGTTTCTTTAAGCTTGAAACATGGAGTGTTAAACCTCCCTTTATTCTTTAAAGTTAAATTCCGCCATGCTACTCTTGAGTTCCTTGAGAATTGTTGGGTTATTCTTGTTTGAATCTGTTATTTCTTTGCTTCTAGAGCTTCAAAAACAAATTGCTTTTGTGTGGTTCAGCCACCCACAGTCATCTGGTACCCTTCAAGCGCTTGGTTGCGCAGAGTTGGTCAGGTTCATTGAGAACCTGGAGGTTGGTTGGGATTAAGTTGATCTTTCCTAATCTTCTGCCAACAACCAGAGTTATTAGCTTGTGGGATTTGTTAATTAAAACTGGCTTGTTCCATTGAACTCTGAAAAAAACTTTGACTTATTTTGTTCAAGTCTTTCCCTGCACCATCTTGACTCAGATAGTGTTGTTTCCATTGCTACCAACTATTCCTGAAATCCTCCCTTGAATTTATTCCTTATTTATAATTTCCTGGACCTTGATTCCGGTTACATTTAAATATTATTGTAAATCTGAGGAGGGAAGCCTAAGAAGCACCTTTCCCCTCCACAGAACTGCCTGCGGCTTAGCACCGTTTGGAGTCTTACACCGCGTCACAACCAGCCATCCATTCCCATGTTGCCACTTTCTGGGTCAGTTCCCGTAGTAGGCTTGCAACCTCTGTAAACCGCTTGATGAACATGTGGATGGAGCTAAATAGCCCCAGAAATTGAAGGATGTGCAATGGCATCTGCGGGGTTGGCCACTCAAGGACCTTGTTCTGCTTTTTTGCCACAATTCTCCTACCATTGAAAGCCAACACATGCCCTGGCACCTCCAATGCTGGAACACAGAAAACCAATTTACTCCATGACGCCGTGAGCCCTGCCTCCTTGATCCGGAACAAGATCTGCTCCAGAGTTTCTGTGTACTCCCAGATGAAGCAACGGATCTGCGGAGCCTCCTCCAGCACCACGAATCCTTAATACATCTTTGGACCCTTTATTCCTGTGTTTTTGATGAAAATCAGGACTCCTTCCGGAAGATCCTCTTGCAAAATCCAAGTCATCTGGGCCTGAAAAACCACCAACAAGTTGGTTGCGCCTTGCGGAAACCGCGTTAGCTGAATCCTTCCTAATCTCATCTCAAACGCTGTAAGCGGCCGCAAGTTGTGATGGGGCTTTCATTGATCATACCCCCCATCACATTGATCAATCTGTAACACGCGCGCCCGGCCATTGATTCCAGGAACTTGTCCATGTGCGGGGGCAGTCCCGCGTCCCAAATGGTGAAAGAGTTGATCTGATGTATGTCATGAACAATCCTAAGCAACTTTCCGTTGTAGAGACTCCTGAGGGATTACATAAATAAAGTAGCATATAGCTTTCTGGCAGTCCTTGAAGAGGAATTTAGTATTACTTCTACTCATTTAGATTAATAGTAAATACTAAGAGTTGTTTTTAATTGCGTGCCCTTCTAGTACTATAGGAAGTCTGCACAATAATTTATTTAAATTAATGGCTGGTTTCTTTGAGACTTAATATAGGTCTCAGATCAGACTTTGATTAGTTATTAATTGTTATTGGTTGGGTTTTGTTGAAGAATAGACCAGATGTATTGGGTTATTGGTTAGTTATTAATCAGATATGTTTGATCTTAACCAATATCCCAATATCAAAGGTTTCAAGGGTTTTATCAAAGGGATGGTTCAGGAGAGGACCCAAGGATGGGTTTACTCACAGGGGGCTGGGTAGAGGAAAGGTTTTTGGTTTCTTTTTTGTTGTTCTCTCTTTCTTTTTAAGGGTTATTTATTGATTAAGGGGTGGTTTTTCTTTAATCTGGTTCTGAATATTTAGGTCACAGAAGAACCCTTATTCAAGCACATTGTGGGTGGTTTAATTGTTTAAATATGGCTAATTACTTGGTTTCTTATTTATTGCTTCCTTTTATAAATTATTCAATGATACTATTTTTATCTGGGCCAAGAGGGCCTTATAGGTGGTGGGTGATTGGGTATTTAGGTGGGAAGGCCAGATGGCATCTGTGGGCATAGGGGTGGATGATCACACTCATACAACCTGGATAGGGCAGAGAGGCCCTCCTTAAAGAAAAAATGGGGTCCTCAGGGGATGCTCAGGGCTTCCCCTGTTACAGTGGGATACAGGTACACAAGACATTTTAGCTGGTTGGAAAAAGACACTGCATGAAACTGAGGCAATTCTGCTGGTTGGGAAAAGATTGTATAGGGTTTGCATACCTGCACAGCCTTGAATAAATTGCTGTGAGATGCTGATAAGGTTGGTCTGGTGCTTGTTGCTTATTTGGTACTGACTTTTGTTCCTGCATGTATTGCTGTGCATTCACTGGTGGTTTGTTTGGTGCTACTTGCTTCTACCTTCATGCATTTCTGTGCATTACTGGTGGTTTTTTTTGTGGTGCATGGTCTTGACTGCCTGCATATATTGCTGGGTAGTACTGGGGGTTTTTGTTACCTGTGGTTTTGTTTGTATCACATGCTTCCAACTACATAAATTGCTGTGTGGTGCTTGGGGTTGTTGGTACTGGTAGTTTGTTTGGCATCACATGCTTCTGACTACATAAATTGCTGTGTGGTGCTGGGGGTTTTTGGTACTGGTATTTGTTTGGCATCACATGCTACTGGCTGCATAAATTGCTGTGTAATGCTGGGGTGGTTTGGTACTGGTAGTTTGTTTGGTTCTGGTTGAGACTGGTCCCACTTTCTCCTGCCTATACTGCTCCTGTAAACTTCTGCACAGCTTTCTGTATGTATATTTGCTTGTTTGTTTGGTTCTGGTTGAGACTGGTGTCACTTCCTCCTGCCTGCACTGTTCCTGTACACTTCTGCAGAGCCTCCTGTATGTTTATTTGCTTGTTTGTTTGGTGAGGTGACAGGAGCTGAACTAGCTGCACTGCCTCCTGTATCTGTATTGCTGTATTCTGGCTGAGGTGATAGGGTTGGTGTATGGTTCTGGTGTTGAGGGTAAGCTGTTACTGGTATGTACTTGAGGGTTTCCAAGGTATGTCTTCATGCCTTGCACAGAGCTGTGACACCTTGTTGGGCATGAGTTTTCCACAGTTGGAGGTTTGTTGGGCTGTATCATCTAATCCATGAGAGATAGGGGGGTACCTTGGCTGAGTGACTATGGGTTATTTCTTATGTAGAATCCATTTATGAGGTTAATTTGAGGTTTTGAGCTGTTTTTACACAAGAAAATTGAGTCTGATGGCTATAGGACAGGTTTGGAATACCACACTGTCCTGCTTGACCACTGCAAAGATTGGGCTAGAGTAGCTTGAGGTGGACTGCTCATACAACCCCGTCCTCACGCGCTCCTGGACCAATTCCAAAAAGGGTTCCCAAACAGTCTGAGGAATCTGAATTGGCTTGATTTCCCAGGGCTTGTGCGGCACCTTAGGAATTATGTAGGGATTGACAACCTTGCCTTTCAACAATTGGCGCTTGTCTGGTCCAAAGGCAAGGGCCTTCTTGCAAAGCACCAACAACAAAACCAACAAATAATTCTCCTCCGCAACCAACCACTGGATTGTTGTCAGAAACCAACCGCGCCAGTACTCCTTCAGTGCCTGCACCATCTTTTCCATCACCACCCAAAAAGCCTTGGCCAACTCCTGCAGGGTGAGGGGTATCAGCTTTTCATTCCCCATTACCCATTGCACAATCTCTGCGGCCTTCTTCTTCCCTCCTGAGATGATTGGCAATGCATAGCCTACCAGACCTTGCGAAACAATTTTTGGGGCCTGGGAAAATGGACGTTCCTTGAAATCCACATCCATCCTCTACATCACCACCCGCTAGTCAGCCGCCAACGCCCTGAATTCAACCTCCACACGCAGAGCTTGCCACGTCTTGGGAGTGGTAAAAATTCAAAGCAATACCCAAGTGGCTCCCACAGGAGACCTAAAGCGCGCCCAAACCTGCTGCACTGGGGTTGGCTGACCATCCCCCAAGTCCACCTGCTTGCCCGTTGGGAATATGTAGGTTTTCCTGGATGCACGGACCAATCCCTTGTCCATTTCCTTGGTCAATTACATGCAACAAGACCTCCAATGACCTTGATCCCCGCAATAGGTGCACTTGCAGACCATGAAGCCCCTCAAAGGCCCACTAGTGGGCTGGAAGCCCTCTGCCATGTGGGGCGGCACCCCGTGCGGCTGAGTTGTTGGCTGAGCCTTCATCCAATTTAGGAGAATCCAGAGGTCCCATAAAATGTCCGTGACCATGCTCACTGGTACGTCCAATGACTGCTGGGGCGCTGCCAGCTGTTCCAAAGTTGATGGGCCCGTGGGCGGTGCCTGCATTGGAACCGGGGCTGACGAAGTTGCAAGCTTTTTTGAGACCATCAGGAACAACCTGGCTGTATCCTTGATTAGTTCCTCCAAATCAATCTTGATCTCCACCGCCTGGAAAATGATGCTTAGGTCCAGAAGCAGAGAAACCCTCCTGTCCACTGACCGCTTCACCAAGCTGTGCTCAAACAAGTACTGCTGGACCTGCAACCAGAGTTGTGGCGCGAGCCCACCCAGGAACGCCTGTTTCATTTCCCCCATCTGCCCTGCTATCACCTGGTTCTTCTCCAAATAGCCATAGATGCACTCAAACATCAAAATGTATTCAGCCAAATCGGCAATTGCTTTTGCCACCACCTGCTTGAAGTCACTCTCCTGGAAGAGAGGCTTGCGCTTCCCCCACCTTTTCATCATCTCACTCAGCAATCTGGAACAGTCCCAGGCCCCATAGCCGGCCATATCCTCCACATCCCAAAGCTTACTCTTGCCCGCAATGAATAGGACAACAGTCCAAACCTTTTCCTTGCTTTTTGTGTTCTTGGAATTGGCAATATCCTTGAACCTTGCCAGGAAAAGCCCAATATCCGCGGTGTTGAATTGGAGGTGCGGAAAGTCCTGCAGCCTGAGTCATAACCAACAGAGGGCTTCCATTGCCTCTGAGGAATCAAACCAGGAGGAGAAAAGCCACCAGACCAAGCAGTTGGTGGCAGAGCAGGAGTTGGTCCCCTAGGTCCCAAGCAATGAGGGAATAATGGCGGAAAATTTGACCCTGAAGTAGTTGTTGGCACCATTGAACCTGATACCTTTGAGAGACTAGGAAAAAAGATTATTTCCCGGCCAGACCCCCAGATGTGAAAACAGAAGTGCAATACTACCCTTAGTTTTCCTCAAGTTTTGAAGTTATTGGTCCAAGAGTCTGTAAGGAGGTGGAGGTTGATGAGTTTGATGAGAAAGGGACAATTGTAGAGGAGAAAGAGGTAAAGAAATGATGATGCGTATTCCTTCCAATTCAGTCAAATTCTCTCCTTCCCAGATCATTATTTGATAAGATGTCCCCCTTACAACCCAGAGCTGAGAGTGGAGAGTGAGTGTCAGCTTGCTAGTTGACAAGAGCAACCTGTCAAAGCAGATTAAAAACAGGAAATAAATAATAAGATTAGAAGGAGTGGGAAATACATATATATTATGGCAGAAATGGATTGCCCACCCAAAATTTGGTAGGGTCACGCACTGGCCCCACCCTTGAATTCCAACTCCCTAAATTTTTTTAATAATATTAGAAGAAAAGACCAATAAACCACGGCACCACGATAGCACCTTTTTGCCATTCTAATGTTTCACAGGTGAAGCCATGTAGAGGTTTCACACCTAAAATTCAGTCAGAATTGAGGTGTTGTGTATATTTCAGGAGTTACAGGTGGATTAGTGTTGTGTTACAATTCCCACGCGCAGCCCCGCATTCATATAGCAAGGATACACACGCCTGAAACTCAGTACGCAGGCGCATGTGAAGAAACCCGCATGCAAAATGACTTCTGGCCGCAGATGATGGATTCCCGCACGCATCTGTCAAGCCTGCACGCATCAACAAGGATTCCTGCACACAGCTGTCAAGCCTGCGCGTGTTAACATCAACTGTAATAATTCTAACAGCCAGGTACTGCAAGAACATGCTACAACTTGCATGCATACATCACACATATTTAAAATGTTGACTGACAGATGAGGAGATGTTTGAAACCTAAGAAGATTGAATAAAAAATATGAAAATCAAAAAATTAAGCAAATAAATTGTGAGAAACAATAATGAATGTTGTCACATAAATGGGATTACCAAATCTTTATGAACCACAAAACACATCAAGAAGTCTTCCAAAAAATTATCAAAAATTACCAAAATGTGCAGAGGATGGCGTAGAATCTACAAATACCCACTTCTGCCCATGCAACTGTAAAGAAAGTAATACAAAATAAGGAAAGGTGTCTGAACCATGAAAATAACAAATTAACATTTAAATACCTTCTGAAAATTTATTGAAATGGAAATATGACACAGGAAAGGCTATCCAGCTGGCAGCACCAAGAATACGTGCCAAAATAGCCCTAGCTAGCCTGCCAGCCTCATCACATAATCACCACCCTCTCTATGTGCCCTGAGAAGTTCTTATTACCCTAGAAAGGTATATAAACAGCCCCTTTCAGATGTTTTAAACCTCAGTAATTCTTAATAAATCAATCCAGAACCCTTTCCATCCGTGTTCAAGTGTTTATTCAAAATAAAAAAGTGATTTATGGCCTCATTATGATGTTATAATTATTAATTCTAAACCCATTGTTAATTCTATTGAAGAATATCAGAAATATCCCCAACAATTGTCCTGAGACCTTTTCAACTGTGAATTTCTGCAAGTTTCTTAGAGTATCTGCTTAAATTAGTAAGTTATCTCCTCCTTGCCTCCAGGCATAAGTTCCGTGAGTCAGCCAGTCCACCCAATCCCCTTGAGTAAACCCCTTTTGAGTAATTGCTTAGGACCTCACTGTCCCAAGGTAGTTACACCGTTCAAAAGAACCCCTTGAAGATAGGTTGTTATCCAAGAAAGATCCCCTGTTTGCATGAAATGTGGCCACTCTTGAAAAATATATTCAAATCAATTTAATCCAACCAAACCACTCAAAATTTGCACTTGCTTCTAAATCAACTATTTGAGCATTTTATGTAATTTTCTTGGAATTATTCCTATTCTAACACCAATATCTCTTGCTGTAGCTAAAGGACTGCAAAGTGCCTGGTATCAGTAAGCTGAAAACTGGGAGTTTGGCAAGTAAACATCCCTGAATAATTAATTTTTAATTAATTTATTTCCTTGGACCATATAATCTACGTAAACATAAGTAAAAATACTTATTATCCTTTTTTATTGTTATTTTCCCGGTGGATCTTAAGACCAATGGAGAATTAATCAATTATTATTATAATCTTCTCAAACAGAAAAAGAAGAGACAATCCATAATTTTGTGCCTGTTATCATAACACCTGAGCAACAACAAGCAAAATTAAATTATTATGAACAACAAGCTTTAAAAAAAAAGAATTGCAACCTGAAAGACTTATTAATTTCAATTCTTTACTCAGGCAACACGTGGCCTGGAAGAAGTATCAGAGACAACTTTATTTCTTTAACAAAAATAAAGAAAGTAAGCTCAATATTTTTTTACATTTTTTTTTGAAAAAATTCAAAAAAAAAATGAAAATTAAATAAAAATTATAATAAAAAAAAACTTATGAATTTTAATTTTTTCATATTATTTTCAGTGGAAAGGACCTTTTCCCTTGCGCATTTTATTGAAAAAGACCTGTTGGAAAACAGCTCTCACCAAGGATCTTTGGATTTAAGCCAAGACCTCATTGGTACCCACAAAAACCCCCCTGGATTACCCACCAAGGACTCTTTCAACCCTATCCAAGCTTCAGTACTGTTGAAATTAAGTCTAAGTGAGCTGAAATTAATTTAAAAATAAAATAAAAATATTTCTTTATTTTTTTTTGTTATTTTTTACCCAGTTTTGACAAAAACTTATACCTTTTTTTGCACTATGTTGCAAAGCAGGCCCAACACCCGCGCGATTGGAAAAGCCCCGTCCTATGAATCTCTGACCAGAAGAACGCGCGCCCGTACAAGTGCCTGTACCAAGCACAATGAAGGGGCTCAAAACCACAACTTGAGTGACGCAAAACCCACCAGCACTGCGCCCGCCAACTTGAACAAAAAATCATTGGAGATGAGTCCTTTTCCCAGACACTTGTCCACAGAAGCTACCCCTCCTCCTACGCCTCCCAGTCTGGACTTAGCCAAAGAGTCCAAAATAAAGGATCTGGTGAAGGATCATGTGAGTCATTTGGAGGCATACAAGCTAGCCCAAGAACAGGAGGAATCAGCAGCCATGAGAAAGGCTATTTCACAGGCCAAGTCCTCTCAAATAGCCCTTCAGAAATTAATCCCCAGGGCAGAAGTAGAGAATTACGTAGAAAAATGGAACCCTTGGGATCAACTAGACAAGTTAAAGGGAAAGGATCCCAAAAAGTTGAGGTCCTCAATTCATCAAGGATTGAGGAAACCAAAAGATTGGGACAACATAATATCTCTAGCTCAGATGTGGAAGAAAGTTTATCACAACTAGATTCTGATGATATCACTTCATTGTTTAACAAATTCTCTGATAATGTTTTTTTTAAATTTAACATCTTGAGTGGAAATCTAGAAAATATTAAAAACAACTTGATAAAGCAATCCAAAATTCTAACAAAATAATCCAAAGTCAAGCTGACCACCTGAACGCTAATGAGTCTGAAATCAAAATATTAAGGGATACCATTGATTTAAACAAAGAATCTTCAATTAATGATATCAGCACCACCTATTCTTCTGGACAGGAAGAGATACTCCTTCTCCTTGAGAAACTCAAACAAGAAATAAGAAAAAAAACTGATACCCCTGTAAAAGATAAAGGGAGCTTGAGCTCTAGTGAGATAAAGGATTAAAGAATGAGTGAAAGGGGCTTGTAACGTCAAGCATAACGGACCTGAGATCAGGAGGAAAAGGACACTCCAGTTGATGTATTGGCTAAACAGATGATAAATTCCACTTGGAGCACCATGTTTTATATAGACTAAATAAATGATTGGCCAACAAGTGGTTGAGTACAAAATGAATGAGGTAAAATTAGCATAAGAAGTTTAAGTGACATGGTAAGTGAAATGCTATGATTAGACAGTCTGACAATCACAATACTACAACACAAGATCCTCTATTAAATAACAGATATAATTTATCTTGGTTATAACACAGCCCAGTTATATTTTACCTGTTGTTTGATTACTTTAAGATAACAATAATAAGATCACATCAATCCAATCAATTATACCCCAAACTCCAGTGAAAGTCAAATATATGAAAACTCAAATTCTAACACACCCACTTGACTTGCACTGGAGGAAGTTACTGTCTGAAATGAATCTAACTCTTTTTCTTCAATTAAATTTATGTTCTACTAACTGTTGGAATTATTATACATACAGGTTAGTGACTGATAACAAGATGAGCTGATTGACTAGTAAACTTCCTGTGGCATATTTGAATTTAACTGCTATCTTTAAGTATGATATCTACTATTTGCTGGAAAATTCTTCAGTTCAAATTTGATTGATTGATCAAGCCCGTTGATGTTGAGTTGATGATTGATTGATTGATTGATTGATTGATTGATTGATTGATTGATTGATTGATTGATTGATTGATTGATTGATTGATTGATTGATTGATTGATTGATTGATTGATTGATTGATTGATTGATTGATTGATTGATTGATTGATTGATTGATTGATTGATTGATTGATTGATTGATTGATTGATTGATTGATTGATTGATTGATTGATTGATTGATTGATTGATTGATTGATTGATTGATTGATTGATTGATTGATTGATTGATTGATTGATTGATTGATTGATTGATTGATTGATTGATTGATTGATTGATTGATTGATTGATTGATTGATTGATTGATTGATTGATTGATTGATTGATTGATTGATTGATTGATTGATTGATTGATTGATTGATTGATTGATTGATTGATTGATTGATTGATTGATTGATTGATTGATTGATTGATTGATTGATTGATTGATTGATTGATTGATTGATTGATTGATTGATTGATTGATTGATTGATTGATTGATTGATTGATTGATTGATTGATTGATTGATTGATTGATTGATTGATTGATTGATTGATTGATTGATTGATTGATTGATTGATTGATTGATTGATTGATTGATTGATTGATTGATTGATTGATTGATTGATTGATTGATTGATTGATTGATTGATTGATTGATTGATTGATTGATTGATTGATTGATTGATTGATTGATTGATTGATTGATTGATTGATTGATTGATTGATTGATTGATTGATTGATTGATTGATTGATTGATTGATTGATTGATTGATTGATTGATTGATTGATTGATTGATTGATTGATTGATTGATTGATTGATTGATTGATTGATTGATTGATTGATTGATTGATTGATTGATTGATTGATTGATTGATTGATTGATTGATTGATTGATTGATTGATTGATTGATTGATTTAGAGTTTGAAGTGGGTAGCTCAATTTTGACCGGCTTGATACAGAGTAATTGCGATAGACCAATTTGAGAGATGACGTCCTGAACCTTTAAAACTGCCGTCAAGAACAATCTCAACTTTTGCCTTGAGGTTGAATTGATTGTTTCTGCGGCCGCATGTTCTTGTTCATCATCATTAGGCGCCTTAGCCCCAGGATTACGCAGACTAGTATCGGAAGTTGGTGATGTGATAGGTGAGGCCGTTGGGAGTTCGTCATAGCTAGAAATTGACATCGTGAGGGGATCCACAAAACGGACGAGGATTGAGTGAGAGGAAGGATGGGAGTTCAAGATCCTGACGAGCTTGGGGAATGTACGTATATAAACGTGAAACTGGGGGGTCTTAGATCGCCCCGCCTTTGGTCTTTGGATCACAATCCTGTGGGATTGGCATACAATCGTTGATCTTTGGTAGGATCAATCTACCAACCCGAGGGTACCTGGGTGAGTTCTCAAAGAATTTGGTCCAGTAGTCTAACAATTTCTTTTGATGATTGTTCAATCCTAAAGTGATGATAGGTGGCCTTAGGGCCGTACATGTTCAAGTTTGAGTTAACGTTATAGACGATCCCATTGATTGATAGGAGGATTGGTTTGGTAGGATCCTTGATACCATCGTGAAACGATAGATTTTCGATCGTAAACGTCTCCTGAGGTCCTGGGAAGTAGTAAGACCATTGAAAGAGTTTGAGATTGTGACCCCAGAACCAGTTCTCGGTGATCATACGACTGAGTAGGATACTGAGGATGAGGGTGAAGATGGAGAATCTTAGAGCTTGAGATGAGATTGAAAAAAATGATCGAAGGAAGGTTGAGGATGAGGATGAGGATGATGGTTTGGCTGATGAAGCTTTAGACGGTGGTTGATGATGATCATCATCCCATTCAATGGATGGGATCGATGGATTTGGATTTGAATTGGATTGGTTGGTTGATGATGATGATCCTTGGATCCTATGCTCTCAATCTCGGATCGAATCAAACGTGAATTGGATTGGTTGGTTGATGATGATGATCCTTGGATCCTACGCTCTCAATCTTGGATTGAATCAAACGTTGAATCCATCTGTGGCTTGGAGGATATTTAGGTTTGGGGTTTTGGATCAGATGATTGAGGATGGATGTATTGGTATTGGTTGACTCCTTCCTCCTCATCCTTCAACTCGATGGTGTCCTAGTGTTTTTCATCAAAGTGGTTGGATAGGATGAGCTTGATAGTCAATGACAAGGCTCATCCTCATCTCCCCCCCTTGCCAAAAGAGTTGAAGATTGGCTTTCAGGATGAGACTGTTGAAGGCGGACAGTTTGAATGAAGTATAGTTGGCTGAGGTTGAGCAAAGGCTTTTAACCCTGTAAAAGATAAAGAGAGCTTGAGCTCTAGTGAGATAAAGGATTAAAGAATGAGTGAAAGGGGCTTGTAATGTCAAGCGTAATGGACCTGATATCAGGAGGAAAAGGACACTCCGGTTGATGTATTGGCTGAACAGATGATAAATTCCACTTGAGAGCACCATGGTTTATATAGACTAAATACATGATTGGCCAACAAGTGGTTGAGTACAAAATGAATAAGGTAAAATTAGCATAAGAAGTTTAAGTGACATGGTAAGTGAAATGCTATGATTAGAGTCTGACAATCACAATACTACAACACAAGATCCTCTATTAAATAACAGATATAATTTATCTTGGTTATAACACAGCCCAGTTATATTTTACCTGTTGTTTGATTACTTTAAGATAACAATAATAAGATCACATCAATCCAATCAATTATACCCTCAACTCCAGTGAAAGTCAAATATATGAAAACTCAAATTCTAACAACCCCCTCTGTTCACCTTGTTAATATGATTGATCTATTAAGCAACAAAATGGATCTGGAACTAGGCATGATTGAGAATGATTTAAGAGACCTTAAAGTTAAATCAACTGCCCCTCCTCTAGTCAATGTAGAACAATCAAAACCTACCAGGACCAGTATCACTCATAACATCTCTCTTAATTCTGGAATGAACAGGAATGAGTCTTACCGCCCTAGTCCTACCCCTGTGGCAGAACAAGCTCTGAAACTCTTGCCCCCTTTAACTGAATGGCCTAAATTCTCAGGTGAAGGAGAATATAACCACATTAGCTTCATTAAATTTATTGAATATACCCTTGCCTCATATGAACTATCAGATACTATAGCAGTAGTAAGACTACCCAGGCTGTTTGAAGGAGTAGCACTGGATTGGTTTATCAACAAAAGAGGAGAAGTAGGATCCCAAACTATGAATTCTTGGAAATCTCTCATAAAAGAACAGTTTGATACTAGAATATGGAAAAGAAAAATGATGAAAACCTTTGAGAACTCACTTTTTGACCCTTCAAAGGACAAACCCCACAAGTGGTGTTTGGAACAAAAGAAGAGGTTAGATTTTTTCTATCCTGAAGCTGACAAAGAAGAAATTCATGAAAGGCTCCTCAATCTATTTCCTGGAAACCTTAATCACAATGTGATGTGTAGAATGTCCATGGATGCTGATCTCTCCAATATCATTGGTATTTGTGAAGAAACCATTGATATGAATGGTTTTGACAAAAGATAAAATAGACCTAGGAAACCTGCTCCCAATACTTGAGAGGAATACAACCCCAAAACAAAAGACTTTACTATTCCCCAATTAGAAGTTAAGAAGACCTCCAAGACCAAGGAAAAGGTATGCTGGAATTGTAACCAAACTGGAAATGTGAGACCTGACTGCCCCCAGCCCAGGAGAAAGATCAATCTCATCAAAGGAGAAGAAGATGACAATGTCCCTGACTCTCAACTTGATGACACTGATGGATCACTCTCTGAGTGTGAATTAATGATCACTAACCCTATCAATTTCATTGAAGGAATTATAGCATCTTCCTTAGACATTAACTCTGTTAATGAAGATTCCAACTTACCACAAAAATGGAATCACAATATGAAAATTCACCATGTTTCTGAAGCCAAAACTTTGACTCTCAAACATTCTGCCATTAAAGGTTACACTTCTGGTAAAACCTGATATGCTAATGGTTTGATCCAAGTTTCTCCTCTTAAGTTACTCTTAGACAGTGGAGCCTTTTGCTCTTGTGTTATTTCAACTTATTTGGAACAACAAGATCCAAATTGGAGAGTGAACTTATTACCAGTACCTCAGGCTAAGTTCAGCAGTTGTAACTCTTCCCATAATGCAAGTGGAGTTTGGTCCTCTGATATCATTCTTCCCCACTCAAAAGGGTCACTCAAACTGAAAATTGAATTTGTAGTGCTCCAGAATGGAGTGTGTGATTACTTTATTTTATGGAATGATTCTCTTTGCTCATGTGGTATAGATGTATTTCAAAGTAAGGGAAGATACTTCACCATAGGAGGAGATTGGAACAAGAAGTTCCAAATATGCCATATCAATGCTCAAACTTCTGATTCAACTTATGAAAAACACTTGGAGAAGTTCAACCAAGATTACTTCTCCCAAGCAGCCCTGAACCCCCTGCTGAGTGAAGACCAAAGACAGGAAATTCTCCAAGTTTTTGTTGAAAATCAGAATGCCTTCTGTACCAATGATAATCCAATTGGTAACATCAAAGGAAATGATATGATCCTAAATTTAACCATCAAACCTCCTTAAACTCTCAACCTCAGGAGACCTGCTTACCCTTCTAGTCTAAAATCTAGAACCGCTCTGGAAACTCATATACAAGAATTGATTGACTTACAAGTCTTAAGGGAAGTAGGAAACAAAGAACAAGTGGTCATTACTACTCCAGTAATCATAGCTTGGCACAATGATAAGTCAAGGATGGTTGGAGACTTTAGAATTCTGAATAACTATACCCAAGCTGATTATTACCCTATTACAAGGATTGACCATGCTCTGCATAACCTCTCCAAAGCTAAGTTCATCACTACTATTGATATGCTGAAAGGTTTTCACCAGATACCTATCAGTCCTGATAGCCGGAAATTTATGAGTACCTTAGGATGACTTTTGGTATCAAAAATGCTCTTTCTCACTTCCAAAGGATGATGGATAACCTTTTAGAATTATTCATCAGACAAGGATGGATGATGGTATGCATTGATGATGTTATCATTTATTCTGATGATTGGAATACACACATGGACAAAGTTAGGCTAGTCCTCAAAAACATCCCTGCTGTGGGATCAAAAGTACAAATGAAAAAAGTAACTTTTGCTATGGCAAACTGAAAGTTTTAGGGCACATTTTCTCAGGACTAACCTTAACTGCTGACCAGAGCAAAATAGCAGCTGTGATGAATAGGCCCATGCCCCAAATTAAAACTGAACTCCTATCCTTTGTCAGCTTTTGCAGCTACTACAGGAAGTATCTAACCAAGTTTGCCCTTCTCACCAAATGTTTGTATGAAATCTGCAACAACAACACCTTGTTTGAGATGACTTATGAAAGGGTTAAGAACTATGAAAAACTCAAACCAGCTATGAACTCAGCTCCAGTATTGATTCAACCCGACTATTCTAAACCTTTCAAGCTCTATATGGATGCTAGCATGGAAGGGCTAGGAGCTGCTTTACACCGAGAAGTCATATAAAATGATAAACCAGTGGAAAAACCTATACTCTTCCTATCCAGACAAGTAAAAGATACTAAGAAAAGGTATGGTGCAAGTCAAATGGAGTCCCCTGCCTTAGTTGGGGCTCTGGAGAAACTCCATTATTACTTGGAAGATACCAAGTTCACGGTAATTAATGACTGAAATTCTGTCAGGACTTTAATGAACATGAAAACCCCTAGTATAAATATGTTAAGGTGGCAGATATCCATTCAAAAGTACAGAGTTCAGATGACCATAGTCCATCAAGCTGGTTCTAAACACCAGAATTCTGATAGTGTAAGTAGGAATGCTCTGCCAAATGATCCAAGTAACCCTGCTTATGATCAGGAGGATAATGAAATATTTCCTATAATGAATATTAACATACTAAATATTGAGGCTCCAATTCTAGGAATCCAAATCTGTGAACTGGATGAATCCCTGTTCAACTCCATCAAGGAGGCTTACAGCCCCAATATGAAGACACTAATCACCATTATGGAAAGTACCTCTCCACCATCTGAACTGTTTAACAGTCTACCTGAAACTCTCCTAAAACCTTACAAAGCTGGAAGGTTCACCCTATGGGATGGTCTAGTATAATATAGGCACAAAAATGCCAGTTTAATGGTCTTAACCAAGGAAGACCACATCAAACATATCCTAGCTGAGTGCCACAAGAACTGCTCATCTGGTCATTTATCTACTGATACAACTCAGAAAAGATCAAAAAAACTGCTTGGTGGATCAATTGGAGAGATTCCACAGTCCAGTATGTCACCAGTTGTGAAAATTGTCAGAAGTAAAATAGGACCACTGGAAAAAGGTTTGGTCTACTCCAGAAAATGACTGAACCTAAGAAAAGATGGGAAATCATCAAAATGGAATTTATAACTGGATTACTCCCGGGAGGAGCCTATTCCTACAACTCAGTCCTAGTCATAGTAGACAGGTTTTCCAAGAAGGCAAAGTTCCTGCCTAACCATAAGGAGGACACTGCCATGGAAGTAGCATTACTGTTTTGAAATAGCCTCATAGCTGATGTGGGAGTCCCTAAGATCATCATCAGTGATAGGGATCCCAAGTTCACTTCTGAATTTTGGAGGAATCTCCACAACATTTTAGGAACTACCTTAGCCATCTCTACAGCATATCACCCCCAGACAGATGGATTATCTGAAAGAATGATTCAGACCCTAGAAGACATGCTCAGAAGGGTCTATTGCTTTGGTCTAGAATACAAGAATACTGATGAGTATTGCCATGATTGGGTTAGCCTCTTACCTGCTCTGGAAATGGCCTACAACAGTAGCAAGCATTCTACCACTAAAGAAGCACCCTATGTACTGGAAAGAGGATGTATTCCTAAACTACCAAAGGATAACCTGAACCAGCAGCTAACCAATATTCACCCCACATCACTTAAATTTACAAACATGATAGATGTACCCAACAAAAATTCTGCTAAATGTGTTCAAGAAACTGTTGACTATAACCAACAAAGATGGGATAAAAGAAACAAAGAACCTGATTTAAAGATTGGTGACCAAGTCTTAGTCTCTACCACCAATTTTACCAACTTAGCTGGGAAAAGGAAACTCAGACCTGCATTTGTTTTACCATTCACCATCAAGAAAAATCTTGGGAATAATCCAGTGGAAGTGATTCTCAGTGATGAAATTTCCAGAAAACACCAAGTGTTTCCAGTGAGTCTTATCAAACACTACCATCCCAGGGAAGGAGAAAAAACTCTTTCACCAGCAAAAACTGTTGCACAAAAAACTGAGAAAGAAAAAGGAAAAATAGGAAGAATCCTTAAAGACAAGAAAGAAAGGATAAATGGGAAAGATTTCAGACTCTATCTAGTCAGATAAAACGGGAAATCCACTGACAACGATGAATTTTTACCTGAAAAAAAAATTGCTGATGGACCTATCCACTTAAGAAATTACAGAGCCAATAAAAGGAACTGAGCCCCAGAATTTATTTTCAGATATAGAAATATGTTAGAGTGGGGAAATTTCAGCTTGCTATTTGACAAGAGAAACCTGTCAAAGCAGATTAAAAACAGAAAATAAATAATAAGATTAGAAAGAGTGTTAAATCCATATATATTGCTGCAGAAATGGATTCCCCATCCAAAAATAGGAAGGGTCACTCACTGACCCCACCCTTGAAATCCAACTCCTTACATTTTTTTAATAATATTAGAAGAAAAGACCAATAAACCACGGGACCACAATAGCACCTTTTGGAAATTCTAATATTTGACACATAACTCCATGTATATGTTTCAAACCTAAAATTCAGTCAGAATTGAGGTGTTGTGTATATTTTAGGAGTTACAGGTGGATTCATGTTGTGTCACAATTCCCGCGCGCAGCCCCACATTGATATATCAAGGGTACACACGCCTGACACTCAGTACACAGGCACATGTCAAGAAACCCACATGCAAAATGACTGCTGGCCGCAGATGATGGATTCCCGCACGGATCTATCAAGCCTGCGCGCGTCAACATGGATTCCTGCACACAGCTTTCAAGCATGTGCGTGTCAACATCAACTGTACTAATTCTAACAGCCAGGTACCCGCAAGCACATGCTACAACTTGCATGCATACATCATGCATATATAACAAGTTAACTGAAGGATTGGTAGATGTTTGAAAAATAAGAAGATTGAATAAAAAATATGAAAATCAAAACATTGAGCAAATAAATGGTGAGAAACAATAATGAAGGTTGTCATGTAAATGGGATTACCAAATCTTTATGAACCACAAAAAACATCAAGTCTACCAAAAAATTATAAAAAATGATCAACATGTGCAGAAGATGAAGTAAAATCTGCAAATACCCACTTCTTCCCATGTTAATCTAAAGAAAGTAATACAAAATAAGGAAATGTGTCTGAGCCATGAAAATAACAAATTAAAATATAAATACCTTCTGACAATTATTTCACATGGAAATATGACACATGCAAGGCTAGCCAGCTGGAAGCACCAAGACTACATTCCAAACTAGCCCTAGCTAGCCTACAAGGCTCAGCACACAAGCACAACCCTCTCTAAGTGCCCTGAGACAGCACACAAGCACAACCCTCTCTAAGTGCCCTGAGAAGGTCTTATTACCCTAGAAAGGTATATAAACAGCCCCTTTCACATGTTTTGAACCCCAGTAATTTTGGATTAATCAATCCAGACCACTTTTCATCCGTGATCAAGTGTTTATTCAAGATAAAAAAGTGATTTATGGTCTCAGTCTGATGTTATAATTATTAATTCTGAACCAATTGTTAATTCCATTGAAGAATATCAGAAATATTCCCAAAAATTGTCCTAAGACCCTTTCAAATGTGAATTTCTGCAAGTTTCTTGGAGTGTGTGCTTAAATTATTAAGTTATCTCCTCCTTGCCTCCAGGCATAAGTGCTGTGAGTCAGCCAGTCCACCCAATCCCCTTGAGTCAACCCATTTTGAGTAATCACTTAGGACCTCACTTTCCCAAGGTTTTTACAGGGTTCAAAAGAACCCCTTGAAGAGAGGTTGTTAACCAATAAATATCCCCTGTTTGCATGAACTGTGGCCCCTCTTGAAAAATATATTTAAATCAATTCAATCCAACCAAACCACTCAAACTTTGCACTTGCTTGTAAATCAACTATTTGAGCATTTTATGTAATTTTCTTGGAATTATTATTATTCTAACACCAATATCTCTTGATGTATCTAAAGGAATGGAAAGTTCCTAATATCAGTAAGCTGAAAGTGAGGTGTTTAATTCCTCCCTCTCAACCCTAACCTAAGTACAAGCGCAAAAAGAAAGGCTAGCAATGAAGAAAAAAAACCCTATGGCCCACAACCCTAGGCCAACCCTACCCAATATGTCCACTGCCAAACCCTAGCCGAACCCTCCCCAATCTTTCCACTCCCTCCACAACCATTCCCTACTTTTTTACTTATTTCCAGTTCTTCCTTCTAATGGCGCGACCCTCTGCCGTGCTCTGCTCAAAGCCCCCTGCGTTCATCCATCTGCGCGCATCTGCAAATCCTGTGATCCAAGGATTGGTCCGTTCCTATGCTTGGGCAGACCTCCCTGGCGCGTATAACCGGCCATTGCCCTGGTCCTGCTTCCCAGAGCAGCTGCCTGCTGTGGTGACCAAATCTGGGCACCCTGGACCAGATGCAGAAAATTCAAATTTTTTTTACAATTATTTTATTTAGGTGTCATTCATCCAAAAATAAAAAAACAAAAAAATAAGAATTTTTTATGTATCAGTATCACTACTCCAATTTCCTCATCCTGCCAAGCATTCTTCTGTCCCAGTGGTCTAGGACAGGTCTCTCTTGGTCT